>PPKD02000012.1:0-413496 GCA_003705985.2 Tetrapisispora namnaoensis | reverse complement strand
CATTTATATGCAGTAGTTAACGATATGTTCACAGTACCAGAGCAACTTATTGGAAGAAGCTTTAGGATAATTCACACCTCAAATTATTAATAAATATATTATGTATATTTTTGCCGCAGAAAAAGACAAAGTTCGAAAATTTTCAAATCTCGAGGCGGTCATAGAAAGACTCTCAGAAATCTTTGTACTACGATTGTAATTTTATGACAAAGAAAGAATTTTCTGCCAACTTACTTAGCTATAATGAATACATAGACAGAAGTACAACAATGCACATTATTTTAGATGAGGAGCATTGTCATGAAACAGTCAGAGTAAATTTGTGAGGTATTTTATTTGCAATTACGGTTAATGATGTCCGTTGGATAAGGTACAGATTGATTTAAACAGAAGTGACAGGGAAATTTACTGAAGGAATCATTCCTTCATTGGTTAATTGATGCAACTATTATGCAGTTACAAGGCAACAATTGCATTGTTGTTAGTTGCAATAGTATTTCTTTTAAAAAGGTAATTTTAGCTGTAAGATTAAGGTACGTATACTCTAAGAGTCGTTCAGCCTTTTGCAACCATATTTTATATTAAGATATTATTTTCAACAAGTATCTCAGCTATGATACCGCATATTAATTTGATGGCCAGTAATAAAACATTATTTAGAAGATAATACAAATTGCTTACAATATTTTACCATATAAGCCGTGGGATATTTGGAAATTTTGACTAAAAAATCTCCTTTATTAAATCAATACTAAAAAGTGCATCATAGCAACAACCAGTCAAAAACAAAAATAAATCAATGGTCAGTTTGTTTATTTTTCCATACATTCTACTGGTAACAGGTGGTTTAGTTACTGCATCTTTTCCTAGGTATGATAGAATGGCAGTACATTCTGGAGCAGCAATATTTGAGTATTTTGCAGCAAAGAGTAACACTTATGGAAATGTAGAAAAATGGGGAGCCTTTTCTTTTCATCTAGCAAATACTATATTTCAAGTAGTTGATACTTGTGAGGCATGCAAAAAAAAAAATAAAGAGCCAGATAATACCAACTGTAGACAGGAGGCTGAAACACTTACTTATTCAACATTATCAACTTTAATGTCACTATGTCATAGTATTTCAAACCATGGAAGAGGTAGTGTAGAAGGCGATACAGCAATTAAATTTAACGGCAATCAATACACGCCTCAGTCCAAGCGTTCAGGAATTGTTAACCATTATGAGAACTTAGCAATAGTATCCTCAGTGATAATAATAGTAATGATATCAAACTTCTTTCCGATGACCACCTGGCTAAACGTGATGAGAGTAGCTTAGCCTCTTTATTTACAGCCAATATTACGTCGGGTGAAACCTACCATTATAAGCTTCAAGGTTCGGATAACTTATCTAGCGGCCTACTACTAGTTGCCCCTGCTTATACTAATAGTAAAAATAAGATGTTAAAACGCAATATTTACCCAGTGTATTACCCACTATACAATAGCTATCTTGTTGCGGATTATTGTGCTGATACTAATGGTATATAAAGCATTAATAATAAGCATGACACTATAATGTCTATAATGGATAATAACTTGAATACTAATTGGACTGGTAGCTGTTGTAGTGCAAACACCGCTAGTGATTTTTCCTGCACCAGCTGCAGCTCCAAGAAATATTACTAAACCAGTAAAGGCTGCTATTTCAGATGTTACCCTTTTTATGATTGAAAGTATGCACATAATGGCTATAAATATTACTAGTACGACCAAAACAAATGATGATGGCGATTTTGGTACTATTACATTATTATAATACTTAAACATTGAAAGTTGAATAAAGTTATATTTCATGATATTATCAGTTGTGTCAGTGGCTTTGTTCTTGTAATTAATTACTACTTTGTTTAATATTATTGTCGTTGTGTTTTTAAAATTATTTTCATTCTAAGAACGATATTGTTGCATTTCCAATTATATTGTAATCAGCAAAGAAATATATTGTAGTTCAAGATAATCATTTTACAAGAGCACATATCTAAATTAGGTATATTGATGATCTATTGCACTTAATAACAAGGCTAATTAACACTTCAAAAACCTATGGTTTGTTTTAAAGCTTATTATAAACGACAAGATCAAGAGTTAGCAGACATAATTGGTTATGATATTCAGACTGTTTTTTTTATTATGTATATATGCGTGTTAATGAAATAAGTGAACAGTAGCCTTTATATAATTCAAGTTAAATTGGAGAATATCATCTTTTTAATAATGGTACCATCTTATGAAAAATTTCTCAGTTGTAATAGACAGACCAAAAATCAGAAAACTAGAACTCTAGAAGTTAAATATGTTGATCTTGTACAATTGACATCTTCAAGATTAAATGATTCAAATTCCAATGAGATTATAAAACAAACTAGTAAATACGATGGTATAAACTATGAATTTCGAGAAAGAGAAATTCATTTCCTATAGGTTTGTATTTTATTACGGAAAGTAAATATATGATTCATTTGTATGTAAGTTCAAATACGAAATTTTAGTAACAAAAAGTATTGTTACATAACTAATTAAAAAGAAATTATATTATAGTAAAATTGTTTGAACATTTTCTGTAAATTAAAATAGTGGTGATGACTTCTTCTACTATACTATATATATATGTGAACATCAAATAAGAACAGTTATTAATGTTTACAGATTTGGTCGATAAAATTTTCATTATTATAATATTAGCATGCTTACTTTTATTTCAGTTCAAAGATACATGTTAATAACCAAGTGTGTGACCTAACTATTTATATTTCAAATAATCGTTTTATATTTTAATTTAAGGCACTTTAGGGAATTAATAAATTATTTACTATTAATTGTTAAACTATAGTAGTATATAACATTTGTTGCTTTAAATATATTCACAGGAGTCTTATAGCAGTACTTACTCAGTTTGAAATGTTTATTATCTCCAACTGAGTATAATTTATACTTTAAATGTATAATATAATATCAGTTCTATTAAGAAAACTCAACATTTATTGATTAATGATAAAGGATCTCCAAAATTTGAGCAATACTCCATGTATTTTAATTATACTCAATCTCTTTGAATAAAAATTTATTTTATAGACACCTATAAAGACAAACACGTTATTGGAATAATTACAAATCTTTTGTCATGCATAAGTGAAAATATGAACATACACGAAATCATGAACACCAAACGTAACTTGGATATATGACAAATTATACCATTTGAGTCCCAATCATAAGCTGTGTTTGTTATGTATGTAATTGAATTATATTGTTAATTTTTAATTCTCTTCTTTAACGTAGTTATCAAGTCTGTTTTAATTCTGTATGATACGTCGTACAGATCTTATAGACGTGTTATTTTTTTATACAGAAAGTAATATAGTCAATATTTGCATTTTAATCATTATTTTTAATGAGATTACGAAACTTATTTTCCTGTACAGATTCGAGTGACGCCCTATTGCCAGTTTCTTTGATTTCTGATTTGATTGTAGCAAAATATACTCACTCGTCATTAAGTGCAATAGTTACGCCCCAGTACCCTCTTAATGAACTACTTGACCTTCTAGAAATATTAATTCGTTGAATATAAAATTTCTAAAGCATATCCTATATAGACATGTACCTTATTAAAAATTAATGATATCGGTTGCTCTTTGTTACTAATGGAAGAACAATAGTTAAAATTTTCTAGTAGTGGCGAGTATAAATAAAAACCGAATATCTAACCATCAAATCACAATTTAAAATAGTAAAAAAAGCTTTTAATTTTATCACCTTTTCTGTTGACTTAAAGATTACATTCTGTCATATATAGTATTATCAATATATATTGTTAGAATACTAATTTACGTCTACTTCCTTTTCATGAATTGTTTTTCAATAATATGTAGTTCTAATTTTTAGTGATTTTACTACAGCAGTTTTCCGGTGCACCAAGAGATCCATAACCCACATCATAACAACCCTTATAAATTCCCAAATTCAATGTTGCTGACCAAGTAACATCTGTTGGACCTATAAAGAGGGTACCTTGCCAAGTTCCAAAATGACTTATTTTGATATAATAAATATTAGAATTCCAATATCCCCCTAAGTTATTCCATATTGCTTCTAAAGCTCCCACCAAATCCTTCTGTTCTATTGTTGAACTACAGGCTATCAGCTCCAGCTTGGTATTTATAATAGATACCACCAGAACAACCTACTACAGTCTTGCAATTATGATTATATGTATTTTTCCAGCTTGAGTAAATTGAGTTCCAAATTAATTCGTTATATATGTATTTGACAGTCCCTTGTAACGACCAAATATATTCGTTGACATTGTTCTGTTTTGTTTTCACTAATGTTTTCCTCTTATCCAAAGTGGCAGAAGCTGAAACTGCTGATAATATCGTGACGAAGTGTAAAAAATAACCATTATTTAATTCCCATTAGATAGTCTGGTGTGGGCTAATTAGCAAGTATTACACAAATATAATAAAAAGATACTACAGTCTCTCTCTTTGACAAGCACCTTTTATTTGTTTTATATTTACTCAATATATTCAAATATAGAAAAGAATTTAAAAATGTTTTTTTTCATTCAAGTATCTTCGTGCTTCACACCTAAATCCATTTATGTTGGTGTTGCCAGTAATAAACTATTAAAACGAAAATACTATCATAGACTGTGTGTGATTATCGTTATAAGTAAAATAAGCAATGAGTGACTCTAGTGCATGAGTTTTCAAAATATACAAAAATCATAACTGAACAGGTGTTAATACATTCCATGATGTTCGTTTGTTTTCAAATTGAAAGGTCTCATGAAAGATGTGAGAAAGCCGTAGGGGTTGATCTTCAGACGATGCTAGTAATAATGCAGATTGTGTATTTGGTACGGTTTGCACAGGAGTCACATTATGTTTAACTGTATATAAAACTTGGGACATATTTATTGCTATTGTCGGAATATTGATCAGTGCTACTTGCTCAGAAGAGATCTCGCAGGTTCAAGTGTACAGTCGGTATGTCCTCTAGTTGTTACAGGTTACTTAGTTTCTTTTTTTCTTGATATTACGCATTTACTCTGGGAATCTCAAGACCGAGTTCCTTATCTCTCTAACAACGCGAATGCATATGTGCTGCGCTTGTTTTGCTGGTGGCCTGCAGTTGAAAAACTTTCATAGCGAATTATATTTCGGATTATATAATTATAACATTCTGTATTAGTATTTATGTGTGTTTCAAAAACAATCGCTTCAGAATTTGGAAATTGTTATAATTAACAATGCACTCATGTTCTTCATGGCTTTATTTCAGAGTCCAGTAGCACAAAGCAAAATTATTCATTTAAAAGATTACTTAGCGTATGCTGAAGTATGATGGTCTCACCTTTTTAGTATTACGCTGGCCTCATATATGATTCAAATTTTGTTATACTTTATGTGAAGCAATCATAATTTCTTTTCCGTTCTAAAATTTCTGTCGAGAATATGATTGCATATCTTCTAACTATGTATCTATTCCGTTGGTTAGGTGAAACACCAGAATAATATTTCAAAATTAAATTTGACAAGCAGTCAACATTCTTGTCAAGAAAATAACATAGCAGTAGGGTAATAATTAAGTCTGTAGGTAGGGTTTCGATTTCGTAGCAGTAGACATTGAAATATAGCAGCGGTTTTATAATTCTTAATATTTTTTTTTTTCGGAATAAAGAAACTTAATTTATAAAATAGTTGTGAGGCTACTGAATGCAGCATTAACCCAAAAATGTTTAGCTATTACTATGCCATAAATATATAAAGTACTGGATCAAAGGTATAAAAGCTATATGTAATGTGTTATGTCGACATTGGCGTAAAATAACAAAGTAGACGTAAACTAGCATTTGAAGTGTATATATATTGGCGATAATATATATTACAGATACAGCTTAGTAGCTGTAATAAAACATCTAATCCGTATTTCTCTGAACGTTCAATCCCAAACCAACAAGAAACTTTTGTTTAGTTTTTCAAAAATAAAAAATCATATATAAAGGTGGGAAACTATTAAAAATATATTTATTATTCAGTTTTAGGTATTTCTCAAAAACTTTTAACGGTCAGCCGCAAAAGAATATTCAAAGCAAACCACAACAGAGTTTTAACAGACAAAATAATGACCTACTATAAATTATTTGTTTTAACCTTATTATTTGTTTTTACAAATGCAAATAGGATTGTATATGACCCTGCTAACACTATTTTAGCATCAGAAGGTGAAGGTGTACTAAAGGGTGATGCTCCTTCATTAGCTTCCAATAAAAATATCTTTAATACAACAGACTTTCAGAGCGGGAATACGACATGGGAGACGTATCATCCACCTGGAAAACGAAATGAACAAGCATTTATCAATTATGATTTAGGTAATGGCACAATTCTAGCAGACTTAGAAAATGCTCAATTGGAAATTATCACATATGTATCCCATGATGCTAGTTCCTTAAGTGGAACTAATTATACTCTCGTCAAAAAGGACGACCGCGACAAATGGAACATCACTCTTTGTAGAGGGAACTTAGGTTTTATTAATATACAAACTATCCCTTTTCTTTGCAAGCTTGTTGACAGAACAACTAGTTATTTGGTGGATCTAGCAACTACTATAGCTAACTCTGCACACGAAATCTGGAAGGGTTCTCAAAAAAAGGAATGTGGCTCAAGTGATGTATATGTTTTAATGAAAGATGATGTTAATTGGGAAGTTGCATGGTCTACTTGGACATCAGGTAAAAATTGTGATACGACTGTTTCTCCAGGAGAAATTGCTTGGGTTTTGAAAAATGTTGTTAATAATGAAGAATATAATCGTAAGGTGGCTTTCTGCGTCAGAATGGATCATGGAGGTACATGGCATGCAGATGTTAGAGTTCAAAGATCTTGGAGTCGCTCTTACGGTAACATATGGAATATTCCGTGTGGTAACTTACAGCAGTCCTATACGATAACCAACGAATGTGCTGTTGACAGAGAGAGTGGTTTTTAATTATGAAAGGCTCATCTAATTATTTAACTATATTTAATTATATGAAGTCATTGCTAAAATCATTTGAATTTATATTTTCCATGGTATCTAGGTGAGTATTTAAAACAATTCAGTTCTAAAAAATAAGATATATATGAAATAATTTGAAAAAGGAAAACATATCTAATCCAAATTTGCAGGTTTTGAAGAGCTGAATTCGTTTATTTTCTGATCTCTATTTTTTAAGTCCTGAGATAATATCGCGAGTTTGCCTGCAAACCTGGTAACTATAGCATAACATATCCCAATTATATTAAGCTTTGATTCAAATCTCCAAACACAATTACAACTATCCAAAAAAGGATTAAATTGACATTACCTCTCTAATTGCATAACGAAGTAACACCATGCAGATTGTGAAATGCAAAAAAATGGCCATTACAATATTATAACCAGACTAGTTAGGAATGACTTCATGACTATTTTTGTTCATTATTAAAGCTTTATTATATTATCGAGCAACTTTTAGTGTATGAGCTCTGATTATCTGTATATGAACATATACTAAAACTTTTTTGCCAGAATACGTTTTTAAATACGAGTATTTTTCTAAAAGCTTTTAACCGCATATCAGCCGAACATGCCTTAAATTGCAAATAATAAAGGTCTGTACAATAAATATTGATACAATTTACACACACTATTATTTATTAGATTTTGTTACTTTCAAGACGACTCAGGTCAATAAATTAGTGGCATTTGATGCTACAAGGAATAATTTTCCTGGCATTTACTAGCACTTGCATAGCCATCATATTATAAGTTTTTACAATTATATTTAAAGTTATATGTGAAACTATAATAGCCATAGAAATGATTATTCACTTACAATATTTGGCCATGAAAGGAAGCTACCGAGATGTTAATTTCTTGAGTTAGGCTTTAAACTGTCGTTGTAGTAGAGGTCAGTACTTCACTGACTGCAATGAATTCTAACCTAAGTCACGTGCTACAGAAACATTTGCTGCAGAGACTATTCGCGCAGTGCAGCCAGAACATAGAAATTTCCGGTCTCAGGTCAAGCGTTCTGAAGTCTCAGAAATATGCGTGCAATAATCGCTTTACAACACCACCAAGAATTGTTATTTCTTGGGGCTCTCCAGTTATTCGTCACCATATTGTGTTAGACAAAAATTTTTATTTGCAGCTAAATATTGTGCGCAGAATGACAACATGATAGACGCATTGTTTCTGAATAACGAAGCGAACAGTTATAATTTAAATCCAAATAATTTAAAAGTATCATCAGTTTAGAATTTGGTAAGCAAGATATTTGTTCAGATACTAAATGATAGAACTTTTGTAAGAAAGCCAAAGGAAGTTTCAGTTTTATTTTTGCTATTTTTCTCAAAAAATTTTATGAATAATAAGGCATCTTGAAGCAATGTATATCGTTTTCAAAAAATATAGAAAAATGAGAAATACGTAGTGTATTTGTTTCTTTTAGAACTTGAAAGGTCGTTTGTAATATCTGTAACTTTTAAGGACTAAAACCTGGTAAATTAAATGATGTAATATTTGTTAGATAGTGATTGGTGAGAATTATTTTCCATTCATCATAACTAGTTACATTTCTAAATATAGAATTTTTTAAATTATTTCTATTATTTAACTTTATACTGTATCCTTCTCATATTAAAAGTAACGTAAGCTCTCTTTAGACCTTGTACTATATGCAAAAATAAAAATGTTCTTCTATAAGTGATAGTAAAGGAAATATGATAGTAATTGTTATATTTTGTTAATGCAGCGATCTCATTCGGTAAAGTATGTTCTCCATTAATCGTCTCATTAAACTATACCTTAAAATAAAATTTGTTGTTATCATAAAATATGAAAAAATGAGTCGCAGGAGACGAGGGAATAATATGTTGCTGAAATGTCCTGAATGAAATTAAATTAATATAACATCTGACCAGAGTATAAATAAATAAATATAGAACATTCAGTTCTCTTCACCCATCTCTACTGTGTTTTATTTACCATTTCAATAGCAAAGTTTCGCCTAATTTTTAGCTCGCGTCAGTAGTCGTCGAATGCTGACGCATGACAAAATGAGAAAAACAAGGAAAAAATAGATAGAGAGTACAGACAGAAGCATTCGCCACTAATTCAGCAAAAACTAACAATATATTGCTAAATGTTAATGTAAAATACTATATACTTTTATGATTGATGTTACAACAACAAATATAGTTAGCAACTTTGGAAATCTTTAATTTTGCTTAGGACTTTTTGGTACCATATTTTTGAATATGATAGTTGCAATTGATCATCAAAAAAACTATAAAAAGTGTGATAAGTCTGTAAAAATTGAATTATAAATAAATTTTTATCTTCTGAAAAAGTAACTACAAAGGTTTATTAAATTGAGCTTAAAAGTAAGTTGCAGCATTTATGCTAGAATCAAATAATAACCATTCAAATATATTTATTAATGAAATAATACTTTTGAAAAATGTTTATTAGTAACACTTCATACGGACCATGGGCTATAAAAGGATCTAGTAGAAAGTACTCTAGGGATTTAGTGTATGGTGAAATTGAAGATCTTCAGCTCAACTCTACCTTATATCAAGTGGGAATCAATTATAATGAAAGAAGCCTCACAAAAAGGATTCCTCCAGCCATAAAGTTTATGCTAGAGCAATTCGGAACAGAAACTAAGGTAATTGTTTCAATTGGAAAACAAAACACGAGTACCCTTATAATTCCAGTACCATGTTGGATAAGTTCCAAAAAAAAAAACTCAGTCCTGAATATTGATCTGGAGGAAGTAAATAGAGTGACGCTACCTAAAATAAATTCTATGAAAACATATGCTCCTACCATATTTCCAGATTCAATGGAGGTAGGTACATTGATACAACAAAATGATTGTGTACCAGAAATAAAGAAGGTAAAGTTTGTTCTAATTAGAGGTCTAAAAAAATATTATCCAATTATTTACGTAAACTGCTCAAGAAGAGATATAATGTTATCAATGAAACATGCTAAATATTGTACACAATTTTTTGATGGATTAATGAAGTACAGTCCTTTCAAATATGTGAGCCTTCTGCAATACCCAATCCAGTATGTAATGAAGATGGATGGAGTAGTGAGGAGGGAGAAAATAATTAAGTTTTCTAGTAATGAACATCATCTTGAAGACCTCATTTTAACTTGTCGACATCGCTCTAAAAACAGGTATGAAATTATTGCTCAAGATGAAAGCGTCTACTTAAGCGAACGATATATCAACCGAGTTGATAATTTTAGATACTATAGAACTATAGGAACATTGACTGCATCATCAAGACCAGAGGGTGATGACTGGCGATTTAAAAAAAACGCCCAACTGCCAACATACCAAGAAGCAATTTCAAATTATAATAATAAATATTGTCATAATTCTAAATAATGTATGTATCACATAGTTTATATTCAGTAACTTCAATTTGCCACTCATTTTTCTTCATCCATCTACAACTCAGAATGTACACAATATCGTTTATATACCATACACTTAAACTAAATAAAAAGGCAAAAACTCCGCAGCTAATTGAGATCCACACTTTCACGTCATGCAAAATAGACTTACTGTTTTCATAATTGTTATTAATTAAATCAATAGTAAATATGATAATTGATGTAACTATGCCTATTATAGAAGGATAATGGATCATAAAAAAAGATATTAAATATAATGGATTGCTTCTAAGTTTGTCGCGTATAGAGTTAACATCATCATTTAGTTGTTTTAGAAGATCCTTATGAATCTGTAACCGATTCCTTATCAAAGTAAGAGACTCTGATATTATTATATCTTCTTCTTTATCTTTAAATGCTATGTCTTTCAGATTTTGCCAAACTAATCTATTATTTCCTTCAATCCAATTTAATTGACATAAATTGCTATCTAGATTAACAAAGTTATATGTTGCCCACAAAAACATTAGCCATCTTCCAGTATTTATGTTATTCATAGCATATAAACTTTCTTGTAATATTAGAATAGGGTGATTTATGGTAGAATTAAAACTAAAAAGAATTATAAGTATTTTATCAAATTTTTCCATTATGAGATCCTCATTCAATATTTTATACAAAGGGTCATTAAAATATTTAAATTTATCCTTTAAATTAGGAGAGTAAACAACTATATGTTCATTGTGAATCCATATCCTGAGCTTTATTTTTCTTAGAGGTTCATTCCACCTTAACAATCCGTTGATTCTGTGACTATTTTTTTTAAAATATAAGAAGTGCATAGTAGCTTCCTTTCTTATTTTCAATAATTTTAAGCAATTCTTCAATCTTGTAATCATAGTTTTCACAATTTTATTATCCTTATTGTTATTTCTACTGGGGTTAGTTTTTGTTTTTTCTCCAACAATTTCAAATTGCTTTCTTATAAAATCATTATATGTTTCTGCAATATGAAACTTGCTATTGTTTTTAAATTGGCTTTGTACATTATTTGCATCATCTGAAATTATTTCTTCATGTTTATTGTTTTCATCATTTAAATTTATATTATTCTTACTTGCTTGGTATTCATTGTCGCTTAAGTCACCACTCTCATTTATAGCGTTCAAGCCACTCATTTCGAATTTACTGTGTTCAGAAAAAAAAAAAATATTGTAACTTTTGTTAATATCTTTTTTTCTATATATATATATATATATAGTATTACCTATATAGGAATCTTAATCTATAAATTCAAATAAATAAATATAGCATCTGTAATTTTTATAGGTTATAAAATAATTCCCTAAACTTTTCTTTAATTTTTTAAATTGCGTCCTTCATTTTGTGACGCAAAAATGTCATTTCGCGTTGCAAATTTGCTTCGTATAGCTGGTATTAGCTCTGACCAACTTAAACGTCTTAAAGGCAAACACTTATTCCTATCTGTATCTCCTAATATACATTATGAATATACAAGCAATTTATATTATAATACGTAGTATACAATTTTTATATTTGTCTCAATAAATATTTAACTAGACAAAGCATAAACTACAGAGATTGAACAGTTTATATGCAATAACTGTCGAAGAAGATTTGCTCCGAAAATCATTGTGCTTAATCTGTCATAAGTCCAAACTAAGGTTTACCTATTCTTGAATAATTTCTATTTTTTATTGGAAATTTCTATTCTATTTCCTTAATTATGTATTTATGTCAAGGAGGCTTCTCTAGTTTTACTGACAAATGTTAAGAACATGAATCAGCCATCACCTATGATTTTTTGCACAACATCAACCAGATTGGGCAGATAAACCAAGAATGAACGTTATGATAATATAGCTCATAAGGATGAAGGATTATATATTCTTATAGGTACATCTAGGACTTTATATGATAGAGACTGGCCAGAATATTGTCCTGGACAATTTAATTTAATAAAACTGAAATTTCACATATCATTTATAATTCAGCCAATAAATTCAAAAATACATAATTATTTAGATAAAGAGTTTATTTTTCATGGTATCTGATCATAATGTAATTTTGTGTATTTTTGATATATGATTCAACTATTTCTTCATATCCTTCTTCACTGAACAAAACTACACGTAATGGTGACCAAGTAATTTAGTATTATTAGAAATAATTCTCAACTATTACAGTTTGGTGTAGCTTTATTCATTTTTTTTTATAAAAATAGGGATAAACCTACCTATTGTCAACTTTAACTTTGTTTCCCATAATTAATTTAAATTGATAGAATTTTTGTTACTTAGAAACGTTACATAGAAGTATAATAAATATAAAGCTAGAAATATTTATATATATGAATGGTATTAAATTTATGGGTTAATATTTGCCCCATCATCAACAATATCTCTGTAAAAAGGTAATTTGAACTCCATGTTTTCTGGTGCATATTCTGGATAAAAAGTACGTATTTGCTTTAGTAATTCATTGTAAAAAATTTCGTAACCTTTACCACTAAAATGTATACCGTCAGCCAATAACTCTCTCCATTTCTCACCACCTTGTTCGGTAAATGCTTTGTTCAAGTTAACGTATGGTAAATTTTCACTCTTAGCATAAGCTTCTAATGCATCTGAGTAAAGTTTAAAGTTAGCTGTGGTTCTTGTTAAACCTATTTCAATTTCATCTTCATGACGTGGATTCCAGTTGTCCGGATCATGAACAGCTGGACCAACTAAAATGGGCTTAATTTTTTTTGCTTTCATCATTTCAATAGCTTTTTTCGTATTTTCCATAAATTCATCTAATGGGACTTTTTGATAACCACCCAGACATGCATCATTGGAGCCAAAAAATAGATACGCCATGACGATATTCTTTTCATGTTCTAATACTTTTGGTAAAATTTTTAACGACCATCTTGAAGTATAACCTGCAAAACCTCTTTGAACTATGTCCATTTTTCTAGTGTAAATATTACTTAAAGCAGAACCAAGGGTGAATTGATCAGCTTGACCTTCTAAAAATCTACTGTTAAAAGTATATTCAGTGATAGAATCACCGTATAACAAAAATCTTTTATATTCCATTGCCAGTTTTTTATATTATGTTAGTAATTTAAGATGTTATTTATTGATTTAATATATTAAAATATATTTCAATAGTATAAATAAGTGCATAAATATTAGGATTAATTACAAAATGAATTATTTCACAAATTTCTTAATACTCTTCATTTTTTATATCCTTCGTATTTTAATGTCTTAAACTAAATATTTTTTAATAATTGACCCTTTTTTATTTCAATCATATAACTTGAAATAAGATAATTAAAAGAAGCATATTATCTATTGATCATGCCTAATGTATTCAATGTTAATTAATTGCGTCAATAAATTAAAGATTGAATCAATTCGGTTTACTCATAAACGTGTTAATATGTTTAAAAACAAAGACAATTGATTTTAATGACCTCAAAACATTCTCTTGAAATTGTATATTAAACCTCAAAACCGTATGTTAAACCTCAAAAGCGATTGTGTTTTTGTTCAAAGCAACAAAATTGGTTTTCTATTCTTATCGATTACTTCCTTTGATTTAAAGACATACATGCTATAGAATTTATTTATTTGCAACTTCTAATAGAGACCTTATCTAATACTTGATTCTGAAAATTTTAGAAATTTAATATTAAAATATTTAAATTTGTCTTTTCTCAAGATAAAATTTCTAAAGTTGCCCTAGATGGAAAATATCCAATAATTCAAATAAAATATTAACCTAACTCTATCGATGCATTGCTCTCCATAATAACAGAACTATATTTTAATGAAACTCCGTTAAAAACGTAATAAGGACATGAAATTTGAAACTTTTTTGGTCAAATTTTAGATGCATATTTATTTCAGATATTTATTCATATTTTATCAAATATTTTTGTTACTAGTGGCTAGCTAATAAGATGCTAGATTAGTTAATTGATATAAGTGAACAAAATAGATGTTACTATATTTTGGTATGGATTCTTTTTAATGCATCCCGCATAACTCCCTTTGTTGATATAAAGAAGCTGTCATCAAAATACAATTTTAAAGATATTTCTAGA
The DNA here is from genome assembly GCA_003705985.2 of Tetrapisispora namnaoensis. Classification (NCBI taxonomy): domain Eukaryota; kingdom Fungi; phylum Ascomycota; class Saccharomycetes; order Saccharomycetales; family Saccharomycetaceae; genus Tetrapisispora; species Tetrapisispora namnaoensis. The sequence continues at coordinate 398,882 of PPKD02000012.1, read as the reverse complement.
GGGAGACCTTTATGTTTTGAGGCTTTATTTAAATATCGAAGTTTTCAGGTAAATTATTTCCTTATAATAAGTCTAGTTTTAAAATAAATAATCATCAGTAATGTTAACATAAAGATTCCATTCTGTCAAATATGTAACTAACAATATATACAGTGCGAATACTAGTTCATGTCTGATCAAGAAATTATAGATTTATACATGATATAATTCTCGTATTATGCTCTTTATATAAATCGTTAAACCTCAACACTTTAATGTTTTTAGGATGTTTCGATACATTCAATTTAAACCATTCTTTGCTTGTTTTACAACATTTGTCTCAAGGAAGGGAATGTCAAAAAACGACCTAAACGTTAACGGCCAATTCCAAGTATTTTGTATGCTCGTCTAGTCACATCTGTCGGTCCCTATATAACATTTCCTAATAGTGCTGATACATTTTCTGTTTGCCTTTAATAACTTTATCCTTTGTTGGAACATATCCAATTTGATACAATTATTAAACATATAGCCTTACTAATATTATATACGTATATTTTGTCAACTTTATTGATTGAACAGTTGCTGCAGGACTACTAACTGATATAAATAGACACAAAATACCAATCTTATAATGGGATAGTTCATGGTTTACAATTCGTTCAAATGCACTTCTTATCTCATCAGTACAGGTTTTTGCCTTACAACTGACTTCCCGTCGTCTTTGTTGATCATACGGCAGGCCGATGTCCATCATTATATGTCTGCTAATAGATAGCATCTCCTCTGCAATTTTGGTTTGATGTCTCTTTTACTACAGGTGTTATTGCAGACACGATAGACTTTGTATTACCCATATTTCCTAATAAGTTATAATCATTCTCATATGCATATGATATTGTCGCTGACATAAAGTATTTTATTTTTGTACCGCAAATTGCTATATAAAATGCGTTAACGTCTTGGTCGTCCGTCTTTTGAGATATCATTCGTGAGAAAATTGCATATCTTATACAATATAACATTAGGAATGCTATTAGGTGTTACAGTATCTTTATGATCTCACTACCTCAACGTGGGTATGATTATTTGGAGTACTTATTCTGGTACAATTACCATTCGGGGTCCTATTCCCTTTAATAATTATGTTTTTGTACTTACGGTCAAATGCACTGGAATATATTTGGTATATGTATCTATGTCATTCTCCGTAGCTCTTCCATAATTAAATCCTTCGATAAACTTATTTTCTATTGGAGGTTTGAATTCATAGCTATTGATACATTGAATATAGTTTGTGCTCATATGATTTCATTGAGTGAACAAAATAAGCAGGTACTTTTTAATAACACGCTCCACAATACCTCTGATAGAAAAAGTTGTTCTGATCACCTCTGACTAAAAAGGTAGGCACTATTTTTATTAATGTACCACTGTTTGCATTAGAGTAAGTCCTTTAATTTTTAAATATATCTATCTCCTGTTTTCTTTATTAGTAACTATATAAATAACTTTAAAACATTCATTTTTCAGGATGGGAAAACATGCTTTCAATTGCTATGCTTCTAAAATATATCTGGATCATATCTGCATGTAGAACTGAATTAATTTTTTGTTTTGAATACAGAAATCCTAGAAATAGAAACTTATTTTACATTTTTGCAACTATTATTTTTTATATTAAGGGAACCCGTTGTTTCTTGTGAGCACATTCAGAGTTGCTTCTGTATCGCATAGTTTGGAAGGAAATAATTATTGTCTAAACATATTGCCTGAATATGTATAAGAGATCAAACAGATCGCATTCTAACAATAATCTCAAAAGTCGTTAAACAAAGTACTTGGCTTTTCACTCTGCTTCAGTATTCCTCTAAACGGGCAACAATTTCCAAGAAGAAGTAATTGGTAGGAAGTAAACAAATAGTAAAGATATTTTCTAATTAAATGTTTAATTTTAAAATACAACTAATTGTTGAATTACCACAATGCATTTGTTATGATTGCTGTGTGTGACTTCTGAACATGAGAAACAATACATCAGTGACTAAAATAATAACACCCGATCGTATACATGTTTGTAAATTATCTTGTGTGCTATTGTGATCAGAAATTCGTAAAGCATCAGTGCTAAATAGATGAACGATTATATTATTGGAAGTAGTATTGTTATCGAAAGATGTCAACAACTGTGTGATTTCACTTCATCAAAAAATTTAATAAAGTTGATTATTATGGTGAGAACCTCTTTGAGGATGATAATCTCATTGCTAAATGGTCATCAACTATCTTATCTGATATTGAGTATATCCATCTTTGAGTATGTTGCTTAAGTCAGTTGTTTTGAATTGACTTAAATGTTCAAGTGTTCCCTTTACTTACTCTCGAAGACTGAATATCAAAAATTGTTACATGCTGCTAAAACCTTTTCTATGTGTGGCTCCTATTACTATGGTGGTGCTGTGAACGAGAATTATTATTTTATAAATAAGATCCCCATCAAGTAAAATAGCTAAATATGGATGTGAAAAGTCAAAGTTTATCGAAATTTTTTAGAAGATACAGACCAAGAAAGGGACATCAATACTCAAAGTTCTCTTTCTTGCTCTGCTGTCTTCATGATAAGTATAAGGATTGGGTAGTCATTTATTTTTATACATTTTATAAAAATATGGCGATAAAAGAACAATGGTTTATTGAAGTCATTGATGTGATACATAATCTTCTTTTTCTTCTTGTTATATAAAAATTAATGCAACTTCTATATTTAATAGGTCCAAGACATAAAAGGACTAGTCCTTATTTCCTTGTATGTGGGAGGGTTAGAAAAACGATGTGGTTTCCAATGGTTGTTAGTATTTGACTCAACTATAATAAATCCCATTTCCCTCTGACATCTAGTATTGGTTCTTTTCCTTAAACTATCTTCTTTGAAAAATAATTTTATTATTAGTAACTCACTGTAATATCTTTTTTCAGCTATATGTCAACATACTGCTAGCACAGTTAGAAGATCAGGTGAGTAACCAGCAAAGTTAATTAACCGTTCCCAATGAACTATCCCAGACATCTTTAGTTCATACTGAACTGGGTAATGGAGCAGGCTAACAAATACAAACGGACTGTATTTTAGCCCATCTTCGCAGCATTGAACGCAATACCTTATAAGTTTCATTGAACGGATTGCATCTTTCTGTGTACAGTTAATAAATATAACTGGAACATAAGTTTCCAGGTTTCTGACAGTAAAAACAGACGTCTTTAACAGAGGTGACACACACCTATCCTGTTCAGTCAATGTCCCTAGCTCCATAGAATCAGGATATAAAGTGGGCAAAAAATATCCATTGTATTAATTTTAGACATTGCGGTGGCATTTATTTCTTGTAGATTGAGATTCAGAGTCGTTCTTTTCTTGGCACGGCTGATCCAGCAAGGTGTTGGAACTAGAAGTGTGTTGCTTTTATCATTTCCAACAGCAACAATTACCTTCTTACTGGTTCTAAACATGTCCAATGTAGCAGCAATTGCAGGAGTCTTCTTTGGAAAACTTCTTTCTTGATAGTTAATGCCAGTTTGCTATAAAACGGAACTAAGATTTTTAGCACTAATCTTCCCATAAAATGCACCCATAGGATAATTGACACACAAACACAAAACTTTGACCAGCGCCAGTCGAATATTTTCGTAGAAGCAACATTGGAAGCTGGACACTTTGGACATTAAATGATTCATTTAATCGAACTTTAAGCTCTTTCTGTGGTACTCAAGGTAAACCTTTCAAGTGATTTTTATAATGTTACATAACGTTAATGTTCAAGTTGCTTTTGGTTCGGATAAACATTTTTCGAGCAATTGGGCTTATATCATTGATAACAGATAGCGTATTATCTTGATAGGATGTACAAATCTTCAATGCATCTAAATAATTATAAAATTCCTCCTATTTTATAATTCTTATTTTTATTCTCACTATGCCTCACAATCATTCTGTCCATAGATTCTTTCGTTGGTGTAATTTTTTGTATGCTACTGTTAAGCTTGGACAAAAATCAGGGTTGAAGCTAGTATAAGAAGCAAATTATTTAAAATTTTAATCACATTTGTTAGTGTTTCATAGTTTACATACGACTACTGGAAATATCAGATGAAAATACTAATGTCATAGCATGTAATTGATCAGCTTGCCATATTTTTCCAGAGGAAATAGCGCCGTTTATGAAGGTAATGAACTCATCACACATAAAGAGCACAGTAATTGCTATTCCAGTTTAACAGCCATAATTGCATATATTTCAAAATATTTATATGAAAGACTAGTATAGCATATGATTCATCTCATCTTCTTTTGTTTACCAATTGAGAATAAGAACACACTATTTGCATGATTGTTTTATCTGATGGAAATGAAACATTGGAATTATTGACCGAATCATAGCAAAAAAACACCTAAACATATCATTGTGGATCTAATTCTAAAGTCTATATTATGGTTCCATTGACTGGAGGTGCTTTGTAGCATATTAAATTAGCCATTCAAGTAACTATTGTTTCTTAGATGCAGAGTTGGACACCATTCTTCAGAAATTGACTAAATTTTTGTTTTACGAAATATTGGTCAAGAAGTGGAACCACTACTGAAACTAGTAGTTATCACCAGGTTGACATTTTAAATAAGTCATCGATGCTTACAGGAACAGAATTCTTTCAAAAAAAATTTAACAGTTATTAAATACATGCTAGATGCACTCAGAGTTGATAATAATTTTGTGATTACTGTTGAAAATCAGGAAACTTGAACTGTGATTGTAGTTTAATCATGATGAATTTCTATATCGAGAGAAGAGTTTTTAAACATAGATAATGCTAAGTTAAACTTAGATACTATTGTAAAATAGACGAAAAAGAGACGTCTTCCTAATCGCTGAATTCATAGCAACTACAAACTGCGACAACACGGAAGTCAGAATAAAATTACACTATTATTGAGATGAACTAATATAACAGAGAGTAGTCTCTTAATGTCTTCGTTTTCTTTATATTCATGACTAGCTTGAGCCTATTTATATTTTCGACAATGAAGCATATCAGCTATTATTTCTAATTCATGCTAGTGTTTTATGTACTATAAATTGACTACTATCAGCATCTTCAGGCTAAAGGATTAATTGGTTATCATACAGAGGAGTTTTTTTGTTGGGTTAACAGACTTTTCCATAGAAAAGTTACTGGAAAATAATTTGGAATAGTTACAGAGGATATCAATTAATCTTCAGAAATACTAATATTGAATAAAGAGGTAGCTCACAAAGATTCAAACTATTAGGCTGTCATTGATTAACTATACTATCTGCTACTAACTTGGATGTACTTAGCAAGAAGTTTCAAAATTTGTAAAATATAGGCTTCGTATGATAAATTTACTTACATCATTTCAATGATATATTTAATGCTCGTCGTTCAAGTTAATTAACTTCATTATCCCCTCCCCCCCATTTCGATTCCTGTTAATCATTGTTTAGAAAAAAATGAACTATAAAACTTAATTAATAAAGAGAAAAAATACAGTGATTTTTTGATATATTTAACCGATGATATGAGCACAAGCACCTCTCTAAACTGAACTTTCTAAATTAAACTAAAATGAAGCTTGGAAATAAATTTTCCTTAAATAAGTGAATTTGGGAAAGTAAAACTGCATAGTAGAAGGTATATTTGTGCCTTGTAAGTCTAGCGTGTATGTTTTATACACATCCTTTTATATTTTTTTGCTATCTTACAATTGTAAAACTTTCTTATACCATAATTACATGCCTACATATTTGTGAGAAGCGGGCACTTTTCTAATATAAACTTCGCAAATGATAGACTAGTATAATAAATGATACCTTCCAATCTGGAAGACTGCTATTAATTAAATGACCAAGAGATAGTACAGTCGTAAACGTGATTGATCAACGATATGAAAGATACAACGTTCATCAATCTGCTCTTAATATATAAAGATAATAAACAATATAGACAATGATTGTGTGAATTTATCCTGAATGTATCCTGAATTTGCACATAAAAATTGACATTAAAATATAACCGCTTTTAGAAAAAGATATTATTATAACGCAAAATTAATTGATTTAATTTCAAAGCTATTTTGATTGCATGTAAGCCTCCAATTCAGCATCCAATTCTTCTACACTTGGTTTCGAATCTTGTTTTCTTTTTCTTCTCTCCATATTAGACTTTCTACCATTGGTTATTGATTGCTCACGCAATTCATTATAATGACTTCCTCTTGAACCTCTTGCATATGCTGGAACAAATCTACCCTTAGGTTTCCTCTGCTTCAATTCAAACATTTCTACAACTATTCTGCTGCCATTTATTTCAAACCCATTGTATTTCTCAACGATTTTTTCCATATCCTCTAAAGATTCCAATTCAAAAACAGCTGTTCTCCCTTCTTGATATTCGTAAAACTTAGAGAATACAGGAGTTCCAAACTCTTTTACCATATCTTCAATAGTAAAGTCAGATACATCAACAGGCAACTCAGAAAACTTTACTCTTTTCCTAACCGGCTCATTAACCTGAGCTCTAAACCCCAGTTTACTATCTAAGTTTCTAACATCTCTACTACGATATCTCGTAACTCTATGTTGCTCACTTGATTTCTACTTGCAATGCGTCCTAGATTGTTAGTATAAATCTTGCCAAAAACAGCCCCTACGCAACCATACAGTTGTCACTCACATATAAACATACACTTTCACCAAGCTCACTCATATTTCATTTACTCACTCACTATGATAGTCTCTTCAACAGCAACTAATAAACATTTCAAACAATAGAGTTACAATTAGTCTATTATTCTTTAACAAGTAAAGTTGGTATATTTTAAACTTCGTAAAATTTTAAAATATTTGAATGCTTAAAAGTTTCAGACGCAAGTTTGTTATGAATCTGTAGTGAAGCATTCGATGATAAGAAAGGCTATTTGGATGAAAGAAGGAGATTAGAAGACTGTAGTTGAAATGTCTAAGTCGTTGGATATATTACTAGAAGAGTTTCTTATTTGCGAAATAATGTGTTTATGTTTTTTGCGCAATTGATGGTGATTCTAAAACCACCAAATAGTATATTTAATCTGTATTTACTGAAAGCTTGATTATAGATGAAGCTGTTATATATAGTTAGACATGTGGATTTACTTAGGCTGATAAGTCTGAAATTAGTTGTTTTACATTAGATGATCTCATTAAGGCCTCTCCGACTAGGAAACCATGAACGCCTTCGTTCTTGTATTTATCAGCATCAGCCTTTGTAGATATACCTGAAAGAGCAATTAATAGTGTATCTTTTGGGGTGGAGGTAACTAGACTGCTAGTAGTCTTTAGGTCTACGTTGAAAGTATGCAAGTCTCTGTTATTGACACCTACAACTTTTGCGTTAATCTTGACAGCACGGTCAAGTTCCTCCTTTGAGCTCACCTCTACAAGAGGTTCAATACCCATTACCTTTGTTGCGTAATCATAAAGCTCTATTAGTTCATCTTGGGAAAGCATTTTGACAATTAGTAACACAGTGTCTGCGCCTGCCAATCTAGCCTCCAGTATTTGGTATTTGTTAAAGATGAACTCCTTTCTTAAAATACATGGTCTTTCAGAAGGATTCAATTCGAATCTCTTATCTAGGGCGGTTCTCACATTAATCAAATCCTGTAAAGAACCTTTGAACCAGTGTGGTTCTGTCAACACGGAAATAGCAGCGGCTCCCGCTTCGGCGTATTTCAAACCTTGTTCAGCAGCAATAGCATCAATGAAGATATCTCCCTTTGATGGAGAAGCACGTTTGACCTCCGCAATAACAGCTGCAGATCCAGTAGAAGCTCTCAATCTGTCATAAAAACTTAAAACGGTTGGGGCCAAGCCCAGAGAAAAATTTGTTTCTAGGTCTTTCTGAGTGAAACCTGGTATTTTAGACTGTTCAGCAACGTCTTGTTTACGTTGAGCATAAATCTTGTCCAGAATAGAACCGCCTCCATTTGATAAAAGAGAGCTCAATTGTTTATTTTTTTCATTTTCTTCCCATGTTCCACCTGTGACAGACAAAATGTTCCTTATCATCAGATGACCTTCCTCGGTCAAAATGGCTTCCGGATGGAATTGCACACCCTCTACGGTGTACTTTTTGTGTCTGACACCCATGATTACACCACTTTCGGTTCTTGCAGTGACCTCCAAGGATTCCGGTAACGTCTCCTTGGTCCCTGCCAAAGAGTGGTATCTAGTGACACTTACACCTTGCGGAATGTTCTTGAAGAAGCCCTTATTATCATGGTAAATAGGAGACGTCTTCCCGTGCACAATCTCCCCGGCATACGCAACTTCACCTCCAAACACTTCAAACATACATTGTTGGCCCATACAAATACCAAACACAGGAATCTTACCCGTGAAATGTCTGATAGCGTCCCTTGACATACCAGAATCTGTCTTAGGATGACCTGGCCCTGGAGAAATCACCAGGATATCAGGCTTCAATGCATCTACCTCCTCAATGCTGATTTTATCATTCCTGTACACTTGCACATCTGCACCTTCTTGGCACAAGTACTCATAAATATTCCATGTGAACGAATCGTAATTATCGATCAGAATAACTTTCCTACTGCTCGACATTCCGCAAAATTTTTCAAACTGAATCACGATGTTCTTTCTCAAGAAGCTTCTAATGCCGCCATCTGTTCCTGTTGCAAACCAAGTCTTCCACATGCACCTTTCTTAAATATATTTGAATCCATTTACAGTGTGTTTCACCAGAAATTACTCATCGCCAATGTCGTCGGTTCGAAATTTCAACATTAAAAATGCGCAGTCACGTGACTTGATCTGTATTTTGAAAAGTTTCAGAAGTTGGGATCTCGAGCAGAGTTTGAGGTGAAATGTTTTGGAAACTGAAAGAGCTTCTGATGGGAAACAAAGGTGGATGGTGGCTTCTATAAGAGAACTGGTAGGGCGTTGCAGGGTTGTGTGGTTGGTGTGTGTTGGCGGAGGTTGTGTCTCTGTCTGTGGAAGGAAAACAGCGAAGTGAGATCAGAAAAACATGAGCGGTATTATCGAGGCGTCCTCTGCATTGAGGAAAAGAAAACACCTGAAAAGAGGTATCAACTTCACGTTGATGGTTGTGGGTCAGTCTGGGTGTGGGCGTTCGACTTTGATCAACACGTTGTGTGGACAGCAGGTTGTGGACATGGGAAGTGCGGTGTTGTTGCCCACAGACACAGCAACCGAGATTCCGGTGCAGCTGAGGGAGGAGACTGTGGAGCTGGAAGACGAAGAGAGTGTTAAGATTCAATTGAATATCATAGACACTCCAGGTTTTGGGGACTCTCTTGACAACTCGCAAGCGTTTGATTTGATTTCAGATTTCATTCGCCATCAGTACGACGAAATTTTACTGGAAGAGAGCCGTGTTAGAAGAAATCCAAGATTCAAGGATGGCAGAGTGCACGCTTGTCTATATATGATTGCCCCCTCCGGCCATGGTTTGAAAGAGCTTGACATCGAGTTTATGAGACAATTGGGGGGACTGGTCAACGTTATCCCGGTGCTAAGCAAATCAGATTCATTAACTTTGGAAGAACTGAAAGTGAACAAAAGATTAGTTATGGAAGATATTGAAAAGTACGATTTACCTGTTTATAACTTCCCCTTTGATGAGCAAGATGTTTCAGACGAAGAATATGAAACGAATATGTACCTGCGTTCATTGCTGCCATTTTCAGTGATTGGTTCGAATGACGTGTTCGATAATGGAGATGGAGTAATGATTCGTGGTAGAAAATATCCTTGGGGTACATTAGATGTAGAAGATGCTACTGTCTCTGATTTTGTTGTTTTAAGAAACATGTTGCTGATATCTCATTTAAACGACTTAAAAGAGTACACGCATGAGATTTTGTATGAACGCTACAGAACTGATGCATTATCCGGAGAGTCTCAGGCTATTAATTATAACAGAAATGACGCAAACAGTGCAAACTATCCATCTCCACAATTACCTTCCGTTACAAGAACCCTTGGAACTCCAGATTTGGGAACTGGCTCCAATAACACATCTTCAAATTCACAGGACACTTATCTTGCACGTGAAGAGCAAATAAAATTAGAAGAAGAAAGATTGAAAGCTTTTGAAGACAGGGTGCAACAAGAATTACAAATGAAGAGACAGGAACTGTTGGAAAGGGAAAAGGAATTGAGGGAAATCGAAGAAAGGTTAGAAAAAGAATCCAAACTTAAGTTAGAAGACACTGAGATGCACTAGAATTGAAAAATTACCATATTACGTATGTAATTTGCAGTAAAATAATCTTGCCAATTTCTAAAGAGCACAAATCCAAAAATACCCAACCAAGCTACTAACGTATATGTTTATGTATGTTTATATAGTATGTAAATTTGAAAAATTTAACCATTCACTAAATTAGTTACATTGCCAAGAACATAAACATTGAATGGGTCTCAAAATAGGATCTGTGTAATTCATATTTGAGTACGTCTGGCAGACATAATGTCATGGAGCCAAGTATCTTTTGTTATCTTTTGTTACCTCTACTCCGAGGTTTCAAACCCTAACGATAACTCCATGTTTGTTACCCGCCTTCGAATTTTAGCCTACATGAATTTCAATTTTGTATAAATTAAAAGAAAGTTTGATAACGTACTAATATATAAACGTCCGCTCCAAAGGTATAGCATATGATTAGCTTCCCCCTTTTGTGAATGTAGAGAAGCAATCGGCTACATGTTGCTACCTAAACATATAGCCAGGAACAACTTTATCTTATCCTTAGGCTTTTTTAGTTTCCTCGAGTTCTAGGAAGAATTCGGATTCTAATTATCCTGTTTTTGATAATCTAAGTAGCTTTAAATATAGTTTGGGGATTAAATGATGAGGAACCAGATAGGGACAACAGATTCGTTAAATGACGAGGAAAGTCTTATAGCTCAGTTTTAGTAGAACTTTTGAGCACTTCCTGATTTTCCCAGTAATATATTTATTATCTACTTTCTTTGTGGTTGGACTTGTTTGTAAATTTTGGTTATATCAATGATATATATTTATATTGGTATTATGTAATTTCTAAAATCAAGAATTGGATGCGGATATATTCAATATATATACATTTGTATATGTGGTAGGATCTTAGACCTTTTGGTTTTTGGCTGTTTGATCAATCATAGGTTTTGGTGCTTTCCAAAACTTTTCAATGTTGTGAGAAACAAGTTGTAACGACTTATCTAATACAATTTCATCGGCTGCATCTTTTTCTCCATCGTCGATTATCAATTTATCCTTTGCGGTACCAGACTGGTCCGTGACTTTGGCCTTCTTTGGTACGCTAAAAGAATCTCTTGGAAATACTAGCACATCACTTAGTAACTTTGGTGCCGTTAACTTATGGAATTCCCTCCATGTGACTGGAGTTGAAATACCGCTTTTTAAATAGTTGTTAAAATAAGCAAAAATTGTATCTGTAAATAAAGCAGAGCCTGTCCAGCTCATCAAATTCAAATTATTTCTAAGGTTGATATTTAAGTTATTTTCACTCTTACGTTTTAAAGTTTCTTCAGTAATTCTGGCAATGACCTCTCTAATAATTGGGTGGCCTGGCTTTGCCTGGATGATCCACGTACCAAATTGTAATCTTCTAACATAAAAGTTTTCCCAACCTGGTAATTCAGCATCATGCTCTATACCGATTAATAATCCGACTGATTTTGGATTTACATTTTCCGGAATCCAATTTGGAATAGCTTGTATTGGGTCAGTATCGATATCAGCATAAACGCCACCTCTTGCATATAGGATCAAGTACTTAAAGAAATCAACCTTTAAAATATCAGATGGTAACGTTTCGAATGCCTCTAGAACGTCAGGAATATTTGAGTAAAAATGTTGTACTAGTGCACTCATAACAACGTGATTGAATACTTCATGAACAAATCCTGGGTTTTTGATCTCCCACTTATCTAGATCCATTTGCTCAGCATCACTCATTTCTTGAGAGATAGCTTTTCCTTCAGCTCTGGCTTGTTCAATTTTTTTTTTGATCTCCAATTGCTGCTTCTTATCGGTAGGGTATAATTGCCATATATATGCAGGTAACTTTCTAGACTGATCATACTCATACGTGAATGCTAGCAATTCTCGTAAACTGGCTTCCTTTTTATTTTGCACTTTGATTTTCTGTATTTTGGAGTCCAGTAAACGTCTCTGTTTTTCTAGCTGCTTCGATTGCTCCTCTTGGTTCTTCTTTATCTCCTTAAATAAATCTTCAAATTTTTGCATGGTCTCCATATCATGCTTTCGATCATTTGAAGCAGCCAAAATATTCTGTGTTATATCCAGTGGTAGGTTAGGTAGCAAACTATTCAAATCTGTGTTCTTATGATGAGACTTCAACTTGAACAGTCCAATTAGAATTAAAAACCCCACAGTGAACGCCAACACCAACCTTCTGACAATAGTACCTTTCTTTAATTTACTCATATTAGTTGTAGTGATTTAGCATACTACTCACCACTACAAAAGCTCAACTCTTAGCCAATAAAAAAATGAAAGCCTACATCAATACTGAAAATGTAATGGCTTAAACAATACTACCATTATCTCAATGGCACAGACTTTCATATATCGCAAACAAACTTCAATTCGATACCAAAAGTTCCTGAAGAATAGATCGAAATCCTCACCTGTTCTGATCACAATTATTACTATTATGACAAATAAATTTTTCAGTTTGTTACAGCTTTGCGAAACGTCCCGATCGCGATAGTAGTCACCAAATTTGGAAACATCCCAACGTAAGCGACTATGACACAAATTGAGACATGACAATGAGTTATCGTATGTGTGTTGTAAGGATAATGTAAGATAGTATGGTATAAGGTATATAATGTATAAAGTAATAGCAGGTGTATAAATTATTTATTTGGGGGTAGTAGATTGTGTTTACTCGCCGGTGGATATGATGCCATGTAAAATGCGACCGGGCTGATTCAACTTTTCAAGTATACCGTCATCGGCGACAGACCCATTGTCTAATACGACTATTCTGCTGCAACGTTGCATCAGTTGATAGTTATGTGTAATGGCAATAGTTAACACACTCCATTTCAACTTCGTTTTCAAATCTGTGACCAGGTCTATGACTATCTGTGTCGTTTTGGCATCCAGCGAGGAGGTACACTCATCTAAAATCAATATCTTTGGTTTTCTTAGCAACGTCCTCACGATGCAAAATCTCTGTGCCTGTCCTCCAGATAAAAGCCCTATATCGACTACGGTATCCAATTTTTTTGGAAGTGACTCTACAAACATATGCATGTCGACTAATTCTAATAAATTATAAATTTCAGCCTCTGTGACTGAGCTTTCATTAGAGACACCGTACATGATATTTTCTCTAATGGTACCATAGAATAAACTTGGTTTTTGTTCAACAATACCGATTTCGCTTCTAAGAATACTGTTATTCCAATCGTTGATGTCAGTCCCATCAATAATTATTTTATTCTCAGGAACATCATATAGTTTCGTTAGCAAAGATAATAAAGTCGACTTCCCTGAACCAGACTGACCGACAAGTCCAATGGTCTCGCCTAAATTCAATTTCAAGGTTAATGAATGGTAAACCTTAATGCCAGGTGAATTTGGATATTGAAAATTTAAGTCCTCAATTTCCACGAGTGGGTCTGAATCTGTTTTAAATTCAATTCTTTCAACTCTGGCATCTTCATGATCAATTTCTCTTGTGCATTCACCCTCATCAATAATTCTCAGTACCCAACTTGCAGCCCTTTGCCCTCTTGTAACGTCTGGGATCTGGCTTACAAGACTGTTACATGTTGTGACTGTAAACAATATCAAAGTGAATGTTTGGAACATGGTTTTGGAGGTATATTCTCCAATAAGAACTAATTTTAGACCATAATAATAAAGAATTGCTTGGATGCAAGTCGTAATGGTATTAATCATTGATAAACCAAATCCTGTAGCAATTGTACGTTTTTTAGCTATTTTTTTCATTTTTGCTTCCAATCCAAGATACTTATCCATAAAATGTTCCTTTAGTTTTAAACATTTAATTGTCTTGATGCTAGTAATTATTTCATACTGCAAATTTTCTAAGTCAGCAACTGTGGATTTATATACTGTTTCATATTTTTGCAAAACAGAACCATAGATCACTGAAAAGATAATTATTAATGGAAACATAGAAATACAAACTAAACTCAATTTCCATCCAGTCACAATCGCCCAAACTAATCCCATTATTGATACTGTCAGAAAAGTTGATATTGTAGATAAAAATTCAGTAACCAAGGTTCTCAGGTCTCTTAGGTCATTTAAAGCAAGAGCTGCGATTTCAGAGCTTTTATTTGATGATCTGCTAAACCATTCGAATTTCTTTTGATTTATAGATTTCATCAACTCGATTCTTAGATCCATAATCCAATATTCACTGCAATAACCCAATAAAAAAATTTTAATAAAATTGAATATTCCATCTGCTAATGCTATCCCTAAAACAATTAATGACCATTTTAGCAAATAATATGATGATCCAATACCAGTTGATGTAGGTAAAATACCATTTAGTAAATAACTAAAACTCCAAGAAAACAGTGGATTAGTTACACCAGCAATAACTGCACAAAATAAACCAAAGAATAGAATATGTTTTAATCTACAAGTCTTAATCATTCTTTTTAGGATATGTTTTATTGGTACTTTGATATTTGGATTAAGTGATTCTACGTCTGCGCTCTTAGAAGCCGTGCTAGATTCAGTTATTTCAGACGCATCATCAGAATAATATTTCATGACATCAAAAGTTTCACCACTTATTGGACTAACTATAAAATCTTCATTTTTTTCATATATTTCGTTTTTTTCATATATTGTTGGTGATGAAGCTCTACTATCAGCTATAGCTTCGTTTTGCTGTAGATTAAACATAGTATAAAATGAAGAATTCACATTATTCATTAAATATTTTTTTGTCCCTGTTTCTTTTATCTCATTATTTTCAAATAAATATATAGAATCATTATCATTAATTTGATTAAGATCATGTGTCAGTATGATAGTTGTTTTATTCTGACGAATTTTGGATATATTTTTCATTAAAACTTCACGTTGCATAATGTCTAAAGCTGAAACTGCTTCATCTAAAATTAATATATTAGTATTTCTTAAAAATGCACGTGCAAGTGCCACTCTTTGTTGTTGTCCACCACTTAACGTTATTCCGTCAGTTCCAAGCTTCGTATCGATTCCATCAGGTAAAGATGAGATTACTGGATCCAAACAGGAAAGGGAACAAATGGATGATAAAAGATCGTTATCAATGTTTTGAGGAGTGTACTTACTTCCTAATAAAATATTGTTTTTTAATGTGTCGTTAAACAAGGTACATCTTTGTTCAACTAAAGTGACATTTTCTAAAATTTCATCTACGGGTAGAGATTTTATATTTTTATCACCTATTATTATATCACCTTGATATTCTTCATAAAATTTCAATATTAAATTTGTGATAGTTGATTTCCCTGAACCAGACTTGCCAACAATAAACGTAGTTTTACCTGGTTTTATATTCAATGAGATATTTTTCAATACCTCTTCAGTTGTTCTGCTAGGGTATGCAAATGTTACATTATTGATGGAAATTTCAGCATTTGAATAATCTGTATTGCTTTCGGTCAATATCTTAGTTTCTACTTTGGAAGTACCATTGATGAATTTTTGGATTTTGGCTAAAGCCACCTGCCCTTTCTGAATAAAAATGACATGATGCAATGTGGTGTTTAAAATTGAACCTAACATAAGACAAGAATAAAAACAGGTTATTACATCTGAGATATTTAATTTACCCTTTCTAATCATTGTTGAACCAAACCAAAACCCTTGTACAAACATTGATAAAGTTAAAAACCTTAAAATACCAATATTAGCCGCGGTAAAGATTGACATTTTAACAAAATAGTCATTACACTTTAATACAATTGATTCAAATTTGCTGGTTTCTTTTGACTGTGTGCATAATAGCTTGACGGTCTGTGAAGAGTCCATTGTCAAAGTCAATAAATCAGCAGCTAACGTTGTCTCTGAATTTTCTAAAGCTGTAAACTTTTGTATCAGTTTGGAAAAGAATGCTGCAAATATAATAATAAAAGGTGAACTACATAGAATAATCAGAGTCAATTGCCATGAATAATAAAATGATATACAAATCAATGCTATTATTGCAACACAATTTTGATAAGTTATGGCAGACGCTTCTGCTGATCCCGATCTTAACTCTTCTACGCATCTATTTAGTTGTGTGAAATCACCAGATAAATTTTCCTTAAGGTCATACCATTCCATAGGTTTTTCTAAATATTCTCTTAAGATTTTTGATCTAACTCTAAAACCTTGTCTTTCACCTAAAGACATCCAACTTGAAATCGATGTCCACATGGTTGGAATGCTTGCAGCCCCCAGAGCCAAGACAGACATGGATTTTAAAGTCAATTGATGGTGTAAATAGCCGAACTCATACTTTCCAGTTTGTGTAAACTTATCTAGAAGATCAAACACTTTTCCAGTTAAAATAGATGTTATTGCAGGTACCAGACCGTTTGCAACAGTTGACAACGTTAAAAATATCAAAAGTAAACAGTCCTTCTTGAGGCTGACATACATATACAGATTATCAAGCTTAAAGCTCCAGGTCTTCATTAATTTCATTTTTTAACATACAATTATGTCGTTGGCATTCAATTTCTGGCATCGCATCTCAGATTGGAAAAGTAATTGTCATTGCTATTATAATTTAAGTCTTTGTTTTTATATGCCAATGACCTTTTTTTTCTGTTAAAAAAGGAATATCATAATCTCATAAATTAACAATACATTCACCCAAGTTTGCATGCTTTACTTATCATTTAGTTGCTAAAACTGAAACAGCAATGGGCTTTCTAGTTTGCATGGCATCTAAATATTATTATTACAGGCAGTTTCATAATCATCATGTAAATTTCCTAATTAGGAAATTTACATGGAACCTAGTAACAGTTGCTGTGTAATGGAAAAGCAAAGTCGACTACTCTGGAGGAAAACGTCATGCAAATTCAAAGTGGACCGTTAAAATAATTCCCATTCCAGTGTATATCTTAGTCGCATATCATTCCATGTGTTATGAACACGTTGGGAACAATTGAAGTTTAACAGCTTAATAATCCACAAAATCTTTATATCATACCATAGAAGCATCATCGCTGGCTATCAACCTTATAATTTTCTATACAGTGTTATCGTCTTGGGAAAATAATGACCATGGAACACTTTAGTAAGTAGTCATTCTGAATATAGTAGTAGCTGTTGGGCAATGTAGTGAACTTGTTTATCTCATTTCTATTATTATGATATATCTTGTTAAGAATCGAATATTTTATATTTTATATCCTGTGAAAAAAAAAAGACCCGACTTGGCACAAAATGTTTCTTTATCACCACAGGTAATTTAATATTTAGCAAGATAACAGTCGGCGTTCCCATAATATTAGTCTCTAATAAGAAGGTAATCGTTTGCATCAATGTTGGCTAAACCGTCAAATTTTTTGTTCAAAGTGACAAATGCCCCTCCATGTGCTTATAGATATTTGTTAAACCCAATAAAAAACACAGATGTCTCTTTATTGAAATTAAAGCGAAACACTAAAATACAGAAATACCAGGAGTGTCTAAATCGGTCTGATTTGGTTGTAATAGTCAACTGGGTACAAACAGACCTGACTTTCAATAAGCCCTACTACTGGAAGATATTTGCTGAGAAACTAAAAGATGGTATCTTCTACCATGAGGCTATTGATCTAAGATTATTTAATGAGTTATTCGGGATCCGGAACGATAATAATGAAGCAGATGCGAGAATATGGTCGCAGACAGAGCTGAACTTACTGAAATTAAATTATCTGTTGGAGTTGGTCAAAAGAGATGACAGTAAATTTTCCATCAGCAGTGTAGGAATCAACGTCAACGCAAGGGAATCTGAAGTGAATGTTGCCACATCTATCCGGGATTTGGTACGAGAGTCTACGGAGATGTATAAAGATATCAATTATGATAAGTTAATGGAAATAGCAAGAAAACGGGGCATTACACCCAACTCCCATGAACAAATGTTTAAAGACATGCTATTAAATCTTGCCGATTTAGAATTGACCAAAACAAGTTTGACGCAAAACAAGCAGTGGATATTTTTTACAACCTAGGTAATAGAATTAGAGACAGCCATTCATAGTATTGTGAGCAATAATATATTCCCTCTCCCATTGAGGACCGTCCTCTTATAGTCATTTCTTGTATATAGACAAATATTGTATGTAGCCATTTTAAATGCATAGAATCACGTGCACGCACAGATATATAAGGTTGGAAAAGTTATCAGTATTAAAAGAAACTATAAAGTATTCAAGTTACTTCTACAGTAAAGATGAGCCATTATATTGTTACGTAGATATTGAAGGGGTCTTCAGGAGACCATTAAGTAGTTTTGGAGGTACCGCAATAGTGTCGATTGTTAAATTTAACTCAGGCAGGCTTTTTAGTAACTATGATATTGCAATCAAGCGGCACAGCTGAGTTGGTGCTTGATGAGAGGCTGAAATATTGGGTATTATTGCCAATTTCTATTGTAATGATACTCGCAAGCATTATTCGTCAGAGTATAGTCAATACTATTGGCCCAGACACAAGAGGTAACGCTGTAGTAAAGATAACGGAGATGAATTATATCAAAAAAGGCCAAGCGTTGGTGGGGAACGGTTCGAATATCTGCTATGAGTCTTTTGACATGAGAAGGGAATACCTTAGCCAGGTGCTTGCTGATGGGAAGTATGTTGCTAAGTTGAATCAAGACACGAACGCTAGTGGAGTGACGAATCCGTTTTCAGATCCAGGCATGTCAGATTCCATAATGAATATGGCCAAAGGTAATATGGCCAATTATATACCACAGACGTTGATTATGTGGTGGGTAAACCACTTTTTCGCAGGTTTCGTACTAATGAAACTGCCATTCCCATTGACTGTTAGATTCAAGGAGATGCTACAGAGCAGCATCATGACTCCAGATTTGGACGCTAGATGGGTAAGCAGTATCTCCTGGTACTTCATCTCTGTGCTAGGTCTGGATCCAGTTTATAATTTACTCTTGAACAACACTGAGGGCACCAACATGATGCAGCAGCAGCAACAGATGGCTACGTTAGGCGGACCCGGTCAACCAGAGCCCGAAGCAGTAATGAAGAACATGTCAAATGATCTAACAATTGCTCAACATCAGTCCTGTTTTGATGATATAGAAAATAGGGTATTGAAAACATATGCTTGATTTGCATGTATATATATAGATTACACATATACCTACATACAGAAGTAAATAAAAGCTCCGATTTAGTAACTGAAGCACGTCTAGACTCAACAACAAAAGCCTGTTCTAAGGCGAATGCTATTCCGTTAAAAACAAAAGGCCAAATTACAACACTCAAATTCATTGCATATTCACGTTTGTCTAAAAAGGCTTTATGTTCTCATTAGACCAAACTTTGGTTCCATAAATACCGATTAATCATCAGTAAATGCCTTTGTTTGACCTTTAGAAGAAACCTTATTACAATGTATCGCTTCCCACGAATACACTATAATTAAAATTTCAGCTCATCGATTTAATTTTAAAACCTTTTTGATTACAAATAGTATACATTTAAGTTGTGTAAAAAGGTTTAGACATAGGATATTGCTCTGTTATTTGAACTTAGCAACGGGCAAACCACTCAGCACAGTTCACAAGTTTAGGCACTGCAGTTAAAAGTTATCTGAATTCTGAGCGAAACAATAAGAGTCTAAAAACATTTGAAATTATGAAAACTATTATTTGCATTGGTATGGCTGGTAGTGGTAAGACCACTTTCATGCAACGTTTAAATTCACATTTGAGAGGTGAAAAAAAGACTCCTTATGTTATAAATTTAGATCCTGCCGTTTTGAAGATTCCATACGGAGCCAACATTGACATTCGTGATTCTATAAAGTATAAGAAAGTGATGGAAAACTATCAGTTGGGGCCAAATGGTGCTATTGTGACAAGTTTAAATTTGTTCAGCACCAAGATTGATCAAGTCATTAACTTAGTGGAGAAAAAAAAAGATAACTATGAGCATGTTATTGTGGATACCCCAGGTCAGATTGAGTGTTTTGTTTGGAGCGCTTCGGGCTCCATCATCACCGAATCGTTTGCTTCCACTTTCCCTACCGTTATTGCATATATTGTTGATACACCAAGAAATACCTCTCCGACTACTTTCATGAGTAATATGTTGTATGCTTGTTCGATTCTATACAAAACGAAACTTCCTATGATCGTTGTCTTTAACAAGACTGATGTAACGAAGGCTGAATTTGCAAAAGAATGGATGACTGATTTCGAAGCGTTCCAAGATGCTGTAAGAAACGATCAAGAAATGAACAGTGAAACTGGGATGGGTTCTGGTTATATGGGCTCATTAGTTAATTCTATGTCATTGATGTTGGAAGAATTTTACTCACAACTGGACATGTGTGGCGTCTCAAGTTTTACAGGTGAAGGTTTTGATGAGTTTTTAAATATAGTTGATAAGAAGGCGGATGAGTATAATGAATTTTATAAAGCTGAAAGAGAAAGAATAATCAAGGAGAAAGAAGAAAAAGAGCAGCAAAGGAAAGAAAAGTCGATCAATGGTCTAATGAAAGATTTAGGTCTTAATGAAAAGAAGAAACAAAAATCTGAGGATAACAGTGCAGATGTGATAAGTGATATAGAAGAGGGTGAAGAAGATGGTTTAGTTGAAAGAGATGAAGATATAGGAATAGAAAGAGAGTATACTTTTGCTGGAGATGACAGACAAGGTGAAGTCACTGAAGAGAGTAATCCTGATTTGCAAAAGAGATACCAAGAAGCATTTGAAAATACAAGCAAATCTGCAAGTAGTGAAACAGCAGAAAACATTGCACGTTATATTAGACAATAAATCATTTACATAAAATTTATATAGCCTAATAAAATGATACATTTAGTGATCTATAACGCTGATGTTTATTTGAAATTTAATTATTTGCGGTAATAGTAATTATATTTTTACATATATAAACCATCATCGAATGCAGTTGGTGCTGGACTGAAACCATAAACACCACTCCAAGAGATTGGAGGTTTAAATGAAGATATAGCTGGTAAGTTAGACACTACATTTGGTAATTTTCCGCAAAGATTCTGTGCATCATATGAATTATCACCTTCATGTACAAACAGACTACAATATTTAATTTCTTTCAAGCTTGATATTTGAGAATTCAATAAATGGTAAGTATATTTGAAAATCTGTTGACTTGTTGAGATCTCTTTTTGTAAATTATCTTCTTCAAAGTTGTATAATGATGTGGAGACATGTTGTAATGTATCATTATCCAAATGTAAATTCGACTGGAATATATTAGACATGTCGCTAATTGACGATACATTAATTGTTCCAACAGAAAAGGGATTACCATGACGAGTGGATATCAAAGAAGGAACTGACTGGTCTTCGTCCAAAGATCCATACGAATCTAATATGACAACTTCATCGATCTCCAGCTTTACTATCAATGGGACAAGAACTGTCTTAACAAAGTTATTCAAATATCCATCAATCACAGGCGTTCTTTGTTGTATAACATAAATTTCTTTATCGTGAGTAGCAAATAGTTCCAATGGAGTACTAAATTTCTTATCAGTATCGCCAGCGTAAAGGACAGGTTTCTCTTGACCAGAAACATAATCCAAGGGGCCCATAAATGGATGCAAATAAGTCGAATCTATATTCGCCAAATATTTGAATTTATCTGAAATAGAATGCAACAGCAGGTCTATACATAGCTGAGGTACGTTTCCGGTGGAAACTAAAGGCAGGATTAAGGTAGGCATGTATGTATATGATACTATGTGTGTGGATATATTTGTATTTAGTATTCAACTGATCTGAACTTTTATGTTAGCAATACTATGGAACGTATTGGTAGTTTCTCATTTGCCACCTTTTTTTTATAGAATTTAACAAATGTTTAACTGAGAAAAGGCTAGCTTTTCAAAAATTTTCAATGTTACTAATCGGAAGTTGGTTAGAAATGAAAGTTTTTACTATCAAACATTGAATTAGAGAGGAGAATTTGACTATAAAGTGCTGTTTCACACCACTGTATGGCTCAATTGGAGGACGATTCGGGTTTTGCTACGCCTCATTTAACGGTAGACACAGGTTTCAGCTATTTGCCCTCTAATACAGCGTGCATACATACAGATACGCAGACTCCCAACCATGAGTGAACAACAAGAGATCATATTCGTCACAGGCAATGCCAATAAGTTGAAAGAAGTGCAGCAAATATTGAAGGATGCGCCATGCACGCTAACCAATGTGGCTTTGGACCTCGATGAGTTACAGGATTCGAGTTTGGAGGCAATCGCAACGGCAAAGCTGAAACAAGCTGTGGCTCTGGCAGGCACCGGCAAGCCTATCTTCGTCGAGGACACAGCATTGTCGTTCACAGCATTCAACGGCCTACCAGGGGCATACATCAAGTGGTTCGTGAAAAGCATGGGTCTTGCCAAGATCGTCCAGATGTTAGACGGTTTCGACGACAAATCGGCACAGGCCATCACCACCATCGCCTACTCTGATGCTGCGGGCAAGGTTCACATTTTCCAAGGATCCACGCAGGGACAAATCGTCTTCAGCCGCGGCCCAACAGACTTTGGATGGGACTCCATCTTTGAACCAGCCGACAGCAACTGCAAAACCTATGCTGAAATGGACAAGTCTAGCAAGAACAAGATCTCTCATAGAGGCAAAGCCTTCGACGCCTTTAAGGCCTACCTTCAATCCCAGCACTAGACAGCTGCCACGAGATCTATCTCGTCCCATTTAAAAGTACATAAAGTATGTGTATATGTATAAATTCACGTAATAAACTACAATAATTGGCCATAATTTGTGGCCATCCACCATTTACCGTCACTTTGTAACGCTTGACCGGACGTTTACCCGGATATACACGCCCAAAAAATTTTTTTTGAAATTTGAAAGTGACAGAAGATGAAATATTCTTTTTAGTAAATATTTTTTGATGAGATTTAACCATAAAGTTTATAAATATAATTGGTTTGAGGTGATTTAACGGCTGATGATTTGAATCAGAGCTTGAAGCTTGGTGTACTGTGGTGATTTGTATTCCTGAACGACATCGAGGTTTTGTTTGGAAGTTTTAGTTACACTGGGGAAAGTATTTCGAGAAAGTCGATCTGGTCAAGTAACTATCTATCACAATTGATTGGAATTGAAGTTTTCCTTTTTATCACTTATTTATTGTCCTGTTGGTGAATTTTAAGAACCTTGTTTAGTGTATTTTTTATTGTTAGTAATAGGTTTTATTTTGTATTTTTTCAGTTGTGGAGTGTGACGAGAGAAAGAGAAAGAGAGCGGCAGAGAAATTTGAACTGTGAATAAGAACGTTGGATGCATGCTAAACGAGAAATGTTGAATAGAATTAAAGAAGTAGTGGCGGTTGCCAACAATCCTGCCACCGATGCGGTGACGAAGAAGCAAGCACTGGACTACTTGGACTCATTAAAGAACGATGCCAGCTCCATAGAAATTTTGATGTCTTTAGTGGGTGATAATAGTTTAGATGATTTGACTCTTTTTGTAGTATTGCAATTACTCAACGATATGATTGGTACGACGATCACAAATGTAAATAATATGAACGAGATAGTGCACATTAAAGGCTCTGTGGTCAATTTACTTCGAAGAATTGTGGAAAATAATTTGATAAATCCAGAATACATTAAAAATAAGATTTCTGAATTAGTAACGAAGATTTTTTACTTCACTTATGGTGACGTTAATAATAATGTTTGGTCATCATTTTTCAACGATTTAGTGTCGATTTTATCACTTGAGTCATTGTTAACAAACAGTGTGGAAACTAATTTGAATGGCCAGCAAGCATTCAGCGTAATTGGTTATGATTATTTTACAAGAATTTGTATTTCGATAAATTCAGAAATTGGAGATCAAACATTTCTTAGATCAAAGGAAGTTCAAATTATCAACAATCATCTAAAAGATTATATGAGGATAACTGATGTCAATACATTAACAATGCTATGGTATAATGCTTTGCTCTTCTTCAAGGGTAAAATTAGTGTTAATGATCAGCATATTAAATCTGAAGAATCAAAATTAGCAAATTTAACATTGTCCTGTATAGGTAACTATATATCTTGGATTAATATCACTTTGATTGTAAACGAAAGCTATATCGATGTAATTTACAGCTTTATGGATTATAACTTCACAAAAATTTCATGCTCCCAATGTCTGGTAGAAATTATTTCCAAGAAAATGAAACCTTTGGAAAAATTACAGTTGCTCAACATGTTAAATTTAACTGAAAAATTAATTACAAGCAAAGAAAAAAATTTTAGTGATGACGAAGATTTAGAAATAATTGAACAGTTAGCAAAGTTAGCATCTTGTGTGGGTCTTGAATATTCAATAATATTGGAACAATGTAATGAAAATAATAGCAATAATAGCTCTGGAATTAATGCCGCTAATGGTGATCAAAATTTAGATCAAATTGGTATTACAGCAGATCAACAGATATTAAGACAAGTTGCGCCATTAGTACTTAAGTTTTTTGTGCATGCATATGACTCAGTCACTGAGCAATGTTTCGATTTCATTTCTCAATATTTGAACTTTTTGAAAAAAATATTTGCTATTGGAGGAAAACCAGGTACTTCAATTTCTATAAATTCTAAAAAGCAACCATTGGATCAAGAGCATTCGAGTTTTTTAATATCATTAACCAGTGGAATCTTTAAAAAAATGAAAATTGATAGTGATACAGTAGATTTTGATGATGATTCAATTCAAGAATTTAATGATACTATTAGATCAAAACTAAAAAATTTCCAAGATGTTATAGCAATAATTAATCCAAATTTATATTTGGAACAAATTTCAAACAATATTACGACCTGTCTAACTGCAAAAGATTGGCCTGAAATGGAATTAGCAATTTACCAGATGCATAATTTGAGTGAATCTATCCGCAATAATTTATTTGGTTTAAATAAGTCTGATATATCCACCTCTCCAGCCACTGTTATGATGGGAAAGTTTTTGCATATTTTATTGACCAATTCAAATTTATTTTCAATGGATAACCAATATGTCCAAATAGTATTTTTTGAATTGGTTGTAAGACATTATACATTTTTAACTCCTGAAATTAGAAATGAACTTTCTCTTCTAAACATATTTTGCAGTGAATTTGGTATGTTTAATAGAGTAGAAAAAGTGAGAATTAGGGTGTGGTATTTGTTTACTAGATTCATCAAAACTACCAAACCGAAGTTAAACACTGTCGTATTGACACAAATTGTTAGCAAACTTGCTCCTCTATTAGTCATTGAATCTGTACAATTGAATGCAAATGGGTCTGAAGATCTCAATAATGTAACTTTTGATAATCAATTATACATATTTGAAGGTGTTGGTTTACTAATTGGAGCAAACTCTGATTATAATTATGAAATTTTAAATCAAGTTTTATCACCGTTATTTACTGCGCTTGAAAACTGCATTTCAACACAATCTCAAGCACTTGATCAACAAAATCAACAAGTTGTTATACAGTCACATCATATATTGATGGCAGTTGGTACTTTAGCAAGAGGTACACATATGGGATTAGTGCCAGAAAATCAAGTAAACAATGCTTTAGTTAATGAAAAATATATTCACAAGTCATTAATTGAAAAATTTTCCAATATTGCAGAAGTGGTACTTGTAACATTTTCTTATTTTAACAAACATGAAACCATTAGAGATGCCTCTAGGTTTACTTTTGCCAGATTAATCCCAATATTAAATAATGGTATTGTATCTTATGCGAACAAATTGATATATCTATTTTTGGAATCTGAACTCAAAGTAATAGAATTGAACGATTTTTTAGGTTTCCTTGGTCAAATGTTGCATACTTTTCATCAAGATGAAAGCTTCTACAAACTATTTGATGATCTATTACCTATTATAATTAAGAAAGTTCATATACTATTAGAACAGCTTGATACAGAAAATAATGATAGCTATAATTTGGCTGCTGTAACTAATGTGACTACTAAAGACAGTAACCTAAACGGCAAAACAGTTGTTGTTACTGATTCATTCAGAGATAAGATCTTATTGAAAAAGGCATATTACAATTTTCTACAGTCTTTAGTTACAAATAATGTGACTTCATTATTGCTCTCAGAAAGAAATAGAAGTATTTTACCAACGATTTTGACTGATTTATTAGAATACAGTCCTCAAGAAATTCAAGAAACATATATTATGAAGTTAGCGCTAAGTGTTCTATTGAATTTTATCAGATGTTTTGGTTCTGGGAAATGTACAGATAATTCGGATCGTCATGCGAATGAAACTGGGAAATTGGATGGTTTGAATGAGTTTTTTATAACTAAGACCATTCCATTAGTTTTTGAAATTCCTTTTAAACCTGAGTACAAATTTGATATAAAGGATGGAAGTTGCAGAGTAATCGCATGTGATATCTCCAGAATCTTGAAAGAACTATTTATACAGAGCGGTGGACAGGATATAAATTCAAATCCTGCATTGAAATATTTAACAGAAATATATTTCCCTCAAATTCAGCTACCTTCAGACATTTCATTAGAGCTTGTCCAAGTTTTAATACACCAGGACATGAAACCATTCGAAAAATATTTTGTTGCACTAATTACAAGATTATCTGCATGAAGAAAAGAATAATGTTATTTTTTTTATCAGGACAATTTTTAAAACAATGGTAAAAAAAGAAGGAAGAGAGAATAAATGACACATTCCAAAATACATTTGCTTCAAATAAATCAGCATTATACGTGATATATTATTAGTGGCCTACTAGTCGTGTATTACTATTAACAAAAAAGTAATAAAGAACTAAAAATAAGCAGAAACAGAAAAGAGAAGAAAAACATATTTATAGTATAGAGCGCTATTATAGAATAAAATACATCATTTAATAGAAATAGCATATAAACTATTTTGTAATTACTTTAAGATACTTTATTTCACAAAAACAAAAGCATTATCCATGTCTGTAAATACCCTCCTCCTGATAAAAAGGTCAGAGCCTTTAAATGGTTTTACTATTCACGTGGAATGTACCCAACTCTTGAGTTTGAAAACCATTCATTGATGAGTGAACTCTTACTTATTAAAATCATTAATCATTTTGTAACAGTCCTGACCGTTACAATCATAAATCACAGATGACATTGTTTGTATCATATCATACGAAAACCCTTACTGTTTCTGAAAAGATTTTTATTCAAAAGATTTTTACAATTGAAAGATCGACAAAGGAACTATATATATAAACCACACAGTTCTATTGCAGATATGTTCTAGCTGTCTTGGACATTATGGAATATTCAGCTATCAAGCTTGTCGCCACTCGGTCCTTATCGATAACAGTATAAATAAAAATACATTTTAAAAAAATTCTAAGCCATCTAAGCTTTAATTTTCATTGACATTTTTGTACCTGATTCTGTAACATTCTCAGATAGAAAAGAGGTATTGAAAAGGAATTATTGAAAAGGAATTTGGACACGATTGTAATTATTGAAACAGGTCTAATTATTATTGTCAGCGAGAAATAGATATAGCAGTAAAAATAAAAAAATTTAGGTGACAATGGAATTAAACGATCCATCTATTATGAATGTAGTTCAAGAGGAAGGTAAACCACAATCTTCTCAAACAAGTTCTCAAATTTCTAGTGATGATTTGAGTAGATTTTTCCAAGACATCAAGAAAAGGTCAGAAAGCAGAATACAAGGCACCTTATCCCATGCCGTCGAAGCCAATGGTCCTGAACAAACTAATGTAAATAAAGATAAAACTGGCGTTATAAATGAAATTTTGAGCAAATTGCCTCCGTATACTGCAGACTACAAATTGGAGCCTTCGAAGAGCTCGAAGGTTTTTTCTTATAGTATTAATGAACTTTTATCTATTAAAGAAACGATACCAGACAGTTACTATGAAGAAATTGAAACTTTACTTCCAAAGAAAAAATTTTGGAGATTAACTGGAAGATTTGAAAATAGTCAACATAACAATAGTAATAATTCTAATAATAATAATTCTAATAATAATAATAATTCTAATAATTCTAATAATAATTCTAATAATAGCTATAGCAGCAAATCGAATAATAAAAATTTGAGAAATTCAAATAATAACGCTTTAACAGCATCTGCATTAGGTGAAAATCATTCTTACGGCAGGAGAAACAGCAAAGGTAAAATAAGAAGTATGAATCAAAATAAAAAAATGACAAAATATGGTAAAAGCGATAAGTATATAGAAGAAAATGATGTTAAGGTTAACACTAACGCATTAATGGAACTCGAAGGAGAATTTCAACCTACTGGTAATTCAATGGCAGATTTTGAGGCATGGAGAGCTAAGATGAAAGAAATGGAAAATAAGAAGAAGGGAATACAGGTTAATACAGAAGCATCGAAACAAGATAGCTTCTCTTCAAATTCACCACAATCCATGGGATCAAGTTCTATTTCTAATTTCCTAAAAATGTCAGCCAGCTCAAAAACTTCTGAATCTCTTCTAAATGGTGCTCAAGAAAACACCCGTTCAGCTTCTGAGAATAACTTAAATGACATCAACAAAAAGGACAAAGCTAATACTGGTTCTTCGAGATTTTCATCTTTCTTCACTTCTACACCATCTAATGCTTCAATTAGTGAACAACAATCTAAAGTCGAGACAACGACAACAAATTCCTCGGCAACTAATGCTGATAGAGATTCAAAATTGATGTCCTTTTTTAAGAATAATATAAATCAAGGTCCTACTCCTAATATGAATATTGTTCCACGCCAAGGTAAAGATAATCTCCAAAATGATGCAAAACAAATAAGTAATATGGAAAATTTAGCTAATGGCCAAGCTAATGCTAATGCTACTCATAACTTAAATAAGCAGCAGCAATATCATCAACACCAACAACAATATCATCAACAACAGCAGCAACATCAGCAGCAACATCAGCAACATCAGCAACATCAGCAACATCAGCAACATCAGCAACAGCAGCAACAGCAGCAACAGCAGCAACATCAACATAGGCTACAAGGACAAGGAATGTCGCGAGTTCAATTGCCACCTATGCATGGACAATTGAATAATATGCCAAGATTACCAATGCAATCTCAAAAACCAACTGACAATACGAATTTTTTCCAGGGTTTATTAAACAAAGGTAAATCTAATGAGCAAATGAATATGCCTCCAGGGATGATGATGCCTCCAGGCCCAAATGGTCTAACTGGCTCTAATCATCAACAACAAATGCCAATGAGTGGACCTAGAAATGGCTTCCCAGTGGGAATTCCACCCCCACATATGATGCCACCACCTGGTTTTTCTATGTATCAAGCTCAAGAGCCAAAGATACAAAACAATAACAATATTATCAACAGAGATAATAAAGGAAGAGACAATAGAGCACAAGCAACTCCTGTGCAGCCATTTATGAATGGTCCAGCTCCACCAAATTTTCCTCCCCACATTTCGTTTCCTCCTAACATGATGCAAGGCAATGTAAACCAATTTTATCCACCAATGCCACAGCAACATCAACAGCAAGGTATGAATATGAACAGTTTTATGACTCAAACTGGGCCACCAGGTAACATACAAAAATAAGCTACCAATTGTTGCTCGTACTTTACTTAATGCTAATCTGGACTCAATGTTTTTTTGTATTTAACAATACATGCACATATATAGAAATTTTGAAGAATAAACATTTTTCATGGATTGTTTTTTTCTTAGCAAGTATTTATGGATTACACAATCAAATATAAATATTTTTTAAATACTATAATTTATAAATGTTTAATATGATACTGTTTGAAATTATGTATGTCAAAATTTTAATTGAATATTTAATTTCAAAATAAACTGAATATTTTACCATTAATATAATTCTATTCGTATTATTCGATCTGTGAAATTTTTACCAGTAAATTCAGTAACTGTATATGCTCATTTGTGCTGTTTAACAATTTAGATTCTGCGTTAAATAATATCCATGATACGCTGTTCTTAAATTGAGTGCTATAATTATCATTGCCTATGTAGTGATCATGTAGCTGGTCAACGACTGCAGCAGCAGACCATCCATTCTTGATAAATTTGTTTGTAAAGTTTGTAATCACATCCACATCTTTGGACTCTATTGTATTCAGTATCTCGTTGATTATATTGGTAGAAACTACACCAGCTAATTCTTCTACTTGGTTTACATTTATTTTATCAGATTTGTTAAAGGAGCTTGATTTTGAAACTGATTGCAATAAAGTAATTGCCCTTCTTAAATCACCTGCCGAAATTTGTAATATTTTTTCCAAAGTTCCTGCTTCATACTTAACAGATTCTTGGGAAGCCACGTATTTTAAGCGATCTAGTGCATTTGTTTCATCTAATGATTTGAATCTAAATTTGGAACATCTTGATGCTAGTGGATCAATAATTCTGGTAACATAGTTACATATCAGACAGAATCTAGTAACAGTAGAGTATGTTTCCATTGTTCTACGCAAAGCAGATTGAGCGTCTGCAGTCATTGAATCAGCTTCATCTAGAATAATGATCTTATATGGTGGACAAGGGTATTTTTCTAAATCTTCTTTTGAAGGCTTTGAAACCGTCAAACGAGCAAAGTTTTTGACTTTTTCCCTAACAATTGAAATACCACGTTCATCTGAAGCATTTAACTCCAAAACTCTTGATTTTACTAATTGAGGACCGAATAATTCTTTTGTTAAAGCTAAAATGGTAGAAGTTTTACCAGTACCTGGAGGACCGTAAAACAACATGTGTGGTAAATTTGCAGACCCTAGCGTACGCTTTAAAACTAAAACAGCATGATCCTGTGCTGCAACTTCATCCAAATTTTTAGGTCTGTATTTTTCTACCCAAGGTTTATTATTGTCTAAATCATTTTCTGACTGAATCTTACGTTTCTTAGTTGCATTACCAAACCCTGCAATCATTTTACAAGAACCTTCTTTTAATATTATCAATTGATATACCCACTATCACGAAATAGATAATAAATTGAAATATAATATGAAACGGTTCTTACGGATGGTTTAATTATAATCGTTAGATTAGAAACGTATGTAAAAGTCTTTATATAAACAAAACTGAATGATTCTTTTGAAAGTAATAATTTTTCTTCTTTTTTTTTGATATCACGCGTACTATAAATTTCAATTAATAGTAGTGAAATATTTTGAAATTTCGATGAGGAAACTAATTAAATGTCGTTCTAACCTTTAATTTTGGAAAATAAACGATGACTAAGTAGTATGATATCAACTTTTTAATCTGAAATTTTAGATTTAGGTAATTAGTTTTTCAGAAAGTGATCATTTGATGGGTTTTGATAGTTGTTTTGAACAATTTAAAAAAAAACTGTGAAATATTGAAGGTAAATAGTGAGAAGGGCTTACTATTTTTAAAGAAAAAAATGGAGGTTGCTGATAATAATTTAGATGACGTCTGGGGTTCTGACAGCGGTGAGGATGATAACCAACATAAGTATGATATCTCCAAGCTGAGAAATACCCATTCCAATAGAGGTTATTTGGATGGAATTACCAGTTCTAAAGAGACTAATTTACAAGATGGCTTCAATGATGGTTTTCCAACTGGATCACAACTTGGCTACAGAGTCGGGAAAATTTTAGGTATTCTTCAAAGTTTAAGTTATATCCTAGATTGTGGACACAAGTCAGAAGGAGAGTCAAACGATGAAAGTGAACTGCATCAACAAATACGACAAGATTTAGAAGATTCTAAGAAAGAGTTAAAGATTAATAAAATGCTAACAAAATCGCTGTTCGACAATAATTTAGAATTAAATCCAACTGGTCACGAAATTTTAGTTAAATGGGAAACAAAAATTGCAAAATATGCAAAATATTACGGAATAAATGTATAAATTGTTTAAACTTAATCAATATAACGAAATAGTTACTAAATACAATAATACCAATTGAGTTAATGATTCAAGGTTTACAAAAATATATGCGATGCATTTCACATTTAAACGTTATTGTGGGAAAAATATAGTGAAAAAACGACCCCAGTGAGGATTGAACTCACGATCTTGCGATTAACAGTCGCACGCCTTAACCAGCTTGGCCATGGAGTCATACAGAACTACACCTGCTCTCGTATATTATTACTTAGTCGATCTGTGGATTAAAAATAAAAATTACTGTCTTTTTGCACTTACTCTATATCAGCTCTCAATTAGATGACAAAGTTTTGCTTTACAAACAAAGACTTTATGCAGCCATGGCACCCTGTTAAACAATTCAAAATGTTTTTTATCGAACTATACATACACATTTTTATATTTTTCTTCCTAAAGTCGGTTTCCAGCACCGTAATGCAAAAACCATGCAATAAACATATGTTTGGTTAACACTGTCAGAGAGAGATCGTAAATAGTGTCTCTGTTTATGAAATTACGACTTTTGACAAAAGAGGAGCAAATATTACTTCATTGAACAAGAAATATAACTTGTGCAAACACATTCTCTTGTAGTTATGTAGTGGGAATATTGTAATTGTTAACTATATACATAGAAAAGCCGAAAGAGTCGGAGATACTATATAGAGTAGCTTTGTTCATAATTTGAAAGCTTGTTTAATTTTTGTCCACGACTGCATAACCTGTTCGAACGAAGAGATTAATTAACAGACACATGAATGACAGCAATATATCCCTAATTACTGATATAAACCTCCTTCAACAAAAAAACTAACGCTATGAACCACTGCCAACTAACTAAACTTTTATCTAATCAGCACAGTATATAGCAAACACTAAATGTCACGCTCCCAAATTAAATTCGCAGAAAAGGTGAACTGCATCACCAATTACTAAATCTTTACTAAAACAAAATTCAGAAAGTTCAAGAACTTTTGAGTAAAATGGCTTACTATCTCTCTACCTTTGTTTTGGTTACCAAAAATGAACAACACATGCTCGAGGAAAAACAAACCCAAAAATATGCATATATTCAGATAACAATTAATTGTACCAAGACAAAAGTACTCCCCAACGTTGGTGAAAATTTTTTTTATTTTTATTTTTATTTTCTTTCAAAGCCTCGAGAAAATTGTACAAAGTTTAAAACTTTGAGTTCTTTCAAATTTTGGCACTGGGCCTACGGATCAAACTCTGAGATTTGAAAGTTAATAGTTGTAATTAAAATATTAATAAGATATATACGTTCATCTTATTCATAAATTATTCGTGATTGTGTTCAATATTATTAATTCTTTGTTGCAGCTCTTTTCCACACTTATGTCTGACTATTTTTACCAGATTCTATCACTTGGAATTTTCGATTCCGACAGAATTCTTCTGTGTTGCATACATCCTACGCCAAGTTTTCTGCAAGGCCCAGTAAAGCAACACATAAATATTATCCCAAGACTTATTAATGATAATATCTTTAAAGTTAATTGTAAGGCATATCCCCATACATTTATATATATATATGTGTATGTATGCGTACATAAAGAATATTTGAAAGGTATCTTTTTTATTACCAACATCAATTGTTAATCTTGTACTACTATAGTGTACTTCATAAAACAACAGTTCCAAAAATTGTTATATATAGAATAGAAAATGACTAAAATTGCCATTATATCTTATTCAACTTACGGTCATATTGACTCTTTAGCAAAAGAAATTGAAAAAAGTATCAGGGAAGCTTCAAAAAACTCTGAAGATGATGTTCTAGACGTCTATAGGTTCGAGGAAACTTTGGATGAGGAAACTTTAAAAGCTATGCATGCTCCTGAGAAGGATTCTAGCATTCCAGTTATCAAACCAGATGATTTAATTAAATATGATGCGTTCGTTTTTGGTATCCCAACTAGATTTGGTTCGGCTCCTGCTCAATGGTTACATTTCTGGGATCAAACAAGTACATTATGGGCCCAAGGCCAATTATGCGGTAAGATGGCTTCCTTTTTCCTAAGTACAGGTACCTATGGTGGAGGTTTAGAAAGTACTGTCATTAACACATTATCCTATTTAGTTCATCATGGTATCATTTACGTTCCACTTGGTTACAAAAATTCGTTTGCTGAAATCTCAAATATTGAAGAAGTTCATGGTGGTTCACCATGGGGTGCCACTACGTTAGCCGGTGCAGATGGATCTAGACAGGCAAGTGATTTGGAATTAAGAATGGCTAATATTCAAGGTAAAACTTTCTATGAGACAGTTAAGAGATTTACTGGTGAAAGTACCAAACCTGTACAGAAATCTACAAAGCCAAAACAACACAAGCCAAAGAAGACTGTTGCTCAAGAATCTGACAAAAAAGTTAGTGAAAAGAAAAATGAGAAAGGAAATTCTCTGACTGCTTGTTGTACTTTAATGTAAAAATATAAATAGCAATTCAAATATACTAATAATACTTATACTAATAATACTTATACTAATAATACTTATACTAATAATACTTATACTAATAATATTAATAATAATAATATTATAATTATCAACAATTAAATATAATTAAATTTTATTTTGACGATTGTTTATTTGATTCATTTCTATTCATATATAGGATACAATTAGAAATAAAATAATTATTTACATGTTATATATACATATTAAATTTATAAAAATATCATATTTCTCATTTTTCTTCTACAGGTAACGATCTAGTTTTGGTTTTCAAATAACTATCTTTATCCTTCAATTTTTTAATATATTCAGTATCTTTTTTACCAGGATACAAAACCCTTAAATCAACCTCACTTAAATCTTGTTCTTGTAATGGAATTTCAGGAATATCTTTTTTACCATCAACAGTGTATTTCTTCCAAATATGACGAATTTCATCAACACAATATGAACATAATGTATTAGATAATTTATAATGACCACAGGATGGACACTTTGTCAGGTTGCTCTTCAATTTCAATTGCTTCGAACCTGGTGCATATAATCTTTGTCTTTTCTTCTGATGAGATACTTTCTTCTTCGGTACAGCTAATAAAAAACCATTATTATTGTTAAAAATATCCCAAATATTACCTTCATTGTGGTTCTCAAGTGATTCAGAAGCATTGTTAATTGAGTTAACTCCAATTGGAGCTAAGGCTAGACCGTTTGAATTCCATGGTTCTGTTAAACCTGAGAGACTAGTTCTTATGAGGCGAGATAGAGCTTGTCCTTGAATGCTTAATTTACTCTTCGTCAGAACACCAACCAATTCTTGGAAAATCATTGTGAATGATCTTATAATATCTTGAGATAGTTGTGATAATGTTTGGATACGATCCTGATCTAACTAGATACTGATCTAACTAGATACTGATCTATCTATAATTCAGGTATTTCGTTAAAAATAAGCTGCATTTCTAAATTAACAATTCCTTTTACATAGGTTGCTAATATTAATACAAGGTATATGGGAATTTTATTTTCAACATTTTCAAGTAAATAAGATTATTCAACTGCAAAACATACTCTACATAAAATCATCTACATAGTCTATGAAAAAAACTTGAAAAAGTACGGGTAATAATAAAAAACAAAACACATATAATACACATCACCATATTAACTACGTTCGGATATCATAATTTTTATTCTTATTAATCAAAAATTAATTTATTTATTATAGTAATTTTTAAAATATATTTTAAAAATAATAAAATTTAATCATATATAAAAAAATTAAATTTAGAAATTATAATTTATTAAAAATATTAAAAATATTAAATTTATGTAATATAAAATTATTTGTTATTCCGAACTATAATTATTTGTTAGTTGTTATGCGTAATACTTCCTCAGAAAATTTTGTTACCACAGAAAGTGTTATTAAAAATTAAAATGTTAAAAATATATTCGATACAGTATTTAATTATTATATATAGTTTGCTACCTATTAATAGTTTTTTATTCCTCTTCTTCTTCTTCATCATATAACCCCTCATCTAAATCATGAACAGGATATTTTAAAATACAAGCAACCCCTGTCAATTGATCTAATTCCTCACCTGTAGAATGAAAAGCACTTAGTACTTGAATGGAGCCTCCTAAATCTTCAACATTTTCAATTAGCTTTAAAAATTCCATACGTTTAGCGACATCATCAGATCTTAATAATGTATCTGTTATCAATAAAATATCAATAGCCCCCATTTCAGCTGCTTTCAAAACTTCTTGCTCACCGTACCATGCCTTCATATCATCATTATCCAGATGGAGTAAAAATTTATCCATTATTAAAGCTTGCTTTGAATACTTTGTATCATTTAATTTAGATGAATAATTTGGATCCTTCAAAACCTCAGATATGCCTTGTATATAGCCCGTTGAGCAATGAGCTACCAAAAAGATGTTTTGATTCTTTAATATTGGTGTATACTTTTCTTCAGATGCATATTGTTTGACTTTTGATAGTAATGTCTTGGCGTAAAAGGCAGGTGAGCATAAAATAACTAAGTCTAACTTGTCAAAATCAAAGTTTTTTTTCATTGCTTCATAGGTTGCTTTGTAAAATTTCTCTGTCTTTTCATCAAACTTCATGATATCTGTATCCCTCTTTTTTTTTGGAAGTGAATATTCAATTTTTTGCTTCAATATTGTTGAAGATTCAGTTAAAAGACAAACATGTGCAATACCTTCTTGCAAAACTACCGCTGCAGTATCTGCTTTACTATCAACATCGCATGCTTCTTTCAAAATTTGCCTTTCGTAACTATTAAAATCCTCTTTGACAATTGTCAATGATTGTTGGTAGATAATGTTAAAACTAAAATATTTACCAATTGCTACATTTTGATTTGCTCTGCATGTATCATCAGGTACAGTAATTCCTTTATATCTTAAAGACTCAGTTTCCATTTCAAACTCACTAGAGATAATTTTTAACTTCAATTTCATAGCTTCAGATATTTTTTTCTTACCTTCCTCTTTAGAAGATACCATCTTCCTACAAAAAACTTCATCATCAGTCTTTATAATTTGATATAGTGTAAATAAATCTTCTTTATCCTCTGGTATAACAGTCAAGCTTACTTCAGTTGAAGTTCCAGATGCTTCGGTTAAATTGACTAACTTCATTTTGATTGAACTTCGATTGCTAGCCTCAATCAGACTTACCAAAAAATAATGGGAGCTGTAGACTTTATAAATATTAAAAAATAGTTGTGGAATTTATATAGTTAATCTAAAAACATTTTTCTTAAGAATACTGCTACATGGGACAAACTTATTTGAAATTTTTAATGCGGAAGAATACGAAGATATGTCTGAATATATAAATAAAATATTGAATACCATATAATATTAATAATGGAATTTGCTTAACTATTGATAAATGACACCCAAAACACAATGATAGATTTAGGAAAGGCTATATAGTTATTGCACAAATGTTTTGATCTTAAAGTGTTATTAATATTATTTTTTTTTTTCATTTTAGTGACCATAAGCATTGGTCATTAAAATTACTTTTCTATTAAGTTATTTAAAATATATAGAAATGATACAATTATAATTGTATATCTGTTGAATTAAGTAATATTGAACCAACCCTTCTCTAATCTATATGTATATCTGATTTTTATCTACGTATCGTAGCATAATTTAAATAGTTGCTCTATTTTGCTGACTTAGAATATTTTTTCTTTCCAATATCTAATGGAATGTAATTATATTTCATCATATGTTGAATCTGTCTCCTCATAGTTAAGAAGAACAATAAAATAAAGTACATTAATAAGATTGGCCAGAAAACAGGCAAATTAAAGATAGAGAAAAATGACATTAATATTGATGCGATTGTGGCTCTGGCGGCATTATACCAAAATTTAAACTCAGGTAGCCTTCTAATAAATGGACGAAATTCTTCAGATCTTTCACCAGCCTCTAATTCTTTATTGGCTTCATCTTGTTGTAACGAAACGTCAAATTTTGGAGTTAGAAATGCCAAAAATTGATTCAATAAAAATATGAATAAACCATAACAAACAACATACCAACCTTGTGCTAAAACAACACGAGTTAAAAACAATAAAAGAAGACCAGCTAATGAGACCCATCTTAATTTAACATGTGGAACTGTTTTGTCAATATAAAATCTATAAACTGTCTTCAAAGCATTTAGCTTAGCCATTATTGGGTTGGCATTGCCATCTTCGTTAATATCACTTTCGTAATCCATTAGTGATATATATTTATTGATTTCACCTTATCCAGATTAAAACACCAAAAGTAACTCCATAAAAAAGGTTAATCGTCAAAATATGCTTTTTTAAATAGTTACGAATATTCACTAACAATATTGCGTTGTACATTTAATTATAAAATAAACATTATATATTTATTATTGTCCATTTTAGTTACATTCTGAATTTTCTATTTGATATTTCGTGTTAAGATTTCAAGCCTTAGTATAAATTTCATCAAAAAGCGTTCTCAAATAGTAATGTGAATTTTGAAATTGATTAACACTAAAACATCACCTCCTCTCACAATAAGAAATGATAAACTGATCAAAAGATGAACTAAATTTGAATTTATCTAATTTATCTAAAGTGGAAACTATTGAAAGTTAGTTCAAGTTATAATCTACATTAACATTTGGAATAGAAGGCTGTATTATTATTTTTTTACAAGTTAGTGTCATTGCTTTAACAGACCATAATTCATTTTTTAAGGATAAGTGAGAGGATATGAGAATATTATTATGGAAATAATTGTTTGTCACTCATAAAATTAAGATTTTTGAATATGTTAGTCACCTTATTTCAATCTATATCAAAATGTTTTTCAATTGCTGCAATTTGGCAGCAATGGAGATATAATAGAAATCATAGATCGATATATGGGTTATCTTATGATCTCTTTATTTTAACAATATTCAGTCATTTTTGCTTAGTATGGTGTACGTTAAACTATAAATATTCAACATTGTTAATAACTCAGGCTGCAAATAGATTTCCCCTCTTTTATAATACAAGTAACGATGCATCAGGTAAAGGTGATATTCCAATATCTTTATTGATATTGTGTAATGATATTGCAACCATAATTGGTTCAACATGGGTGGTTAAACAACTGATATTTTTTAGAGAAACAAAGCATACTTATCAAGGTGTTTCTCCGATATTTATAACTCTCATTGGTTGTTTTACAGTTTTCAATATATTCACTCTGGTTTGCTCACTTTATAATTTACCTAATAATTCTGGAAAATTTGGAATTTTCTATTTGGAACATGTTAATTATATTTGGGTGATAGGAAATTTATTAGAATCGTTTAAACTATTGCCCCAAATAACTTTGAATTGGATGGGAAGATCGACTTCTGGTGTATCCTCGAAATTTGTTATGGGAACTTTTTTTAGTTCAATTATCATGTTTATTTTTTCAATTTTTGATTGGAATTCAAGGGTTAATTACTATTTGAAACCATATAATTATCAACCTATATTTGTTACTATATGTCAATTGAGTTTTTCAGTAATTTTATTGCTTCAGGAAAAATATTGGTATGTTAATTCAAAGCCTTACTTATTAAAGAGCAAAGAATCGTCGGTTGTCTAGAATATTGGAAAAATATTTATAAACATATATCCTTGTCATCAATATATATGGTATGCATTTAATTTACATGTATTTACAATACTATAAGTAGTATATTAAGTTTTTGATGGGTATTTTACAATCTCTTTCCCAGAAGTGAAGTAGCAACTTTTACACCAGTTGGGATTTTTCTATCATCATCATTTTTAAAATTTTCTAAAGTAATTTCTTTTGTATCCTGTAATATATTATCCAATTCTTTAGATAATTGTGATTTCAATTCAACATCATCTGTAACAATTATTGCATTTGATTCAAGGTCTAATGAATACGCTCTTTTGGTATAATTTGATGAGCCTATAACTGTGGCAAATGGAATATTTTTGATAATTTTATTTTCATTCACATCATGAACAGACTGTTTTTTCATAATCCATAGACCTTTTGCATGATATGACCAACCTCCTGGTTGTGTAATTATACCTTTTTTCCATTCCCTTAAATGGATATCATTGGCTTTATTATTTTTATGTACTGATTCTAAGAATTTTTTAGAGAGGAATAAATAGGCAGCAGGGAGATGTTTTGAAACACCCTTGGATTCAAAAAATCCATTAGCATACGGTGACGCAGTTATAACAGAAGCATTATCAGATGGCGTTTTTAATAGTTGTTTTTTAATCGATGGTAACATGTTAAAATAACCGGCGGTAAATACCCAGTTGATTGATGAGTCTTGGATACAGGAAATTAGATTTAAAATTGAAGGTCTTTCAGTTGATTTATCATCATATGGCAAAAATAGAGGAGAAAATTGAGAAATTGGGTAAACAGTAGTAGGATATAGGGTTTTATCTGCCGGTTCGATAATTGACTGTGAGAAATTCTTGTTTGGGTTATGCAAAAATTCGGTAAGTATTTTGGATGTTTTTTTAACAAATTTTCTTTTTCCTTCTAATGGTTCAGAACAAATATTAGTGGATGGCCAGAACAACTGATATTTCATTTTATTTGGACTGTACTCCAACTTATAACTTAGCGATGAAATTAGTTGATGAATTGCAAAATAATAATTAGTAAAATATTTGTTCTTAAATAGAAAATACCTATCTTGTCTATTTGTGAAATAATCGTTAGATAGATTAGCACCAGATAAAATAACTTCATCATCAAACCCATAAATTTTCATATGTTGAAGTCCTAAGCCTTCATTAAATCTTTTTGGAATTAATGCTTTTTTCCAACCTATATATGCTGGAGTTTTATATAATCTAATGTCAACTCTATCTTTGTAGTCATGAGTCAGTTGTGAAAGTAATTGGGCCGAGCATTTAGAGGGACTCTCTCTTGTACCTCTTAAACCATCTAAAAGAAAATATACTTTTAACTTCGAATTATTTTTTAGAGCATCGCTAATACATTGAACTAGTTCATCTTCAGATTTACCAATATATAATGTTGCTAAAAAAACTTTTTCTTTAGCATTTGATATTTTTAATTTTAGGGTGTTATAAAAACAAGCTGGATCATTCAATATCTCTATTTCTTTCTTTTTGAAATAGAATTTAGTACTTAAATATGATAATTTATTTTTGATTTGATCTGTATATGACAATTCTGAATTAGTTTCAGGATTTTGATTAGGTACAATAGTATGCATGTTCACCTTTCTTATAGATAACGATTTGATAGAATAACCTACAGCGGTATGTGACAACTTTATTGGTAGTAACAACTTGCTCATACAGTTAGAAACTGAAAGTGGAAGTTAATGAAATTTAGGTATGAAAAACAAAACTAAAATAAAAAAAATTCGGATTAAAATCTACATATGCTACTATAGTGTATATACCTTAGTTGCTAACAAATATATATAAGAGACTCATCAAAACATGCGAGTCATAACTGCAGAATAATGTTTAAAATATTTATGCAATATATTATCATGATTGATTGCTTGTGGATTAAAAATACTATAGAGACCGTTTAATATTCTGCAATTTTCAATAACAAACTATACATCACGTTTAAAACTTTCTTCAGTTTTGGGTAAACATATCTTTCTCTTTTCCAAGAAATTAAGCTCGCGTGGCGTAATGGCAACGCGTCTGACTTCTAATCAGAAGATTGTGGGTTCGACCCCCACCGTGAGTGCTTACTTTCTTTTTTAACTTTTTATCGTTGCATCTATGTTTTACACAATGTTTG
This sequence comes from Tetrapisispora namnaoensis, assembly GCA_003705985.2. NCBI lineage: Eukaryota > Fungi > Ascomycota > Saccharomycetes > Saccharomycetales > Saccharomycetaceae > Tetrapisispora > Tetrapisispora namnaoensis. The sequence continues at coordinate 356,807 of PPKD02000012.1, read as the reverse complement.
TATCATTATTATATTGAATACTTCATTGATTAATGTTGATCTTTATTAACAATATCACTTTACTTAGTGACAAATGATCAATTTTTACATAACTTTAGAAGTTTAGTTTTACTTTTTGGATTTTGAATGTAAGTCACCATTAAATTTCTTCACAAACGTTGCAATATAAAAACAAAACATAAAAAATAATTAAACTATTTTTACTAGCAAAGATGGATGGAACAAATTACTGTATATAAAATTATCTGTTAAACATATTTTCTTGATCCAAGTTACAATTGCAAACATTTTGTCTTTATATTCAATATGATTGTTTTAATGTTAATGTAAAATAATTACCGACGCCCTTTTTTGCATAAACATTGGCAATATATAAAAAGCTCTCAAAAGTGAAAAAAGTTTGTTAAAAATATCAAAACGTAATGAGATAACAACAAATAAACTTGTGGATAGAAGAAAGTTTAATAATATCAAATACTTTTTGGGTTTATACATACAAATTTTAATTGCTATCAGTAGTACTTAAATATAAATGAAATGCATATTGAGTTATCACAAATTACTGATTCCCCCAAATTCATAAAATGTTTTAAACTGAGAAACAAAGCTGTGCTTGTTGTAGAATCCGAGTTTGTCGTTAACTATTCTTTAGAAGAGAACAAAGTTGATTTCAAATATGAATATTTAGAGACAAGCAAACATAAAACTGTTGGTTATACAGTCAATGCTTTTTATTACTATGATGCGTTATATGGTAATGAATATATTTTCATTTTAAAAGATAATGGATTCATTGAAATTTTAGATAGTAAATTCACACAAATTGACTTGTTTGACACACAAATATCCTTTAAGGAAGACTATGAAAATATATTTTTTGTAATTAATATTAAAAATAGTAAATTATATTTAAATTTGGAGAAAAGACGAATATATTCGATTGATCTAAAATTAACTAAAAAGTCGCTACTGTTTTCTCCCAAAGACAATAAAATTAATTGTATATTTGAAGCAAGTTCGGATATTATCCAATTTGATGGTTCAATTAACTTGGATCACACGAATGAGAAAGAATTTTTTGGACTGTCTCTACTAACATCATACAGAAATTATGAATTAAATTTAAATGAATATTCAATAATTGTATTACAATTAAATTATACCTCCAAATCATTAGTATTAACAATTATCCTTAAAGAAGAAAACTTGAATTTTGCTAAGGATGTAGATGAACTTTCATTACCAATCTTGAAAATGGTATCTAACGTGGGGCTATTTATATTTACTGACAATTCCCTATACTTTTTTGAATTTTTACTGGACATAAGACATCATATAAATGATATCCTAGTTGAAAAATTTTATGAATTTCCTTACAATACTAAGGAATATGGTAAAATTATTCCAAATGTTTTGATAGTAAAAAATGCAGATAATATTTTATTTACTCTAGCTACTGACAAATCATTTTTGCTACAGATATCGATTAATTTATTATATGAACACCCCGATCAATATATTTTTTACTGGGGTCCATTTGTATTATTTGAAAAGCTATTGAGTTATTCACCAAGCAAACTATTTAGTAGTGACCAATCCTCTCATACGTTTTTTGCACAAACAATAACAGGAGAAATTTATGAGTCAACTTATACCAATGACAGAATTTTTTCTATCTTAATGAAAAACTATGCATCTAAAAACTTCTCATGCTATTATTCTGAACTGATTGGTTATTCAGTCAAAAAAATTATAAGCAACATTGGCTCTTACAATAGTAATAAGGGCTTCATTAGAGTCTGCTATAAAGGATATGAACATATTTTGTGTAAGGAAGAATGCATAAAGTCAACAAACAATAAAATAAAGAAAATTTGGTATTCAAACTCATCTATAATCTGGAAAAGTGATGAAAACAAGATTTATAAGCAAGGTGAGGAATTGAAATTTCTGAAAGATATAATTCACGTCACAAAAGATGATAAATATATTGAGGATGATGTAGAAAATGATATTTTAATCTCGTCAAACGTTTTAAATGATAATTCATATAGTTATATTACCAAGAATGGTTATTTGATGAATAGCAGAAATAAGCTGGGTCGTTGTAAAATAAAAAATTTTAAAGGTAAGCTTTTGAGCAAATATAGACTCTTTTCAATAAGGTCAAATAGCTCTTTTTTTCACTTATTAATAAACGAAAATACAATATCACTGATCAGAAATTCAACCTACATTCGAGACCCCATACAGCTAAGTTCTTTTATTAACGACGCATATTTTTTCCCAAATGCTTCTCAGTTAGATGTAATTATTGCATCAGATGTACATGGTTCAATTTATATCATTAAAACAGTTGATAACTGGAAGTCATTAAAGATAGAAAAACAAATGTTATCCAATCAAAAATTAAAGATACATATGTTGCTCAACTCAAAACATTTGGTTATTTATAGTTTGGATTCCACATTCATTCTATCATATGACCACAAATATTGCATATTTAATATACATCCAGCTAACCTTAAATCTAACATAAAGTATATTTGTTCAAGTCCGGATAATCTATCCATCTGTATTCTTACAAAAGATGATAAAATTTACCGATATCAAATAGCCTCATTCGATTTATCAGTAGTATCCTATGATATTGAGTTAGATAGTCATTTTCTGATTAAATCTGTTTCACTTCCATGTTCTTTAAAGTATATTATTTCATATTCTGCATCCAAGGTTTTTGATACCACCTTAAAAAAATATAGATTGCTTTATCAACTGCATACTTTCGACTTGGACGAAAGGAACCTGGTGTATTCTTTTGATATTTCAAAATCTTTTCCAAATAGTAGGATTGCTGATATTATTAACATTCCCTTTAATACAGAAGATAGGCCTTTGAATAAGAAGTTAAATTATGCAAAGAAACTCGTATTCAATCGGTGTTTTCTAGTCGCATTAGATATAGAAGAGAATGAATCAATTTCAATTCCAAATATACTATTATTTTCCTTAGATGAAGAGACTGGTCATTTTGAACTTCAATCTCAAATAAGCACTCAATTCCAAGTTTCTAAATTGACATATTATGCAGAAACCATATTTATTGCCTGCGGAGAAGAGTTACAAATGTTTGAATTGAACTTTCATGTCAACGAAAATGCTTTTGTTATTAAACAATGCTCAAACAGTTGTATAATTAATGGTATCTGTGGAGATGCTTTTGTTATTCCGAAAGCAGAAGAAAGACCATTATCTTTAAATTATCCCTTATTGAAAAAGAGCAAGAAAGACTTTGCGCCGGTTAGTAACATTCACCTTCTTAATTTTTTCAAAGGTTTACAAGCATTTTCTATAGATAAAGGTCTTAATATAAAGTTTGATGTTAAACCAACAATCACCGCCTCTACCATAAATAATTTGAATTTACCTTCAGGAAGTACTATATCTGCATATGCCTGTAGTTTACATAAAAAAAGCTTGATATTTGCTATATGCATGGCTCCCAACAAAGTTTTAATCTACAATACAATAGAAACAATATCTTTTAGGTTACCTTATAAGGTATTAGATATCTTTTCAGTGCATAATCCAAACAACAATTTTCTAAGTAACGTTCCTGAACTTTCCATTGAGCTTGCTCAAGATGCCATATCCCAAGTATTATTTGTAATAAGTACAGAAAACAAAGGATGTTATTTTATCAGCATTGCATCAAATAGCAAGTCATTATTCTTAAAGAGATTCAATGATTTTCAAAAGCATGAATTGATTGCTACAGATTCAATAACAGAAGATGAAGACTTGGAAGAAATTAAAGATAATTTCCAAAAAAATAAAGTAGACGAAAATTTGAATACTTTTATAAAAGAGCACAGCAGTATTTTTTTTGATTCAAGATGTTACACTCAGAAATTTATGTTACCTTTCTAGTAACATTTCATGTTTTACTGCCTTAAGTTTCATGAAACGACGCTTCTCAATTTAATGTCTATACAAATTATACAAACTACCCGATATTTTTTTATATATCAAAAATAAAACAATGTATATAAAAAACAGTCATACATTTACATAACCCAAAGAAAAGTTAGTAATTGATTTGCTTCTACAGTTAAGAAAATAAAGCTTATAACCTTTCTCATTTTTATTCTTACTGACATGCTTGTTCACTCTGAGTTGTTATTATTTTTGATATGGGATGAAAGTGAGTACTTTAACAAAGACAGACAAGGATTTCAGATCAAATTATGAATTGATAAACGCAAAAAAATTTAATTTTATCTCATTGATTAGACATCCTAAGGAAATAGTTTCAATATGTTTTGATGAAAGTAATTCAAAGTTATTCATATTTTGCAAAAGATTTATATATGTCTATTCCAATTTAAAGTTAATTCATACAATTGATATAAAACAAGAACCCATTTTATTGAATAAAAATGATTATGAATTCGTCTATTCATCCACAGGATTATATTATTTATATTTTAAATGTAGTGGGATAATATTATTGAAAGCTCGTTTCATTAACAATAGAATGGTATATTCTTTTATTGATTGTTTGGAGATCAGGAGCCAAACACCGTCTGGACAAGAGTCAACAGAGTATCTCATGGCAAGTTATAAGAACAATATATATTTTTCGAGTGACAAAAAATGGATAAGAAAATTAGGGTCAAATTTAGAATCTGATGTAAAAACTATCACCGATGGAAATCTTCTTTATTTTGCATTTCTCACCTCTGCTAATGGTAATAACATTCCACCGTCCCTCATTTGTTTAGTCCATTCTAGGCTAGGAAACATGTATGTTGAGCATTCTACCTACAGAGACAAGTTGCAATCGATCACCATGTCTAAAAATATTGTTACTGATGAGGGCAATCATAAGGGCAATAATTTTTATATAAAAAAGGTAACTGACCAATTAATTGTTTTGTTTTTGGATGCTAAATTATATATAATTACCTTTAACAAAATTCAGCTATTGTGGAATATTCCAAAATTGAAACCGAATAACATTACAAATATTATTCTACGGAGAAAAAATGAAGAAAGTAAATCATTATGTTGGTTAATATACACAATTGACGGCAGTATTCATGAAATATATACTAAAACAGTGTTAAAAACTGATAGTTTAAATGTTTCTTATAAATTTGTGAAAACTAACATAAAAAAAGTTATAGGAAATGATGATTTAATATTTTTTTTTATGAATAGTTCCAACAAACATATACTAGTAACTTCAAAGTATAGGATAATACAGTGCTCTAGCAATAGAAGTCACTATACAATTGAGAGAGAAATCAACGATAATTTGAACAAAAGAGCTAACTATACTGATTGTATAGCATACGATGCAAATAAAGTAGAAGTGAATTCATTGCTTATATCAGGGTCATACGATAAGGTAACTGGATTTATTGAAAAACGCTATCCATATTTATTAACCACAATCAGTGCACAAAATAGCTGGAAAGTACCTGAGTGTTGCAAAATAGTAAGAGATTTCTGGAAAACAAAGAGTTCTATATATTATGATTCTATAAATTTTTTTTATGATGGATCCGTAAGATATTCTAAGAGAAATAAGCAAATTATCTATATTTTTGATGATGACTCAATTCTTTTTAATGATGGCTCAATATTTTTTGACAAGCAGATGTTTGATTCTGAGGTAGATAATCCTGAAATTTTATTTTGTGCCCAAGTTAAATATGGTAACTTTAGACAATTTTTAATTTTGAATTCTTGTCAACAAGTGGAAATACGTGAATTTAATAAACAAATCAGTAAACCTATTATTCATTTTGAATTAAAATATTTGAAAGAAGAACTCATATGCGATATAAAACCTTTCATCTATGGTAATGACCTTTTAACAATAGTAGCATTCACCAAAACACTTGTCATATACAATATGTCAAACATTTTAAACTCAATAAGAATGAAAGAATCTGAGAGTATATATCAGATTGAAGTAGTATCAACTGAAAACAATGATAGTTATGGAAATAAGTTACAAATTGTAACTTCGTTTTTTGATGGTACCATTAGGGTATATTCTTATAATTTTTCCTCAATAGTCATGGAGATTAATTTAATTTTAGAAGAACCTTTGAAACTATTAACATTTAACAATTATACTTCAATAGCTATTGCATACAACAATAAAAAAATATTTTTAATTAATACCGATAGGTTAACTTATGAACAGATTAATTTTAATATAGGTTCTTCGATTAGCAGGATTCGACAAGCAAATAAATCACTTTTTGTTCTTAGTGCCAATAATATTATACATGAATTTTGTATAAAAAAACATTTGAAAACTGATATATCAGATAATATTAAATTGAAATCTGAAGTACTCGAAATGAAATTAGATTTACCAATTAAACTCATTAAATCTAATACTAAAGAGCGATTTATTGTAATATCAGAGGATAGATTTTCAAAAACCAAGAAACTGTTTTTGTTAAATTCAACTGATATGTGCTTTATAGATAATATTGTTTTAGGTAGAGAAAACTTGAAGAACTTCATATCAAGTATAGATTCGAATAAGAGAAACGATTTAATGAAAAATGATAAAAATTCTTCCAGTTTACTTTTTATTTTGACTGAGAAGGGCAATCAATCATGTCTTCATATTTTACAAATCAATTTCAATGCAATTAAGAAAATACAAGAAATTAAACTAAACGTGAAAATGTTAACTTTGAAATATTTTAATGATAACAATATAATATTAGTGATATGTAAAGATAAAAAGCAATTGATTTTTATTATTTTAAAAAAAATATCGACGATTAAGAATGATTTGAAATTTAATGAAATTAAACGAACATACGTCCCAATAAAAATAAAATTGGATTCTAAGGTTGCATTTTTTAGAGACAAATTAATAGTCATCAATCCAGATCAAGAGTTTATACTCATTGAAATATCAATTAAGCACAAATTAAAAGACTTGCAAATAAATTGGAAATTAGAAGAACTAACCAAATTGATGAAGAATAAAATACACAACTCTGAAAATATATTTGATGCAAAGTATCTTATTAAAAACTCATTTAATAACAACTTACCTTTTAAATCAAGAAAAAAAACAGTTGTCTCAAAATTATCACGAATATATTGGACACATAATTATGAATTCATAAATTTTTACTTTTTTCCAAATGTTTTATATGTATTATGCTTCGATACTTTTTCTGAAATTCAATTTTTGGAGTACTTCCAATTTCATGACAATATAATAGGACTTTCACCAATAGACTCATCATTTAAGTTGATAAATCGCGCTCTATTACAAGAGAACGATATTTTTGGTAAATCGAATTTTCTTTGCTTTCTTGTGGCTAAATATGATATTTACTTAATATCATATTAATGTCAATTTTAAATTAGGTACAATTAACTACAGTCATGCTACTTATTAAATCTATACAAGAATTAAGTTATTTAACAGAAGTAAAGATCATATTTTCATATAATAAATATATAATGCAAAAGTTAATTTTAGATATGCACAAAATTGCAGATTAAAACACATCTAATAATCAATCAATTTTCTGACCATTTACCCTTCTTGATGTAATATTGATATATAGTTTTGAAATATTGCTTACCTGAACTGTCTAAAACTGCATTTACCATATTTAGTTCCTGTTTCGACAACAAATCAAAAATGGAATAAATACAAAATATTAATTCACGTCTAATTTCCATTTTAAAGTTGCTATATATTGATAAATGGATGTATTTTATCAATATAATTGGTACGTCCTTCCTTAATGAATGTCTAATAATGCTAATCTTAGAATTTAGTTTTTCTTTACTTACCTGAGTTTTTGAGTTAGATATATTAGTTGGCTCACAGAAGTTTGATATCAATCTAGCCAAAGGTCCAGCCGAAGCTTCTGTTAACCCAAATTTTTCATTGGATGATAGCAATTCTAGATATGAACAAAATAAACTATTCAATAGATGGTTACGATTGGATAATTTAACTCTATGAACTAACAGAATTTTAGAAATAACTTTAGTTGTAATAATAAAAATATCATCATTTGAGTTATAACTTTCGCTAAATAATGTTGTGACATTATAACAAATTGGAAATAATAGTTCAATTGAATATTGAGAAAATAACCAAGGTTTTGATAATAGTAACTGTTCCAATGTCTTCATGATTAATATTACTTCATCTTTATTGTTCCTAAATTTATTGCAATTTGTGAAAAAAACTGACAAGGACTTTTGAAACAAATCAATAGATATAGTATCTTCCTTTTTTAGGTTATTCATTAAGGAGTTAAGTAACTCTAGTAAAAAGGCACTCATATTTGTGGATACATTAAAAAATTCTCCTATAATATCTGAGAATATCAAATTGAAATTAGTAAAGTTCTTAGATTGGCTTTCTCTTATTGCAATATTAATACCATCACTTATTGCTGGAGAAGATATGCCCAATTGTCTCAATTTTAAGTAATGGGCAAATAAAAATTGTAAGTCATCATCATAAACTGTAGAATAGATTAAAAATGTAATTGTAATTAAGTCTTTATCTAAGTTTTCAAATCCTGTTTTAAATTTCTTTATTATTTCATTTTTTACACATTTTTTGATATCAGTAGAGACTAAATAATCTGATTTTTTAAAGATGGTAAACAGACAATTTAAGTTCCAAACTAATTCTTTATTGAAATTATTCTCTTGTAGTTGAGATATAGATATTTCAACTAATTTATCTTGCAATTCATTAACTAATGTGTTGGGTGAATTCTTACAAATTAGAAATGCTATCTCAAAGAATTTTTTCTCTTTCGGAATATCCAATATTAGTTGATTAATAGTGTTATCAATAAATTCTTTACATGATTTTTCTTTGATCTGAGAAAGGTAGTTCGACCATATTAGCTCAAAAACTGAGAATGTTCTTTCGAAAACCATATTTTGATTTTTAATTAAATTGTAGAGACTTTCTATGTTGGTCTCAATGTTAGTTTTAAATGTTGGATATTTTAATAAATGTTCAATTAAATCCAAATCTTCTACGGTTATATGAGCCTTTGAACTAATATCATCAATAACTTGAATTCTTATATTTTTTTGAATGCATTGAATTGGTATATTTTTAAGGTATCTAACAGCACGCTCTGTTTGATATTGGGTTGCTAATTTTGCTACTAACCTTGAAATCAACCTGCTTTCTTCAAAAAAATCGTCATTGTCAAACAAATTAGAAACTACACCTTCTATATTAACTAAAAGGTTAATAACATAGTCTAATTGAGAGTCAGAAAATTCATTTGAAATCAGGGTAGACCAGTTGAGAAATAAATAATTCAAAATACTTATCATTTCATTTTCTTGAGTTTTTTCGAGAAATTCAATGAATTTCTCGATAATGTCATTCAATTCAAATGTTTTGTATTCTCTTAATTTAAAAAAATAAAAAAACAAAGCTTTTGGATCTGCTTCTGTTTTCAATAATGATTTAAAATCTTTAGAACATATCTTTTCCATATTTGCTTCTGTGACAATATCATCAAAAACTTCCATAATTAAAAACCTAATTTTCCATAATGAAATATTGGCATCAGGAATATCACCAAAAACTCTCTTTAATATAACTTTTAATTCAGGTAAAGAAGATGGTGATATATATTTTAGACCATATAGCAATACCTCAAGTAAAGATTTCACTTTATCTGTTGATGTTTCACTAAGAACATCATTAATATAAAATTCTAAAACAGAGGATAATTGACTTATTGATAGAGCTACTATATTTTTTGATAAAACATCAGTGAATAATTGTTCTGACAAAAATGGATTTGATTCTTCTGACTTTTTGCCCAAAACATATTTCGCCCAGGTATCTAAAAATCGAGGAAAGTCTCTTGCATTAACGTAACAAATTATGAGCTTTTCCCAGAGAGTAATTGAACTATCACGGTTCTTGACATACAGCCCCTCAATTAAATCAAAAATTTTACTAGTATTTTTTATACCAATTTCTATATCTAATTCCAATATGTGAATAATTAATAACCAGAACGTTTCGCTGTAATCATATTTTTTTTGTGCACTTTCAATTGTATTGTGAAATAAAGTTTCTAAAAACTCTGTGGATAAAGTTTTTTTTTTTAAAGCTAATTCATTCAATAAATCTGGTAATATATCTTGGTGCAAGTTGGTCAATAATATGAAAATTTTTTCTAGATCTTTAAATTTTTGTTTTGACAAGAAATTAACAGAAATAGTAAACAAAATTTTAGACTCTTGTGCAGTTATATGATCTTTTAACTTTTTGATAAACTTTTCTAATTGTTGCGGTACATCAAGTACTGAAGCATATAGATATTCTTCTAAATATCCAATCAATTTTTCAATATCTGTATCATTTGAAGAATGATTTTCGTTATCTTCTGTTGAAATAAAATTGTTCTGATTAAAAGTTGCTATGTACCTTAATGTTGGTAATAGAAGAATATCACAGTAAATATTTGAAAATTTGATAGAAACTTCTGGCTTTACGGAATCCAAATCAGTTAGCTTAATTACAGCATCAATAATATCTACTCTGAATTTATGAGTTACGGCGACTTCATCTTCGACATCACATAGCATGGTCAAAATATTTGCAAGACATTTCAAACCAATATCAAATGAGAAATTAATAGTAACTTCAGAATTAATCTGCATGCAAGATCTGTAAAATTCATTCAAAAATTCCCATTTATTTTTTTCGATTATTTGAGTGCTTTGTAAAATTAATTGCGGGAACTTTAAATTCTTAAAAAGTTTCTTCACAGTCATTGAATCATTGATGTTATACCACATGTCATTATACAATTTCCATATCTTGTAGTTGCTTTTAAAGGTGAGCAACTTTTGATCATTCCATCTATCTTGGATTAATTCTAAAACAAACACCTCTTTGTTAGGAAAATTAGTCTTTATTTCTGGAAACTTTGAGGCAATATGAATAATGTCATTGGCTGATGTTGTTTTGGATCTTAGTAATTTAGAGATACCTTCCGCAGTATCTGGAATTTCAGAAACCATGGCTACAGAAATCTAAAATTACAGAGTAGTTCAATTGATCAATATCTTTCCTCAAATGGAATAATTTCCAGAACAAAATAATTAAACCACTAAAAGTAGAGAATAGTAAATTGTCTTTCTGTTTAAAATAAACTTTCTGAATTCATTCAGTTAATATATCAGTTTATCTTTAATAGATTGTAAAAATACGATGATGAGATGAGATCAAAATTTTTCCATGAAAAATATTCCTTCAAATATATTTTTTTAGAGCTTCAAAAAATGAAAAATAATTCAAGTACATACAAGTAAATACATTTAGATGCTTGCTTGTACTGAATGTATGAAGAAGATTATCTACCTTTAAAAAGTGAAGAGTCTTATCAATTTACTAAAAACTTAGTTTCATTTATTTATCAAGTTTTTTAAGCAGTTAATTAATCAAAACAATATTTGAAAGTCTTTCATTTCATTGAGAAACATTGACAACGCAGATACTGGTACCATAAAAACTGTGAACTTAGAGGTCAATTGAGTTTCTAAATTAAATATATACACACCTTACATAATGTCTACAATGGCTGATCCATCAACCTTATTGATGGATATTGATGAATTAGAATTATTGATTGATGAACCTAACAATCCTGAAAATGTTAATCAATCAAAAGCTGATGCTATGAAAGATACAGTCTTGGGAATAGATAAAGACTCTGGTGTTCCGATATATGCACTTACTGAAGATATTAATGACCAGCCTCTCAAAGCTGGAGAAAAGGGAAATCTCCACTACCAAATAAATTTTAATTCAACTCAGAATATAGGATTCTTAGCTGATAAAGGTAAAAGAAAGTTATATCCTTCAAAACTCCCACGACTAGAAATTAATAAAGAATATTATCATTATGTTTCTAAATTGTTTGAAATATATAATGATTTAGGGGAAGACCATCGTACGTTTTCTAAACCAACAATAGGTTTAATAAGTAGTACTTCAAGAATCGAACATAACCAAATTGTGAACTTAGCAATGGAAACATTGGTTACTGAATTAGAGTTTTATATTGATTCTATAAAGCATATAGGTTCAGAAGTGGATAAATTTATCGAGCTGGAAGATTGCTTAATTATTTTAAATTGTATGAAAACTTTTTACTTCATAGTTGGAAATGATATCGATGACGATGATCAAAGAGAGGACTTTCTTGATAGTTTGATTAATTGGATAAATCGCTCAGATGGAGAACCAAATAGGGAAGAAATAGAAAAAGTTTTCTTTGCGACTAATGAAGCCCAAAGAAATACTTATAATTTATCGACATTTTGGAAATTAATCAATAAATTATTGTTAAGAGGATTGTTTAGTCAAGCTATACGTTGTCTAGAAAGAAGTGATGTAATTTCATTTTTAGACAAACAATGCGAAGTATCTAAGAATGCAATTCACGATATGGTTGCCTTATTACAGCAATATCCAAAGGATTCAGCTTCTGCCTTCAGAAATTGGAAATCTCTTGTTTTGGAACTTCAACAAACTTTCAGCAACTCTGAAACTAAGATAAATGGGGAATTGAGGGATAATATAGAAGATACATTGTTATTACTCAGTGGTAACCAATCAAAAATTTTTCAATTTTCCTCAACATGGTATGAATCCTTTTGCGGGTTGATGTTATACTATATACCATCCAATAAATTATTTACTGAATATTTACAGTTATCATTAGATGCATGTCCACTTAATGTAACTAATATTTGGGAACAACCTTGTGTGGATATTATCAATGGAAAGGTTTTTTCGATTTTACCAATATTGGAATCTTTGGATACATGCACAGCTGCATTTGTAGCAGGGTTATGCGATGCTAAAGGATTATTAGAAGATTATAATTTTACTAATGACAACTATAAAAATGAAAATATTGATGATTTATTATCTCACAAAAATGGTATGGCATCATATTTATTAAACAATTTTGCATTTGAACTTTGCTCACATGACGATAAAGCCTTATGGCCAGTAGCAATTGGTTTAATTAGTATATCACCAGTAGATTCATCTAATGCTATAAGATTGGCAATTTCTGAATTACTTCCTCGTTATCCATTTACAACAAACGATGATATAGAGTGGATGCTAACAATTTGTGCAAAGTGGAGACTACCAGAAGTTTCCAAAAAAATATTTTTAACTATTGGTAACAAGTTATTATCTCAAGGTAACTTACTTGAAGCTATAGCTAATTTTAGTAAGGCTGGTGATTTTGAATTAGTTAAACACCATGCATGGATGATATTTGAGACAGCATTATTAACCAAAAAGCCTGTTGATGACGTCATATTAACAGCTATAATTAAAAATGAAATGACTAGCATTATTCCAACCGAATTAGTCCAAAGTTTGGTCACCGATGCAATGAGACAAGCATTGTCGCCATATGCTGTTTTTTATGAATTTTATCAATTACAGGAAAAGAATGAAAAGGAAGAAGCTCTTAAAAAGTTAATATCTCTTATCGAATTTCAATATCTACCTAAAAATTATTTTATTATTTTAGTTGTTCAATTTTTATTTCCATTGTTCATTCTAAAAGATGAATTTACAATGAATGAAGATATCATATTAAATATCATTGATCGTTGTGATGAAATGCTTGATAGTGAAAATGTTGATACCCAGAATGTTTACTTAGAAATAATAAATAATGCTGAAGAAGAGGAAAAATCAAAATTACCAGTTAATCTAAGGTTATTTGAGCAAACTTTAAGGAAAAAATTAAATATTAAGCTATGTCAAGAGTTTATGTAACAATTAAATAAATACTACAGAGCTAGAATAATTTTACGAATAAGGAGAAAAAGGTTAATAATTCTAAATATTTATTCTTCGAATGGTGTACTGTAATATTACGGATTTTAGCGGTTAAATGTAAATATAGTTACATATAAGAATATCATGCCCCAAATGATATACTATAAATGAATTAATCCCAGTAGTAACTTTGACCCACTATAGTGAATAGTAACAATTTTAGTATTAATATATAATTTGCAAATTCAACTTGAGGGGTACAAAAACTCACTTTTATAGAATAATAATTGTGAATTAAAAAAAATTAGAGATAAAATATAATCAAAATATCATAATTTATTTTTTTTATAAGAAAAATTAACAAACGACATCTTGGGTTGCTCTGGAGTTTAATAATAGGGCGACAATCAAACCGTATAGACCCAAAACTTCGGCGAAAATTAGAATTAAAATCATACCGACGAATAGTCTTGGTTGTTGGGAGTTACCTCTAACACCAGCGTCACCAACAATACCAATTGCAAAACCAGCAGCCAAACCACTTAAACCAACCGATAGACCAGCACCTAGTTGGATAAAACCAGTATATAGGGCTTGTTTCTGACCTAAAGAATAACAAACCAAAACTGAAACAACTAAACCATAAATGGCAATAATACCAGCCATAATGACTGGAACAATATTTTTAAATAATAGATCCGGTCTCAACACACATGTTGCACAAATACCCACACCTGACTTGGCAGTACCGTAAGCAGCACCAAAAGAAGTAAAAATAATGGCTGCAGCACAACCCATAGCACCAAAGAATGGGGCATAAACAGGACATAAATCCGTACTCATCTTGATATATCAAAAAATTAAAATTTATTTAAACTTGTAAGAATACCTCTGTTGCAAAATTAGTTCTCAAATGATGAGCTTATTTATCAATGAGTGATCTCTCCTTTAAAATAGCCAAAAGAATAAAAGAAAAACCAAAGTTTCAAATTCTTCTAGTTTTCCAATGTTCCTAATTGATCAATTGATACAATTACTATTGTATTTATGTAAATATATATTTATAATACTTTTAATAACTGAATATTCTTATTCTTTTAGTGTATAGGTTTGCACTTTTTAGATTTTTCACTTTACCATTGCCGAAAATCTGAACATCATTTCAGACGAGTATATATTAGGTTGGTTTTGTAGGGCGTTTTAAGGATTTGATGACGCCAATTCACGACCTAATGTCATAAAAGACAACGAGATGACGTTTTCATATCAACAATTTGTGTTGATAAATGATGGAGCAGCTGTTTAGTGGATTAGTATTTGATTGAGCTGGAACGTTTTTTAGTTAAGCAGGTTGAGCAAAAAACAGACAACCTACCAAGAATGTTATATTTTGAAATAAAAAATTAGCGCCGCTCGGTTTCGATCCGAGGACATCAGGGTTATGAGCCCTGCGCGCTTCCACTGCGCCACGGCGCTTACCGTTCTAATGGAATAGTTTGCTTAGTGTTGACACACAAGTGCGAATTCTTGTTAACTTCTATTATTAAGCTGAGACCGATATCAGACATAACTATAATATAAGTATACAAGAAAGCCAAAACATATAGTTATATAAAGGTTGCTCATATTTCTTATGATTACTGAAAACCTATTTTAAGAAGCAACCAAATTAATGTAAAAAAAGCTAAAAAAATGTTATTTTATTAACTGTTATATTGACATAACTAATGTTTGTAGTGCTACTTCATCTAGTATTTACCTTATCGTCACATTCAGCCTAACATATGGGTTCTCTTAGTAATTGATATCAGGGAGAGAGAAAACTTTTTTGCATTATTAATTCAATATTCATCTTGGTGTGATGGGATGGAAGATTAGGTGAATAATTGATCATCTTCGTTGTCCCAACTAGTTTGGAAAAACCACGAAAATGTAATTATTGAGCAATAAATTATCGACCCTCCCAAAATGCTCATTACGCAACTCTCTGCAGTTATTAACTGGCAATGTTGCAGGACCAAAGGTAGAGCGAGTCCAGATGTGACAAACATACCGGTTAAGAAATGGGAAAAGTCGTTACCATTTTGTGAGGATGAATCAGACATAAAATCTGCGGAACCGTATCTGCTCTTTGATAGTGCATTCGGCAAAGGTGCTAGTAAAAATAGTAGTATATCAAATAAGGGATAGTAATTATGATATAAAGCACAACTTAAAATCACTAAAAGGAATCCCATGGATAGAAATCCTGATAATGATATAATTTTGGTCAGTGGAGACACTTTTATCTCAAACATTTTTTTATTTCGAGTGTATATCGTAGAGGTTTGATGAATCGATGAATGGGTGAATTGGCGAACTGACGAGTAGAATGATAATTCTATTTAACTATTTTGTTATATGCTGGAGAGACGATATATGACACTAAGTTCACAAATATGTAAATAGATGCATATATACATATTAAATATTACTTTTAGAAGTGTTATAAATTAGTTTGCATATCCTTTAAAAATGAGCCTACTTTTTTAACTTATCCTTTTTTCAGGAAAGTATTTTTTTTCTGTTTTCTAGATTTTTACAAAAAGTGCTAGTTTCGCATAATACAAGCCAAAGTTTTCTGGAAATACAATGTTGTTAAGATTAAAGCAAAACATATTCTAAATAGATAAAATAAAAAAATAATGATAAAAACATTGAAATTAAAATTTTCTTTTATAAAATTAAATAACACATATCTATAATTTGATATGACCTTTAAAATTAAAGATTTTATATGAGACTAATTACAAGATATAAAATATACGATTAACATGATAACAAAAGAAATTCAAACTATGATCCAGTTTCCTTTGTTATCTGTAATCTTTTAATTATTAATTACTTTCAATTTCTTCTTCCTTACTATATTAACATGAACAAATTCATTAAATTAAAGTTATAATTTTTTATAACAACTATGACACTATGCCTATTGTTTAGTTTCACCTGATGGGTTAGAATCGGATGCATTGTTGTTGTTATTGTTATTATTTTCATTCTTGTACATTTGTTCAAATAATTTCATAGAAGCAGTTTGTAACTCATCAGTCTTGGTCTTTAATTCTTCTGAGTTTACTTCTTCACCAGCTTGAACTCTAGCAATGGATTCCCTTAGCTGGGTAATTTGGTCCTTTACCTTTTGAGCTTCAGTTTTGTCGATTTTACCTTCAAATTCTTTCAAGGAGTTTTCTGTGTCATTAGCTAATTGATCAGCCTTGTTAGCAGTCTCAATAGACTTCTTTCTGGCTTCATCTTGAGACTTGAACTTTTCGGCATCGTTAACCATTTGTTCAATTTCAGCATCGGATAAACCAGAAGAACCAGCGACAGTAATAGAAGCATCTTTGTTAGAAGCCTTGTCTCTTGCAGAAACGTTGATAATACCATCTGCATCAATATCGAAAGAAACTTCGATTTGTGGAACACCCTTTGGAGCTGGTGGAATACCGGCTAAAGTGAAGTTACCAATCAATTTGTTGTCTCTAACCAATTCTCTTTCACCTTGGAAAACTCTGATTTCAACAGAAGTTTGACCAGCAGCAGCTGTGGAGAAGATTTGAGATTTCTTACAAGGAACAGTGGTGTTTCTTGGAATTAATCGAGTGAAGACACCACCTAGGGTTTCGATACCTAAGGATAATGGTGTGACATCCAATAATAAAACATCCTTAACTTCACCAGCTAAGACAGCACCTTGAATAGCAGCACCAATAGCGACAGCTTCATCAGGGTTGACAGCCTTGGATGGCTCTTTGCCGAATAGAGATTTAACAGTTTCAACAACCTTTGGCATTCTTGACATACCACCAACTAAGATAACATCAGAAATATCAGAAGTAGATAAGTTAGCATCCTTCAAAGCCTTTTTAACTGGGTCGACAGTTCTCTTAATTAATGGTTCGGTTAAAGTCTCAAATTGAGCTCTTGAGAACTTCATGTTAATGTGCTTTGGACCTGAAGCGTCAGCGGTGATGAATGGTAAGTTAATTTCAGTGGAAACAGTTGAAGATAACTCAATCTTAGCCTTTTCGGCAGCTTCTCTAATTCTTTGAATGGCCATACGGTCGTTTTCTAAATCGATACCACTTTCTGACTTAAATTTCTTTACAATTTCTCTTAACAAGAAAATATCGAAATCTTCACCACCTAAGTGGGTGTCACCGTTAGTAGATTTAACTTCGAAAACACCATTAGAAATATCTAAGATGGAAATATCAAAAGTACCACCACCTAAATCGAAAACAGCGACAACCTTTGACTCTGACTTTTCTAAACCGTAAGCTAAAGCAGCAGCAGTTGGTTCATTGACAACTCTTAAAACGTTCAAACCGACAATTTGACCAGCATTTTTAGTGGCTTGTCTTTGAGAATCGTTGAAGTAAGCTGGGACAGTGACAACTGCTTCAGCAACATTTTTACCCAAGTAAGCTTCTGCAGTTTCCTTCATCTTGTTCAAAACAAAACCACCAATTTGAGCTGGAGAGTAGCTTTGGCCTCTAGCTTCGACCCAAGCATCACCGTTGGTGTGCTTAACGATCTTATATGGAACTTGTTTAATATCTCTTTGAACTTCTTGGTCTTCGAATCTTCTACCGATCAATCTCTTGGTGGCAAATAAGGTGTTTTCTGGATTAACCACAGCTTGTCTCTTAGCTGGAATACCAACCAATCTTTCACCATCCTTAGTAAAGGCGACGACAGAAGGAGTGGTTCTAGCACCCTCCGCATTTTCAATGATCTTTGGAATTTTACCCTCCATAATGGCAACGGCAGAATTAGTGGTACCCAAATCAATACCGATAACTGGACCTTTGGTCTTGGTAGAAGAGCTGTTAAAACGAGCAGCTAATTTAATTGGAGCACCAACAGATCTCTTGTTCAAAATATTTCTAGCAGATAGCATATTTCACGGTTATTAGTATATGATATGTTAAGTCTAATTAATATCGATGGATATATTTTTTCCTTTTCTTGTCAACAGATATATTTACAGAAAGCAACAGAAAAACCCTTAGGAAGATATATGTCTAGATTGATTAGCCAATTCTTCTTTTAATAAAAATAATCTTCTATTATTCTTTTCCTTAGTTCTCTTGACTACTTTATTTTTTCAAACCTAACTTGAAGTTAAAGTGTATTTACAGAATCAGCAAGTAGCAATAATAAACTTAATTATTTTATTTTTTCTTTGCAGGAAGGGCATATTGAAGTTTACGAATCATAACAACTGCAACTGTCCTAATTTTTTAACTCCATTTATATATAAAACATAAAAATAAAATAAAAAATGAATTTCAGAATTTAAACTTCGGCGCCGGCGACCAATAAATCGATTTTGTCACAATGAGTCAGAGAATACCGCGTACCAACAACAATATATAGCCTCTCTCTCCACTGCTTCGTTCAAAACGATGATTGCTGTTCCGTTGGTTTTTTCAAGAGAAAAAGCCGTACTAAGTGTTGTTTAGTTCGGGTAAAACCAAGCAAGTTACCCGTTATCCTTCTCTTCAATACCAGAATTATCTGTGTGTCTCTCCGCTTCTGTATGCTTCTAGAACAACAGAAAGCCGGACCGGGCAGGACCGGGTAAAATTGCATTGAGGAACATCACGTGCACGAAAAGCGTCGGCAATATATAAGTGTGCACAGTGTCAGTAATTTAAAATTTATATTTATGTTTGTATCACTTCCTATGTATGCTAATATATAGTTTAGTGTGGGTGTTTATTTGTGAAATTCAAATTTATACGATTTGGATTGTTCTAGTTGTAATATCGGCTGGTTTGTCATCCATGAAGAAATATTTGAAGAAGTATTCACAAGCAAAACTACCGAAGAAATCCAGTAATAAAGTCAAAGTTAATTTCACTTTAAAGACGTCCGTCATTGGCACAAAGCTCAATGCTTCGTTCAGCTCTGGGAAGACCTCGGTGGCACCTGCAAGAGCTAGGCCGGCAACACCTAAGATACCGTAGTACATACCTTTGTTGCTTTTGATGTTTTCTCTGAATGGTTCACCTTGATAGTTTACGGCAAAGGTAGAGACTTGTTGGACTAATTGGATCAAAAAAATGCCGGTGTTCAATAGAGATGGCGCAAATTCTTTTTCTAAATCAATTTGGGGTTCTCTTGGTTCCAAAATGTAAATTTCTCTTGTAATGTAGACCAAAGTGATAATGTGAATTGCGAATTGAGATAAGATGGAGCCCATGATGTAAATGTTGAAAATACCCTTTTGAGGTCTGCTTTTCGATAATTTTTCTAACGGTTTACCACGAGAAATACTCAAGAAACAGACCGACAGTAATAGACCCGAAGCGGTGGCTTGACCATCACCGAATTTAACACCGGCTAAATAGATGACACTTAAAGAATAAGCACTAATTAAACAGTTTAAGGCTAAAATTTTGTACATCTGGATAGTGTTGACCAAAGCACAACGACCTTGTCTTATGATGTTTGTCACAGCGGAAACATTGGATAATTTTGAAGTGAATGGTGCAGCACAGGAGGCATCACCTAATTTCAAAGTTGGGACTTCTTCATCATCACCATCACCTTGGGCTTGGGCACTCATTAATAAAGTGCTGAAATCACTACCGGAAGGTTTAATATCTTTTTTATTAATAGGCTTAGGAACTTCAACAGGCTTATTATTGGCCTCAGTAACTAATTTTCTTAATTCAGGTGTAATAGTCTTACCTTTCTTTTCCAAAGCTTTCAAATAGTGTGGATTCTTTGGACCAGGTGGGTAACAATCAGCAATCATTTCAGGTACAACAGGAATTGGTTGGCCCCATCTTGTGAAAAGTTCAACTTGTTTATCATAAACAGTTTTCATGCTGTTAGTTTTCCTTTCGTCAGCAAGCTTTTTCATACCTTCTTCGGAACCATTCAATAAAGCAACACCAACGTGTGCTTGTTTTAATGCACCAACATCGTTAGTACCATCACCACACATTAGCGTTTGATAGCCCATATCTTTCAAATTATTCAAAATAAATTCCTTTTGTTTTGGAGACACACGTGCATAGACCCAGGTATGACGAATTAATTGTCCTAATTGATCATGTCCTGCTTCAATTAAAGCATGCAAAGCAGCACCAGTAACAGCAATGTCATAGTTATCAAATATTTTATTTTTATCAATTTTATCAGTCTCAGCATCGAAATCTATCTTAATTGTTTCATCTACATTGAAAAACATTAACTTAGACGCGACTGCATTCTTTGAACTAGTTTTATCCAAAATCAAAGTATCTCTCTCAACAATAGCAACTTCCTTGGCAACGTGCACAGCGGTCAATGGATTATCACCAGTAATCATAATACAACGATGAGAAGATTCATTTAACATTTTAATAGTTTCAATGGCATCATTTTTCAATGGACAATGGAAAATCAAAAAACCGCTGAAATCTAGTTGTTCTTCAACATCTTCACGAGATAATGCATCAATATCAGCGGTATTCATCTTAGGTAATGATTTAGTAGCTAACGCTAATACACGAGAACCAGAACGAGTAAAAGATTTGTAAATAGCATCATAATTGGCAGGAATGGTAGTTAGTCTTTCACGGATAGTTTCCGGGGCACCTTTGACAGCGGCAAAATATTTGTTTTTATGAGCTGCAACGGAAGATGATCTTTTCAAAGCGGAAGAAAATTGGAAACGACGTAAAATATTAATATCTCCATATGACTTATGAGATGTAACATCCTTGCTTTTAACAGTCCAACCAAAAGCCTTCAATGTGGCTTTTTCCATTGGGTCACCAACTAAATCACCATCATCAAGTTTAACTAGGGCATGAGCTGCACCAACAACTAACGTTGTGATTTCTGGGGCTTCCTCAGCGCGGAAAGAATGTCTGATATCATCTACATTGTCAGAAAGACCGGCTAAACTCTCAAAGACAAGATCCTCACCAGTTAAGGTACCTGTTTTATCGAAACAACAAACATCAACCCTACCAGCTAATGGAATTCTAAATGGTTCGGTACAGTATACGTAAAACTTAGAAAGAGCTGCCAAAGAACTATTGACCGCCATAGTTAATTCCATTGGTAATTCTGGTGGAACAACAGAAGTAATAATCAAAATACAATCTAAAATTAGTTTCGATTGTATTCTACCCATCTTAGTACCTTCAACCCATACATACCAGGAAGCTACAATAGCAAAATTTAATAAAAATAAAATGAAAAATAATGCTTCCTTGTTATCAACAGAAACACGTTCAGAAGAGAAAATCATAACACGAACCAAAGAACCTTGAGAGGTTTCAAAACCAGTCTTAGTGACAACAGCCAAAGCACCGTTATCTGGAGCTAATGGGACAACTGTATTAACTTCTGGAGCAGTAACTTGTAAAGCCTTAGTACCACCATGTAAAACAGAATTTTTGTCTAGGTCATTTACTTGAACTAAATCATCCTTTTGACGTAACTTGATGGATTCTTTTAGCAATGGGGTAGATTCACCAGATAACATAGCCTCATTAACAATACAGCTACCATCGACTAGGATTAGATCACAAGGTAAAGCACTCTCTTCACTAGTTCTTGTAACTGACACCAAATCATTTGGTAATAACTCATTAGTCTTCATAGTTGACCATTTGCCATCCCTATACACGTTGATATCAAAAGGTTTGATACCCATGGTTCTAAATTCTTTCAACGTTGTTAAACGCTGGAAAACTGCAGCAGCTTCCATCGAGACCACAACGAACAAATTGAATAATGAATAATACCAGAAATCGTCCAACAACCATAAAGCAATGCAGAATAATTGGAAGATAAATAATGGAGCAACTGCATGTTCTTGAAATAACTCTAAGAAAGTTGGAATTGGAATATCAAATGAATTTTCACCATACAACCTTTTATAATTTGTCAAATCACCAGATAAACCTTTATGAGTAGTAAAATCGCCAATTTTTGGAGATTCGTCTATCAAGAACTTTGGAGAGGAAAACAACTTGGTTTCATCATTCCATAAAAATCTTTTCTTTTGAAACTCAAAGAATGTTTGAAGATGTCCTTCTTCTTTAACTCTTTGAATTGGAACAATATCATCAGAACCATTATTATCAGTAGTAAAAATCATAATGTGAGTAGCTTCAGAAACAGCATGACCTGGAACATAATCAAATTTGGCTTTGATATTAACATTCCAAAATGGCATTAAAATAACTAATGTATTCAAAGAAATGATAGCACCAAGATAGACAAAAGTCCACTCTGAGCCTCCAATGTACTTTTCATAATTCGTGAAATAGATTTGGAAGAAAGTAGCATATATTGGCAAAAAAGGTAATAAGTAAGGTTTCGATGTCAATGTTCTTGGCACTAAAAGCTTAGAATCTTTCACAATTGGATTCTCAACAAGTGATGTAGTACCCATTCTTATCCTTTGAATAAAAATAAACACCCGTTCGGCTATTTACCAGTTAGTACAACCTGAATATATTTATATATATCTTTTGAAATACCACACAAATATAGATAAAATATAATTGTCCTAAGATAGAGTATAAAAAACTTTTAAATACAATTTGCCACTTAATATAATTATACGCAGATATGTACTTGTTTGTTAAACTGTTAAGTATTATATTATTTGAATTTCGATATTTCAATGAGACTTCTTAAAGAGAACTTTCAGCGTTGGAAAAAATAGGCGACAAATTTAATTGCATACAATATTTTAAAAGATAAGGTGCGACGGGTGCTTGTGGTCAATTCTTTATAGCTTTATTATATAATAGAGAGAATAAAAAGAAGTTAATTCTTAAAATAATGGCAAAATAATATTTATAATACAAAAATAAATTAGAATACAATAGAATAGAACATAAGTATAAATAAATAGTGTTAATATTTAAAATGCTGAACTTGTAATAATGTGAAGGTTTGTTTTTCTGTTCGCTTGTTTTCTAACTATGGATGAATTGAGGAAATGAGAATAAAGGTAAGGTCTACTTTTTTGTTTATGCAAGTGTTATAAATGAATTTCGTAACAATATTATACTCTCCAGACTTTACCATCTGCGATCATAACATTGTTTCTTTCAGCCATTATGGCTAAACCCGCCATATACTCTTCTTCGGTGAATTTTTCTTCATCCGTTAATTCTTCGTTAACCAGGTCGAATAAACCTTCAAGAGGATACGATTCATCCTCAAAAATACCAGATTGCATCAAACGAGCAGTAATACCGGATAATAATGATAGTCTTGCGGTTGAAATTTTAGAGTTACTGATATTTTCAGCAATGAAAGAAGTTCCATGACTCGAAGAAGATATATTGGATAGTCTTGGTGCATCATTTAATGGACCACTGCTATCTATAGATTGTTGACTTAGTTGTTCTCTACGTCTTGGTGATACTCTTAGGCCTCTTCTGATTCTCTCTTCTAGTTGTTCATCATCTTGGAAGTCTGCTGGTTCATCTTCCTCATCATCACTGTCGACAATGCCTAAGTTTCTACGAGCAGATGTTGGAGGACGAGGTGATACGGCATCCTTTCTTGGAGTACTCTTAACTGGCGATGAACGAGCGCTACCCTTAGTTTTCTTTCTAGGTGATTTCTTTGGTGATCTGTTCAATAGTGATTCTTCTACATCGCTATCCTCATAGTAAATATCATTACCAATATCTTCACCTAATAAAGCAAATCTCAATAGATTTGAAGCAATTAAAGCATCTCTTTTATTTACTACTCTGGACAATCTGACTTTTGCATGAGCAGTTGCCAATCTGATTAACGTTTCTAAGGTTCTTGCAGTAATTGGTGATTTTTTAGAATTTTCATCATTTCTCAAATCCGCATAATTTTTAACAATAATATCAGTAGCTTCCTTTGTAAGTTGTGGTTGGACACGTTCCTTAGCATATTGAACATATTTTCTCAAGAATGGAATAGTTACGATATTTGGTATTTCCGTGCCATTATGATTACCTTTATTTTTTGCCAATTTAGCGCCAGCTTGCAATAATGGATTATATTTTTCAAATATTTGATTTTCGTCATCATCATTAGAATTTGCTTCATCTTGAGCCTCTTCTTCATCCTTATCATCCATACCAACGGCCAGAGATAAATTAATTCTTTCACGAATTGGTTCACCTTCTAAATAACCTGGAGGTAAATATCTATGAGTTCTTAAAACATGCTCACTAATGGATCTATCTCTAATTTCATTAATATCATCAGTCACCACGAATAATAAATCGAAACGGGATAATAACGAATCTGGTAGAGCAATATTTTGATGTGGATCTCTGTTTATATCATACTGACCAAAAACAGGGTTAGCAGCAGCAATAACACTACAACGGGCATTCAAAGTAGTATGGATACCAGCTTT
Source organism: Tetrapisispora namnaoensis (assembly GCA_003705985.2). NCBI lineage: Eukaryota > Fungi > Ascomycota > Saccharomycetes > Saccharomycetales > Saccharomycetaceae > Tetrapisispora > Tetrapisispora namnaoensis. The sequence goes on along the minus strand of PPKD02000012.1, from coordinate 331,512 downwards.
AGCTATAGTAACTGTTTGTTGTTCCATGACTTCATGAATAGCCACTCTATCAGCATCACTCATCTTATCGAATTCATCGATACATACAATACCACGATCGGCTAAAACCATTGCACCTGCTTCTAATCTTCTTTCACCAGTTTCTCTATCGGTAGTAACAGCTGCAGTTAAACCGACACCAGACGAACCTCTACCGGTAGTTGCAATTGCTAAGGAAGCAGTATTTAAAACGAATCTTAACATTTGAGATTTAGCAGTAGATGGATCACCTACCATTAAAATATTGATATCACCTCTTAAATGAGAACCATTATCTAAATTTTTTTCCACACCACCCATTAACATCAACAAAACAGCACGCTTGATATGATCATGACCATAAATTGATGGAGCCAAAGATTGAGATAATAAATCAAAAATATCATTTCTTTTCGAAACCTTATTAATATTTCTGATATCGGTATCTGTCAATGCCTGTCTTGCGGCAACACCAGTAGATCTTGCATGCAGCGGGTAAACTGTATTACCAATGATTAAAGTTCTAAAACCTGTTAAAGTAGAAGAATCTTGATTCATACCACCTGCACCTAGAGATTTAAATACACCAATAATATTAATTCTGTCACCTGGTTTCGTAGAATCTACTAAATCATCGTCTAATATAATATCTATGGATCTGGGTAATTGACCTGCAGGTGCCATTTCAGGCATTTCTTGAACGGTAATACGTTGATGATCTAAGAAAGTAGAATACCCATATTCTGTGGTCAATTTATTACCTTCTGAATCCTCAGTTGGGTAAATTGCTGGTGTGGGTACCCTTGTAGTTAAAGTGGTTGTGGCGTCTGTATAGTCTCTGTAGTGAAATCGACCAGTATTTTCTGCAAAATGGACAGACCTGATCAATTTAGGTCTAACCAGCGAAGTCTTGGTAACAATACCTTCAATAGAGACTAATTTATTTAGAAACAATGAATTTAAAGAACGTGGAGATAAAGCATGTGCACCAAAAGCACCTTTAAATGACAGTTTCCATGACTTTTTAACAGATAAATTGGAAGCGTTACTCTGTAAGTTAGGTAGATCATCAATAGAAGAAGCAAGATCTGTTATTGCTTTTTCAGCAGGAGGGATGAAGTTCGAAGGGTCTATCAGCATCCCTGACCAGAAACTTCTATCAAACTCTCTTAACTCATCCAATGAGATAGTGATCCTCAGTGGTAAAGCTTCTTCAACTCTTGTGATTCTTTTATCTACTGATTTTTCGATGTCTTCTGAAGCGAGATCGAAATTAATATCTGCACTATCCTTATCTTGCAGCGAATTCAATACATTAGCATTGTGAGACTGTATAGTCCTTATGTGGTCCTTGTAAACGGAAAAACTATCCAAAAACTCCTGGAATCTCCTCACCCTATCAGAAAACAAGGCATCTGGAGTGAACGTAGTAGCATCAGCATCGATATCCATTTTTGAAACACTTGTTCAGTTTATATATACATATATTTATATATATAGCACATATATTACTGTGTCCACTTTTTCAATAACTGTTTGCTTCACCTACGATGATAGCAATTCTTAAGTACTTAATAAGTATTACAGGAAGAGCAATCAGAATAGAATATGATACGCCAACCGTTGTCATCTGCTTCCAAGGATCGAAACAAGATGTGAATCGCAAAAGTTGCTTTAACAAGAAGAAGAAGATATTTTTTCCATTGACATCAACAGAAGGTCTCGAGAAGTGTATATGGCATCTGGGAAGCAATAACACTTCCTATTTGGGTAAAGCAGCTCTGAAAAAATATTGCCATTCCCGAAACGGGTAACTTTAAGCATTAAATTACCAGAAAGGGAAACTAGTGAGACACTAAGAACTGCAAAAAATTCGACAACTGCAGGATTCGAACCTGCGCGGGCAAAGCCCAAAAGATTTCTAATCTTTCGCCTTAACCACTCGGCCAAGTTGCCATAAAATCAGCGAAAGCCAAAGTGACTGTTGGAATCAAAACGCTTGTGACCAAAATAGCTAAATAAGTGCGTTTATAAACTAGCGCACTAAGAATACACCAACACCGCTTTGAACACAAAAATAAAAACGAATTGTGATGAACAATTGTATATTCTGTATTACAAATATATTTAGTTCTCTATATAAATATGTGTATATCTAGTGTGCGCTTAGGCGGAACCAGCTGCGTCTTTGAATGAAATGGCGGCTTCTTCTTCCATGGCGGAGATAATGGTGACCATCAAATCTCTACCTTCATCGAAAGCTTCTTGTAATTTGTCACCTAAGTCACCTTCTGGACATTTGATATCGTCCTTGGTTTCACCGTCGTTGTTCATCAAAGATAAGTAACCATCGTCAATATCCAATAATTGGAATTCAGTTCTCTTGACGAATGGGCATTCCATGTTATGAGTGGATGGAGATAAATCTTCAAGCTTCTTACCAGTAAAGATATCCAAAGCAACCAAATGGACTTTAGCGTGACCGTGCTTACCAGTCTTGGAAGTAGACATATCGACGATCTTACATGGTCTGCCCTTGATGACAACAAAACCGTTCTTTCTCAAAGCGGAACATTGCATTGGGTAGGTTAAAGAGGAACCAGCATCGGCGGTTTCGAAAGTATGTTGTTCTTCGTCAGACATCGTTCAATGTATCAAGTGCGTGAATGTATGGTATAATTATATATCCAGTTTTACGACAAAAGTAAGTGAAATGACAACAATTAAACCTGAAATCGAGCAAGACATCATGGAGCAAATGTGCCAATTAGACGCACATTCCCACCAACTCTCAATTATATACATATATATATATAATTGAAGGTGAGTGGGAGTGTATGTGCAAGTATAACCAATTGCATGTTGGAAAAAATCAAATGGACGTCGATGCCACCCAGCACCAGTTCGATCTTGTAGCACTGGAGTACAATGCACCTTCTTAAGCAAGCGATGCATAACGAACAAAAGTTACCTCGTTTAAAACACAATTTTGGATAAATTGTACACTTCTTCTCTTTTGTTGAATAAATGCGCACTTACACCAGTACATGTTCAGTAACAAACGCATCGACAAGACAAACACAATCACGGCAACAACAACGACGATGAGGATGAAGGTGGTGATGAAAACGGAACTCACGCCTCGTTCTTAGGACCCTTCTCTGTGAGGAAAGGACAGATGTAGATTGGATCTGAGTCGTAGAGAGGACAATGTCCAATTGCTTAATCCTGAGCGAGAGACGAGATTAAGAATGCCCTAATGGTATTTGGAACAGTCGAGGTAGGTCTGCCATGTTTTAGGTTTCCTGCAGGGGAGGTGAACCGAATAGTGGGATGTTTACAGATATACCCAGCTGCATTGGTAAGGGAGCCCAGAGAACCGTCCGGTTAACGGGTTGCTCACTGTTCTTGTGATGTGTGAGAGTGTAGCATGCCGACGGAAAAACTGTTAGCATAGCACGACCTTGTGTTTTATGGCATGTTGAAAAATTGTGTCGAAATTTTGAAAATTCGAAATATCGAAAAACAGGTTTGATTTGATATTTACGTTATGATGTGTTATTGGGCTCAAGAAACTCTGCGAGATGGAAAATTTGATAGTGTTTGTGAGTTGGTAACTTGTGGAAAGTTCCTGTTTTGTGAGGGTACGTGGAGGTATGTGTGTGGTGCCGAAGGTAAAAGTTATTCAATATGTAGGTGTATCTTGGCTGTGGGTATCTTTTATATGTTTATGTATAGATTTTGCTTGTATTTGGATGTGGAAGACAAGCATCTATTTATAGTTGATTGCGCTAAAGCATTTTTTTATTGTTGTTTGGTTTCCTTGGGAGTAGTATCAAGCAACGGTGCTGTTTTGTTCCACGTCATGAAGTATAACAAGAAGGTTTCTCATGTGGTCAGTTCCAACTTGATTAGCATAATTGGATCTGTTTTCACGGGATTGATTGTGCTGAAGTTTCTGATCAGCAATTCGATTGTATCTGTGCCGTCATTATTGAAACTCATCCAAGTCAGAACATCACGTTCGTATGTGCCTGATTTCCGGGATACTCCAAATGTAGAGTTCTATGACCTGCGCAATTACAAAGGTAACAAAGATGGGTGGCAGAGAAACGATAGGATTGTGTTCTGTGTGCCATTGAGAGATGCTGCATTGCACTTGCCTAGGTTTTTTGACCATTTAGATAAGATGACTTATCCTCATAACCTTGTGGATTTATCGTTTTTGGTCAGTGACTCGTCGGATGACACTATGGGTGTTTTGTTGTCCCACTTGCAAACAGCGCAGTCCCAACGTGATAAAAGCATGAGGTTTGGCAATATTGAAATTTACGAAAAAGATTTTGGCCAGGTTATTGGCCAGTCGTTTTCAGATAGACATGGATTTGCTGCGCAAGGACCAAGAAGAAAGTTGATGGCAAGGGCACGTAATTGGCTAGGGTCTGTGGCTTTGAAGCCATACCATTCGTGGGTTTACTGGAGAGATGTTGATATCGAGACTGCTCCAAGAACAATCATGGAAGATCTAATGCATCACGATAAAGATATTATCGTGCCTAACGTTTGGAGGCCGTTACCAGATTGGCTAGGCAACATTCAACCTTACGATTTGAACTCATGGCAAGAATCCGAGGGGGGTGTACAGTTGGCGAACCAACTTAATGAGGATGCCGTCATAGTAGAAGGATACCCAGAATACGCAACTTGGAGACCCCACTTAGCCTACATGAGAGATCCAAATGGTGATCCAGAAGTTGAAATGGAACTTGACGGTATCGGAGGTGTCTCTATCCTGTCCAAAGCCAATGTTTTCCGTTCAGGTTCACATTTTCCAGCATTCTCATTTGAAAAACATGCAGAAACAGAAGCCTTTGGGAAACTATCAAGAAGAATGGGCTACAATGTTATTGGATTACCACATTACGTTGTCTGGCATATTTATGAGCCTTCTACTGAAGATTTGAAACATATGGAGTGGATGGCCGAAGAGGAGAAGAGAAGAATTGAGGAAGAAAAGCTAAGGGAGTTTTACGATAAAGTCTGGGATCTTGGATTTGATGATGTTAGAGAAGAGTGGGCGTTCGAGAGAGATTCCATCTTGAAGAATATTGACAACAACAAAGCTGGCAGCAGCAAACAAACAAATGAAAATGAATGGTATGAAGATACGCCTGAAGAAAAGGATAAACTGTTAGAGATGCAAAAACAAAAAAATAGAGAAGAAGCTAAGAGAAAGGCCAAAGAAGAGTTCAAGAATAAAGAGAAAGCCAAAGCTGAAGCATTGAAAAACTTAGCCAACCTAAACAAACAGCCCAAAAAACAGGCAGAAGCAGAAACTAAGAAAGAAGCCAAACCAGAAGAAAAAAAGAATGATTCTAATCAAAAAAAGAACGCTGAAGATAAAAAGAAGGAACAAGCACAGGAACAGCAGCAACAACAGCAACAACAACAACAGAATCCAGAAGAAAACCAACAAGCAAAGGACAAAGAAGCTAAGAAAGAACCTGTTAACCAAAAAAATGCCAAACAGAATGTTCCAGCTGAATTCGATCCGCAAAAACAGTGATACCAGAGGAAACACTACTAATCAAACCCAATATATTCACCCGTATCTACACCGACATCACTTATATATATATCTACATACATATATACGGGTGTTTAATCAAAAATACTAATACCAAATATTAATAGTTCTTCCAATGCTGTAAAAGATAGCCCCTGCTTTCAACATGATGCATTCATGCCTGCATCTTAATGGAGAGAATCATCATCTCTCGACCTCTTTGTAATGACTTTAACAGATACAATTTGGTGTAAGCTTGCAAGTTCACAGTTCGACGTCAGTTAAAGGCCAATTGACTATTTCGTTACAAACGATACACTCTTACTGGCGATTGGACTTTACCCGACCTCATCTCTTTTTTTTGTTTTTCCCGCCCATCGTTTCCTGTCGGTGGCAAAAGTTAAACTGTAAAGAGCATCGATAATTCACCACATAAATATATATATATATATACATTTATAGTTCGTACACTAACCTAAATTCCATCTACCAAGTAAGAAGGTGTCAGCTAATAGCATTCTCGTTGTTACATCTTGATCATACTAGCAGTGTGCAAGACTAATCGCCTAATACAGTTGTATTTAGAAGGCTTTTGTGAAGTTTTTTTCAGTTTCAAGAAATTATTTCTGCGATAAGGTACACATTGAAATCTTGGACCATTATAGATAAGGTACTGCTAATCCTGTACGTTTAGAATCACAAGGAAAAGAGAAAAGAAAGAAACAGAAATGGTTAATATTCTATTCAAAGATTTCAAAAAGCAGAAGATATCGTTGGATCTTGACAATTCTAGTTCTATTTTAAATGCTAAGAAACAACTTGCAGAACAGAAAGAATGCGAAGAGTCTCAAATTAAATTAATATATTCCGGTAAAGTTCTACAAGATAGCAGCAGCATTGAGAGTTGTGGTTTGAAAGACGGGGATCAGGTAATTTTCATGATTTCGAAGAAAAAGTCTATAGCTACCAAGGTTACTGAACCTTCTGAACCTACTGAAACTTCTGAACCGGCTCCTCAAGTTGCTTCAGTTCCAACTCCAGCTGCGGACTCTGCAGAAACCAATGCCGAAACTGCTCCTGCACATACTAGCGAAGGCGAACAGGCAGTTACTGCCCCTAATGATCCAGGCTTTGTAGTTGGTACCCAACGTAATGAAACCGTTGATAGAATAATGGAGATGGGATATGAAAGGGAAGAAGTAGAAAGAGCCTTAAGAGCTGCTTTTAATAATCCAGATAGAGCTGTAGAATATTTATTAATGGGGATTCCTGATAATCTACAACAATCACAACAGCAACAACCACCACGGTTACAGGAAGGAGAAAATACACAAGCAGTACCATCGGTGTCTACAGAGATCAGCCAAGGTGAGGGTGAGCAAGTTGAGATGAATGAGGATGATTTATTTGCCCAAGCTGCCCAAAATAATGCAACTGATGGTTCAAACGGAACTGGAGCTGCCAGCTCTCAACCTGGTTCCATTGGTTTAACAATGGAAGATTTATTAGCATTAAGACAAATAGTAGCTGGTAACCCAGAAGCTTTAGGTCCATTATTAGAAAATTTGAGTACAAGATATCCCCAACTGCGTGAACAGATTTTAAGCAACCCAGAAGTATTCGTATCAATGCTACTTGAGGCTGTAGGTGACAATTTACAAGGCTCTATGGGTAGTGAATTTGATAATTTAGGTTTAACTGAAGGTGGTGAAGGTGAAGAAGGCGCTGAATCTGAAATAGCACAACCACATATATCATTGACTGAAGCAGATGAACAAGCTATTTCTCGTTTATGTGAATTGGGTTTTGAACGTAGCTTAGTAGTACAAGTATACTTTGCATGTGACAAAAATGAAGAAATCGCAGCCAATATGTTATTTAGCGAATACGCTGACTAGTCATTTTAAATTACTGTAGCATTTACATTGTGTAACTTTAAGAGGACTTCTTTGGGAAGTTAAAATTAGTATCTCTCAGCATATGAAGTTTTTGTTATCAACGTATTATATATTTATATATTATTTCTACTTGAACCATATTATCTTACGTAAACATAATATATATACTATTAATAAAAACCATACAGATTATACGTTTTACAAATAAAAGCAAAATAAGTGTCTAGATGGACATGATAGGCATTAAAGTTTTAATCTTCAGTTTGATCAAGGATATCTAAAGATTTCTTGGCCTTTTGGCAGTCATCATATTTTAGTTTATTTTTTGGTGATAGAATATTAGAGAACGATTTCTGTGACAACCTTCTATTCCAATTCAAAGTTCTTCTAATACTATGAATATATTGAGAAGCTGAGGATTCAATTGTTGGAATTGGATATGGACTAGTTGACATAGTCACATAATCTCCTTTAGCTAGTTCAAAATTGATCTTACCATCAAGGCAAACCCATGCATTACCTCTAGCTTTAATCGGCACTTTGATTTGTAGTACCATATCTTCAGGCAAAATAATTGGTCTGAAACTTAAAGTATTTGGACAAATAGGGGTAATTGCAATTGCATTTACACGAGGATGAACTAAAGACCCGCCGGCACTTAATGAGTAGGCTGTGGAACCTGTAGGAGTTGCTATTATTACACCGTCACCTTGTGCTTCTGTGAACAATGTACCATCCCCATATATTTCAATATCAGATAAGTATGGACATGAACCACGATCAATAGTGGCTTCATTTAAAACGTGGTACTCCCTAGCCACCTCATAAGTATATATGGTTTCACCGGTTTCTTCGTCAACCGTGGTTGGTTTCCTAATAAAGTGTTTACAAAATAATCTCATTCTAACATTGAGTTTGTTTTCATTATTTAAAACGTGTTGTAGATCTTCTTTAAAGTTCTCGAAATTGAAAGTTGTTAAGAAACCTAACGAGCCTAGAGCAAACGACATTATTGGAGGGGTTTTAGATTGAAATAAACTTGAAACGAACAAAACAGTACCGTCACCTCCTAAAGTTATGACTAAATCAATTTTATCCCGAATATCCTTGATGGCATCGACACTCCAATATTGAAGTCTTTCATGCCTGGTCTTACAGTCGGCAATTAACCCCTTAGCATCTAGTTCTTTGGATTCATTAAAAATATTTTGAATATAAATTGTAACATGAGGAAAATTAGTGAGAAGCCATTCTATCAATTCTCTAGTTAAATATACCAAAGAATCATCACCCAATTTTACAACCAACATAATGTTGTTATAACTAGAAACAGAATCCTTCAAACTTAAACTTTTCAAATTATCGACGATATCATTATCTTGTACTTTACTTGTTGCTTCTGTCATTTTCCTTTAATAATAATAATACTTCACTACAACTAAGGTTACTGTGGCCAGTTAATTAAGTTATTTCTTTAAGTACCTATTTAATGTTTATAGACATCTTCTAAAATAACTTTATATCCTTAAATATCCAGTGAAATAAAAATAGTTAGCTCCTTTTCACCTTTAAATATTTACAGCTAAGTTATGAAATATACGAAGAAATATCATCGTGAAATGAAAATGATTTAAAAAGATCAATAAAAAGCTAACTTAAGAAGAATTATTACTGTTGAATGTAACGTTTATTTTAAGATACAGTATACACAATGATATATAAAAATGACGTGTCAGATCACCAGTTAAGCTCTACAGCTCCAACTATCTGATTTGATTAATGGCAAGGCTGCACCTAAACACCAACCGATTTCATTATTTGCGATTTTTTCAACAGTCTTCAATTCCCTGTGTAATGGAAGTTCATAACCTGTTTGTAGTAGAGCTACCAGATAGGTTAAGTCTTGACAGTACAATGAGTCGGAACGTAGTTCCTCTACTATTTGTTCATTAGCGAATGCTTTTTGCCATTCGTTTGGACCTTTACAAACGGATCTGGACAACTGTTTCAAATCTTTTAATGTGAAGGTAGAAGGTAAGCCTAATTTTTGAGTTCTGTCAAAGAAGTATGAGAAGGCGTAGATATCATTTGTGGACTTAAAAGCATGAACCAAAGAGGGTTGATGAGCACCGTTAATGGAACATGGTGGTTGGTCACAAGCGACATCTTTTTTCATGATCTGATCAGCCAACCATCTGCATTGTAAACTTGATTGTTTAGATGGACCTGAAAACTCAATGGTATATTCAAAACCGGATGGCATCTTGACTTTAACGTCTTCCACGACGGTGCCTTGTGGCAAACATGGAGAAACTAATTTGTGTGGAGTCAAAGTATCACCTCTAACAATTTTACTATTTTGAATAGCCTCTTCAACGATTAAACTATTAATTGCATTTCTTGCTTGATTCAAACCATAACCTAAATGGGAGAATTGGTAAAGAGAGTAAGTGTGCTGGCCGAAATTTAAATCATATTGATGTTCGCCTGGTGCCATTTCCTCATCGAAGTCAAACTCAGGTTCGAATACAATTTGTGTCGAACCTCCACCTAAATCAAAGATGGCACTTGTACTTTTCTTCGTAACCGAGCCGATGTTGCCCAACAAGTAGTTGGTAGTGACCCAAGCGTAAACACCTTCATCGTCACCGCCCATAATTTCAATACCGTTGCCTTGAACGACAGCGAATGGATAGCTATTGGTTAGATGAGTCTTGACAGCATCCAAGATCAGTTCGGATTTCTGATCACCTAGTAATCTTAACCCAGCGGTAGCCTTAACCGAAATAGGAGTACAGGCCTTGACATCGTCTGGGACAACTCTGACTGCGACGTCGAGAAGCGGGTCCAACGAGTGAGCAGCAGCGTTTGTGTCAGTGTCGAAGGACGAGAGACCAGGTTTCAACATGTGGAAAGTTTCGTGAATCAGCACCGGTGGTTGGGAGCAGACATCAAATTCATACACGTGAACACGGGAGCCGGATGAGCCGGCATCGATCATGACAACAAATTGGTGGGAGGTACCACAACTGCCCTTGGCAGCCACGGCACCGCCCTTCTTCAGGTTCAAGTTGTCAATGTCGGTGGACTCGGACGAGGGCTCTTCCGAGTCCAAGGAGTTCCCACCAGCAGCCTTATCCAAGGACTCAGCTAACGAGTCCCCACCCTGTGCTACAGGGGCGTTGTCGGTTGCGCTGCCAGTGCCCTTGGAGGGATCCTTGTTTTCCGGGTTCATCTCGCCGTTCATGCTCCCATCCAGCTTGGCAGCGTTCTCTCTTTGGGCGGCTTTTAGAGCCTCTGCCTCCTCGGATTCGGAACCACCGTTGGCCCCAACAGAGGAGCCCTCGCTTCCGGGCCCACTGGTCGTGTCTTTGAATTGCGATTGACCTTGCGATAGTAGACCTGCGAAGTCGGAGTTGCTGATCGACGACCCCAGGCTCTGAAGATCCATTGTTGCATCGAACGTCTTGAAAAGGTTTACAAATATCAGAATACAGAATAGTGCCACGATGGCGTACGTGATACGAGGTAGCCTCATTCCGAATGCCCTCATTGTGCGCAGATTGTGGTTGTAGTAGGCGACGGCTGTGCTTTGGAGGCCTTGACAGCCAACTGCTACACACTGGCGAATATGCGCACTTCTATATACATCTACATATATATATACCCGACGCCAGAGGAAGCCTGTCGAGTGTGCTGTGGGACAGCCACGAAGACCGGGAGCAGGGATTGCAACACGTCTGGCTGACAGGCTGTGCAGAATTCGCAAAGAATTCGACCCTCGAGCTGTTGCTAGCGCAGGCCATCCTGCCACCGGCCTGCTGGATGCCAAGTGTGTCTTGTGGGCGGTGGTATGCGGGAAAAGTGGGACCGTCCAGAGACGGAACAGGCATCTCGAGATCCGGAAGACGTGTCCAGATTGGAAGAGCGGACGGCCTCTGCGGTCACCCGGCCGTGCCGGGTGACCGCAGAGGCCGTTCGACGCAGCGCTGCTGGCGGAGGGGCGGCCGCGAGCCGGCAGGCCGGCGTATATAAGGCGCGTCTAGATTGGACTGCGCATCTGAGGTCTGGTGCTCGAGCAGGCGGCCAAACAGCAACGTGACGATGAGTCGGAACATAGACAAGGCTAACTCTGTGCTGGCGGTGTTCCAGGAGGCGCAGGCCGCGGAGCGCGGCGGGTACCGGGACCTCTCGAGGCTGAAGCGGCCGCGGGCAGTGAACAAGGTTGAGGATGTGAAGGAGGCCAGAGAGTGGAGGCGGCAGGTGGTGGTGGAGACCAAGGGCAAGGTGACACGGCTGTTCGACCAGTCGTTGAACCAGGTGCAGATCAGGGAGCTCAGCGAGGAGGTGGGAGAGCTCTTGCAGGAGAAGCGGCGGTGGGACTGGCACATTTCGCGGCGGCTGGGGGGAGGAGAGGGGCCGAGCGACGAGGGGGCCCTGTTCGGGGGGACGGTGGTGATGGGGACGCGGTACTTCGGCAGGGCGTTGGAGCTGCCGGAGGTGGCTGCGCTGGCGAAGAGGCAGCGGCTGGAGCAGGAGGAGCGGATGGCGATGGCCCATGTAGTGGATGAGACGCTGGTGCCCCGGGATGCGAACTCCGAGTACTACACAGGGGGCGGCGTGGATGGGGCGCGGGTTGCGGCTGCAGAAGAGCGGTTGAGCCAGCAGCTGCAGGAGCAGGCGGGCGTGGGGTCCGAGGAGGACGAGGCGCTCGCTGAGGCGGTCAGGAGCATGCAGGTTCCGAGCGCCAGGGAGGTGGAGGCATGGTTGGTGCAGCGGCGGAAGGCAAAGTTGCTGCACGAGCTGGGGTTGTGAGTGCGTAGCGTCCTGCACAGCCGCGGCAGGGGCGTATACAGTATACAGAATATAGGTACGTAGTTTTATTTATTTTGCGCTTATATTGTGTCTTTTCCAACGTCTCTATATAGCGTCGCCGAAAGTTGAAAATCGGGCGAAAGCGGCGCCCAGCAGGTAGACTTCTATATAAAGGTATAAACGAGTGCGGGAGCCTTCGGAAGTGAGCCAGCAGCCGCAGTAGAGCAGCACAAGCATTCGAGCAGACATGTTGAAATTGAGAAGAGTGTTGCTGTATATCGTGGTGATTGCATCGTTCCTGGTGCTCAGAAGCAGGTTCGGCGGGCGTCCTGGCGGCGAGCGGTTGCCTGTCGTAGTTGTGGGATCTGGGTTGGCTGGGCTGTCGGCGATGAACCAGTTGGTCGATAATGGCATTCCTGCAGTGCTTTTGGACAAGCAGGGCAGCTTCGGCGGCAATTCGGTGAAGGCCTCCAGCGGGATCAATGGTGCCGTGACCTCCACGCAAAGGAGGCTGGGCATCGAGGATTCGACGGGGCTCTTTGTCGAGGACACTGTGAGATCTGCCCAGGGCAGGGGGGAGCAGAAGTTGATGGAAAAACTGTCGAGGGAGTCGGCGGATGCCATATCGTGGCTGCAGGAGGAATTTAGTTTGAAGCTGGACCTGTTATCGCAACTAGGCGGACATTCGACGCCAAGGACGCACCGGTCAGACACGCCGCTGCCTCCGGGGCTCGAGATAGTGAAGGCGCTAACCAGACGTTTGAAGAACATGGCTAGAGAGTCGCCAGAGAGGGTGTCGATACATTTAAACACCCGGGTCACTTCAGTAGGAATCAACACGTCGACGAACACCGTCGAGCATGTGCTATACACAGACGCGGACAACCGTGAGCAAATGCTGAGAACCAACCACGTGATCTTTGCCACCGGCGGGTTTGGGTACTCGAAAGACATGCTGAAGAAGTATGCGCCAAGCCTAGTTGGGCTACCAACCACCAATGGTGAACAGACCACCGGCGACGGTCAGAATATATTAGAAGCCCTAGGCGCCGAGCTAGTCGATATGGACCAAATTCAGATCCACCCAACGGGTTTTGTTGATCCAAAAGATAGAAAGAACAATTGGAAGTTTTTAGCCGCCGAAGCCCTGAGGGGCTTGGGTGGCATCCTGGTGAGTCCATCTACCGGCAAAAGGTTTGTCAATGAACTGACGACCAGAGACAAAGTTACGGAGGCTATTACAAAAGCGTGCAAGCAGTCTGATAATGTATCTCTTCTGCTTCTGAGCGAAAGGACTTTCCAGGAATACAAGGCAAGCATCAACTTTTATATCTCGAAAGGATTGGTACAGAAAATGACAATTGCGTCTTTGGTCGATAAATTCAATCTTCCAATTTTGCCTAAGGACATGACAAGCAACCTAATTTCCTATTCAACGGGAAATGCCGATGAATTTGGACGCACCCATAAGGTCAACACCTTTGGTGAAGATATCACGGACAAAACCGAAGTGTACGTTGCTGAAATTACCCCAGTTGTTCATTTTACGATGGGAGGTGTTAAAATCAATGAATTTTCCCAAGTGTTGAATAAGCAAGGTTCGATTGTTGCCAACGGTTTATATGCGTCAGGTGAGGTCACTTATGGTGTCCACGGTGCAAACAGATTAGGTGGGTCAAGTTTACTGGAATGTGTTGTGTATGGCAGAACTGCTGCCAATCATATAAGCAGGGTATTTAATTAGTATGACCATAAGAAAAGGAGGAGGAAGAGAAGCTAGTACGTGACTTCGATTGTGCAGCTATAGTGAACAGAGTTGCTCCATAAGTAGTGTACTTACTTTTATAACTCACCTACATATAATGTCAGAAATACGCTATCTTAGCTTATAAACAATTTATTTCTTATATTAAATATTTTTTTAAAAACGCTCTAATATTTGTGACACAAATGTTAAATAATTTTAAGATAATGCACTGATTTATTTACACTCTTGGGTAATTATGACTATATAGGATAAAAGTTGTATTTCTGAAGCTAAAAAGCATTGGATTAAATAAGTACCAAAAGGGTAATATCCAATTTACTGGTAAGTTAGTTCAGTAGATAAAATTTATATACAAAATATTACCATTCTTGACGTACCATTAATAGAAGTATTGTTCTAAGGAATGACACAAATTAAAAATTCCAAAATCAGGCAGCTTTTTAAAAATTTAAAACCAAATGGCAGATTAAAAGAAAGCAACGACTCAGGGAAATTATCTTTCAGTATTAAAGAAAAATTACGAAATCTCAGAATTAAAATGAATAGTAAGAAACCCATTAAAGGACAAATTAACAATGACAGAGGCGTCACTAAAAATGGAAGTAATGAACGTTCACTTGCCGATTGCATACCGATGCCAGGAAACCATGAATTAGAAAAAATCCGCTCTGTAGAGATGACAACCCTTGACCCAGGAAAACGTCCTGGTGATATTGCATTTGATAATAAATACAGTGAACCTGAATTTTCTGATTTTGCAGAATGTCTAAATGAAAGGTTTAATATAAACAGCCTTCAAAATAGCTTAACCATCGATGATGATGGCCAAACCTTCAATAACTTCAATAGAAATATAGATGATGCTAAGAAATTGAAATTATTTAAGCAAAAGATAAAGAAAAATAAGAACGATATAGAACTAATCAGTGGTACAATATATAGTAGTAACCTGCTGCAAAAAAATTCCCCTCTAACAATAGATACCAAATTTATGATAACTGAACAAGAGAAAGAATCTTCCATAGGATCAACTAATTTTCTCCCTTCTGTTCATGAACTCATAGGTCTGATTGATAATGAATGTGACTACTACAATTCTTTACCCAGAACTCTGTTAATGAAGCCTAATATCCAACTAACTGAAAACAATTCATTGTTAGATGATACTTTGGTTAGCGAATATTCTTTATGTTACTAGATTGAGATAATTTAGCTTAAAAAGAAGCTATATTATAGACACAAAACAAATCCAGCAATTATTTTAGACTTGGTTAATTTCTAAAATATTGAAAGTGAAGACATTTGTATTTGAATTTTTGACTAATTATTATATTATTTTCCGGACAGCATATATCATTGAACGAACTTTTAATTTAAAATCAATAACAGTATGTAATTATCAATATGTAAGCATATCACAGTATTATAGAAATACGATAAATATTATTGCCTTTTTATCTACTTCAGAACTATAGACTAACAAGATCAAGATTCTGAATAATGAGAGAACAACGGGAGAACAATAAACGCGCAAGTGGTTTAGTGGTAAAATCCAACGTTGCCATCGTTGGGCCCCCGGTTCGATTCCGGGCTTGCGCATTCTTTTTTGGAATGAAATTTTACTTAATTGCAAGCTCATCGAACTTTTTAATTATAAATGAAAAATAGTTAAGGAATGACTTTACTATGATGAAGGTATTGCAATCCCAACGTGATGTTTAAAAAACTTTTTAGGAAGTGCTGCAGTTCTCCTAGTATATATATAGAATATTAGCCGTGTTCTAATATGTATAGAAATAGAAGAAGAAGAGGAAATGATAACCAAGGCATCACTGGACCTAATTCTGCCCTAACCCAATTTTTAAGAGAAGAAGGCATTAATGCTGAGACTATCCGACAGAGATGGCTCGAATCGACTAGCAAAGATACTGGAGTCGATGAAGAACGAGTTGACCAAGAAACCCAACAAGTCAAGATTGAGGTGAAACAAGAATCAGTTAAGAATAATCAAGAGTCCAAGAAAAGAGTGGAATCATCTGGTGAATCATCTGATGAGTCTTTCAGTGAAGAAGAAGATGCATCTATGGGTAGGCGATCACGTCTGGCCGCACATGATAGTGATGAAGAAGAGTATGCAGACGAATATAGCCCAGTAACTTCTATACTAGACAAATCACCAATAAGGAAGTCAGCAAGATTAAATCCAAATGATCCTGAAGTGTTAAAGAGAAAGCAAGAGGTACTTCAAACACGTAAGAGAAAGAAGGCAAGAGCAGTGAATATCTTAAGCAAAAAAACATTTACTGTACCTACTTTGCAAACGTTATGTATTGCAAATATAAGTATAAATATTTTGAAAATACAGCTGGAAGCTAGAGAGAATATTGTTGATAACTCGCCTTCTATTGTTTACTCCAGAGTAAGAAACACTTTAGGTAATATTTCTTTAGATAACTTGACAAATTTGTCAAATGCGTTATCAAAGAATAGATCATTAAATGATCAAACATTGCAGTTGTTTTTAAGGTCAGATTTAAAAAGTTTGACATTTGAAGATTGTTCAAGAATTTCCTATGAGGGCTATAAGTCATTAGCAATATTTTCTCCTAATATTACTCATCTTTCTTTACAGATGTGTGGTCAGTTAAACAATGAATCATTATTATACATAGCCAATAAATTACCAAATTTGACATCTTTAAAACTAGATGGACCTTTCCTGATTAATGAAGACACCTGGGTCGAATTTTTTAAATTAATGAAAGGTAGGTTACAGGAATTTCATATTTCAAATACCCATAGATTTAATGATTCGTCACTTCAAAGTTTGTTAGTAAACTGTGGTCCAACTTTACTGTCCATAGGATTTTCGAGGTTAGATTGTTTATTTAATTATTCTCTTTTGCCTCAATATTTGAATCATAAGGAATTTCATACTTTGTCGATACAATACCCATACAATGAGAAAGATGTTGATGATGAAGTGATTATAAATATATTAGGGCAAGTAGGTCCATCCATTAAACACATAAGTTTAGACGGATGTCAATCTTTAACAGATTCAGTTTTACTTAATGGATTTTGTGCATTTCTGAATAACAACAAAAATATTGAGACTTTGTCTTTTTCAGAATTGGATCAGATAACTGATGATGGAATGATCTGTTTCCTTTCACAAATTCCTTTACCAAATCTAAAAGAGTTTAATATTCAAAGATGTTTGAATATAAGTGATATGTCTATAATGGAATTATCTTTAAATGAAGCGAAAACTTCTATTTCAAGCATAAATTTAAACTCATTAAAAAAACTTACACCTTCCGCTTTTGAATTTATGTCATTTTCAAACCTAGAAACCATTAATATAGGATTTATATCATGCGTTGATGACAAAATAATAGAAACTGTTCAAAATCAGAATGAAAAGCTGAAAATCATTGAAGTTTTTGGGGATAACAAAATTAGTTCAACTGCTACAGTTAAGAAAGGTGTTACTCTAATTGGTAGGCAAAGTGACAGTATTTAGTAATTTATAATAAGAAAAGTGAAAATATATATCAAAAACTAGCGTTTTTTTATATGCTTTAAGTGCTAGTTCTTTGAATTATTTACTTGGCTTATCTATGTATTCCTTTGATAATATATCCACGTATTTTAAAGACCGATTAATTTTATCAACATTTTTGAATGTTGGTAAATTAGGTGTTTTATTTCTAAAAGATTTTGATTGAAGCTCTAGAATAGTATTAGTTATTTGAGGCTTCTCCAACAATATACCGAGATGACCATTTTCTTTGAAATCAGACTGTTTATACCACTCACTTTTTTTAAATTTATTTATATTTGGATTAAAACCATATTTATTCAAAGATAAAGTTTGATAATCAAAAGAATATGTCGACAATTCATTATTTTTACGTTTATATGAGCTTGTAAATTGATGATTTTTAATGCTGGAGTTGGTCAAATAAAATGTTTGGTAATCCATTAGTATATCATTTATAACTTCAGTAGGTAAAGTTATCTCTTTTCCAAGTTGTGATATAAATAAATTTAATTTGTTAAAGTTTTTGCTAGATTTTTCGAACTTATAATATGTTAGCCAAAAAGTTGAAGATGACTTTAGAATTGGCATTTTCATAAATTGAGTAAATAATTTTATAGTTTGCATTGTATTTTTCAAAACTAACCAATTCATTTTGATGAGTTCTACAATGATGATGGGCAGTGTCATATCAGTAGTGATTGCCTGCAGATATATGTCTTCATTAACTTTATTCTGTAAATAGTTTTCTATGGCTTCATTCAAAAAAGATGTGTATGAACTTTGCTGGGTCAAAATTTCTTTATCGGATTGATTTAGGTCAGATGGGAATTTATGTTTTTTTAGAAGAGATATATAGTCGGTCATGAGTCTTATTTCATTGGGCCATATTGTGAGCAAATATCCAAATGTGCTCTCTAATGCTGAAAAAATGAGGGTTTTATCGGTTACATATCTGTCCATCAAACATGAAATATAATTCAACCTAAATGATTTACATTCTTCTGGTATAATTTTAATACCCCTACTCAGTAATTTAATCATTACATTGTTAGGAACACAATCCTCTTTAAGGAACTTCAGATATTTATTCCAAAAATATTCGTAATAATAACAAGGAATTAGACATCTTTCAAACATGGATATCACAAAATCTAAAGAAAGTTTCAATTTTGTTTTATTTTCCATTAGAAAATCTAAATATTTATCCCAATTTTCTAACTCCTCTGTCGGCAGAGGTGTTAAGTTGAAGAAATTCTGCTTGATCTTGTTCTCAAATGTCCAAATAGCATTTACAATATTTTGCATAGTTTTAATTTGAATATCAACACTTCCTTCTTTAACATCCCATCGTTGTGACTTGATTAACTTTTTGTATTCAGTTCCATATTTCGCATAGTGGTATATTGGATAAGTAACTAACTCTTCGTATATCGCTCTTAAGTTTTTCCATTCCTTATGGCTTCCTTCAAATTCAATATACTTATTCCAAAATGGGTCTGACATGAACTGATATCCGATATTTAGTTTAGCCTCTTGGAACTTTTTCCGAATTAGAGTAACGTTATCAGGACTATTTGCACAAAGTACATTCAAATAGTCCATCCATAATTCTAAAGAGGTTGGAAATGCTTTAACTGCCTTGTCTAGCACCTCTATTGATGTCTCAAGTCCAAATAGTTGGTATTTAATTGCTGTATATTTTTTCCAATAACCAAAGAAAAGAGGATATTTATGCAACAATTGTCTCATCATTAAATCGAGACTATTCTTTATTTTTGAATTTGGAGATTTGTATTTTAATACAATCTTTTCGATTTCCTCTACCATTGTATTCAAAGAATCAATATCATCCCAATTGATCTTTGAATATGCATTTATTAGTCCACTATTCTCATTTTTAAAATTTGAATCCAAATCATCCAATGCATTGGCTCTCATTATCTTCTCCTCACCTGTAATTTTCATAACTGTTGAATTATAAACAATTGCATTTATCACCTAAGTAATACATCTAAGTACAGATAAATAAACTTACTATTGTATTATTATATATTTACATAATTATATCGACCATATTTATTATATATTTATCAACCTTTGAAGTTTTTTTGCAATTTCGATGCCCGCTAATTATTCACTATAAGTAACAGCTGGAAAAACTTCATTTTTAATAAAATAACAGATATCTAGAATTAAAAGGTTTTGTAACTTAGAAGGAATCATATTTCTGATTCTGTATATGCATATATATTATATGATATAAAGGTGTGTACAATATTTAGAAACAACTAGAACTTAAGATAGCAGGTCTTTCTCTTAACGTGATAAAATAAATAATTATTTTTGTTTTGCATATATTTTGATAATCGCATTATGTCAATTCGACCAGTAAATTTGGACGACCTTCCAGAACTATCTTTTGAAGATCTGGATACAACATTAAACAAGATAGATGTTGACAAAAGACGTCCAAAGAAGATTAACAGCAAAAAATTAGACAACAGGAGTAAAAAAGAATTATCTCCTGTTTATAAAAGTAAACAATTAAATGATATCATGACACCAACTCTAACAGCGAGTTCAGAAGGAACTACATTTTCAAATCATGATAGAAAATATTCAATGGATAGTAAGACAGATGACGACCATTTTTATAACATGGATGAGAAAATAAACATGGATAATGACTTTTTCAATGACTTTGAAGAATTTCAAAATAAGGAGGAAGGATTTGATCAAGCTTTAAAGATTCATTTTAAATTAGGTAATAAATCTCCTGTTGAGAGTGATTATGATTATGAAGAAGATGATGACGAGGTTAATGATATTAATGGACATAAACTCAAGGGAAAACCTAGTTATCATGCGGAGGTGGATAAGCTAAGTAACAAATTCAATAAAACAATAAATTGGGATAAGCAAAGTAAACATTCACATAAAGACAATAATAGACAATTAAGGAAACCTAGTTCCATGATGGAATTAAAACCATATATGTTAACGAACTCTAACAGAAAGAATGAAAAGCAGTCAAATAAACATCGTCTTCAAGGAAGCAAGTCATCGAGTAATCTAAAAGATCGCAGAAATAATGAGCTTAAGCTTAAAAAATCTATGCCAATACTAAATTCTGAATATGAGAATCAAAAATACACAAGTAACTTTAATATTGAAGCAGAGTATAATTCTAATTTTGAAAACCTTCAACGTTTAAAAACATTTGAAGAAGAATCTTTAAACGATGAAGACGATGATTTTTTATTTGATGAAAGTTTAATTAAACCTCAATTTTCAAATAATCCAAATTTTATCAAGCACGAAATAAGAAGCCCAACACGAATGAGTATATCACCTTCTCAATATGATATAATACAGGGTGAAACTTTATTAACACCAAGACTACAAAAAAGACAAAAAGAATGGAACAACAGGCATGAACAATTGAAAAATTTCAAGGAACTTGGGGCTAATAATAGAGAACAAAATAGGCTAAATATTCCAAATCTTTTTAATAGAATTAAAACCATAAAACAAGAGATCGATCACAATACACCAATAAAAAAGGGTAAAATGTATTATAATCCCGATACCTTGAACTGGGAAGGTAATGATAGAATATTAGATAAATTTCAAGTAGTTGGTGATAAAAAAAATAAAAGACCTGTCTTAATAAGAAGTAAATCACCAGATAAAATGATAAAACAAAAGGTCAATTCTGTAAATATAAATAGTGATAATCCAAAAATTGTTGGAAAGATGATGTTTGATGAAGTTAATCTACGATGGGTCAGTTTAAATGAACATGAGAAAGATCCGTTTCAAAATATTCCTGATTTCAAAGTTCCACCGACAAACTACAATAATTACAATAGAGTGAATGGTAGTTCAATTTCTTTGAGAAAAAAAGAGAGTATCGCAAACTTATCTCCATTTTTGAGGTCGCAAAGTCATAGAGTAGATACTTTCAAAGCTGCTGATAATTTAACTAGATTCTACTCTACAGGTAATTACAATAGTCAATTTAGTAACGAAGATTTATCTGCTTTCCAAATAAGTAGCACAATAATCGAAAGGTTTTATCATGAGGAGAATAAATGGGTAAATAAGATGAATGGTTGGATGATTTTAGATAAAAGTGCAGAATCCGAGATGGAATTGAAAGATATCAGTATCAACAAGAATAAGCATATGTACGAGATTCGAAATATGGTCATAAATTCATCAAGGGGGTGATAAACAAGATTAAACAATTGAACTTATAATAAAAGTATAATATAGTCATTAAAATATATAATATAAATATGAATTCGTATATAATTTATAATATAAAATGGGTTCTATGAATTAGGTTAAACTAATCTCATTATTTTTATTATAATTACAGTTAATATTGGTTTGTAATATTTTTAGGTTTTACTATTTTTTTGATTTTTATGAGTTTTATTCGAGTTTTTAATTTAAAAATTTTATAATCAATTTGCACTCTTTTAGTTTGAATTTAGGTAAAATTAGTTATTAATTCAATGCATGTTGAGTTTTTTGAAACAATTTATAATATATTTTTTTGGTATTTTTTTTGGTTTTTGTCGTTTTGATAATTTTTCTATCCTCAATTTTTGATAATTTTTTTTCTCTTATGTTAAGTAAATATTGAAAAAAAATTAGTTTAATATCATGCAATATTAGATATGGAAATATGTTATATTAAAAAAATTTTATTGACATTTGCACAATATAGGATCATGAAATCATTAGTATAGAAGAAGAATAAATGAATCTTTAATAAATCTATAATAAGTCCTATTTTTCTTTCTTTTCTTCCTTTGTTTCTGGTTTCGCTTGAGTTGGCTTATCAGTAACTGCTTCCACATCAACACTTTTTCTTTCATCAACCAATTTTTTTAATTTTGGAGAAATCTCATAAAGACCGAATCTTCTAAATCTTCTAATCTCATTATTCATTTTACCAATATTACCTTCGCATAAATCTATATTTTCTTTCAAGTTTTTCTCTAATTCAACATAATATTCTTCACTTAAAACGAATTTTTTCTTTTCTTCCATAATTTTAAAAGTAGAGTTAGTGAATCTATCCTTTAATGGAGTTTGGAAACCTTCACCCTCCGATAATACTAAACCTGGATGGGCTGCAGATTTAATTTTATTAGCTTTATAAGCAGGGACAACACCACCGTATTTATTTATGATATAGTTGTAGTAATTACTTTGGTAATCATAGTAACCTGCTCTTCTTGCACCCAGCCAACCAACGTTCATTAAAGTTTTCTTTAAATTTGGATCATTAAAGTTAGTAGTTCTTGCTATGAAAATCTTGATTGGGTTGAAACTGATTGGGTTACCAACACCTAAGATAAATATAAAAGAGATAATGGCAACTTTAATAAGATGAATGGTGAAGAAAGCAATTTGAGCCCAAAAAGTATTATAATTGACGGTAATTTCATCTTTTAATTTTTGGGTCATATCAGGTAAACCATATATCTCCATGAAAGGTAACACCAAACGCTTTGAAATTTGATTTGATAAACAAATACCTGGGGTTGGTGAAATCATATCAGGCAAATCTGTATATAACCAAAATAACATTAATGCGGTATAGACGAAGACATTGAATTTTGATAATTCCCATTTAGGAACAATCAATTGACCTGGCCATAATTGTTTCAATAGTGGCTTTGACTCATCTAACTCTTCCAGATATTCTGGATCATCGCTGCTACTGTCGAATAACAAACATGCACCCTCTGATAAATAACCTGGGTGAGTGGATTTGTAGAACTTGACGGGGATTTTTTTATGAAAGATAGTTGGTCTCAACACCATTAAATTGCATAAATCTGATTTCGATTTACTTTTGAAGATATTAATAATTTTTGATTTAATTGTGTCTTCCTCATTAATTTGGAAAGCGTAATCGTGCGCACTAAATCCATTAAATCTAACGTATACCTCCATTTTGTCTCTTTTTTATGTATAATATATGAAATTAGACGCTACTACTGTTACTAATCCTCTCTGATAGCTGTGTCCGTATGTTTTTCCCTCTAAATAAAATATTTTAAAGTTCAAATAGCTGGGGAAGGGAGAGGCAAAAAATGAAAATACAAATGATTTCTCTTTCTCACTAGTCAAATTCGCTAACGATTGTTGTTTCCCAAATAGCGACAACTGGAATACAATCTTGTCTTTTTTGGCTTGGTGGAAAATGAACAATTATATGCTTGTATATATATGTTTCAATTCGTTTAATCTGCCATAATACCAATATGCAATTTATTTTTTATCTGTAATTCAGTACTTAATTTTCAATTTTTTTGAGCGGGACAAAAAATGAAAAATGAGTGCGTGTGGAAATGGACTGAAAAGATGAAAGGCGAAAGTAAGAGCGAGATTGATAAAGTGGGAGGAGTGAACACTTGGAGAGACACATAGTACACGTAATTACGGTGAACTGAAAGTGTCTCCTCTCTCCTCCCTCACCGAACCAGAAAGAGAAAATGCACAAGAAGATGTGGAGGCACGTTAAAAATTTAATTGCGGAAAAACATGTTCTGTGCGTGTATATGTGCATCCGTTTGTTTTACTGCTGTTGTTTTTCTGTTGGTTGTTTTGGTTATTAGTGTTTTTGTTCGTGCTTTTTATCCATTTCCTGAGACAAAAGGCCTGGAGTCCAGCGGCCAGCTTCCGACACCGACAAGAAGATTGTACACTCATACGTTGTAACAAACAGTCGGACTCCACAGTTAATAACGGCATGAATTTTCTTCCATAAAAGTCAAATCGGGTGGCAAAAAAGAAAAAAATATAATTAATAATATATTCCTCACCGCACATCCTCCCTCCTCTATCTCTACGTCAGCCAAAAGCAGCGTGTAATAAGAGCCGTAGAAAACCAATTGCAAACGAAAACACACGAGGCAAAAAGCTGATAACAGCGGCAACAATAAACTGTTGGATATTTTTCTTACAATCTTCACATTCAGGCGCTTAACCCCGCCCTTCAAATTCGTGGCAAGAGATAATAACAAAATGAATTTCCATCCCAGCAGTTTGCGGCAGTGATGCTAGCGAAAGGCCAAGGCAAGGCCATAACAGCACAATAGCGCAATAGCACAACATAAAAGTTGGGGTAAAAACATCGATTGATCCGAAAAAAGAAAAGGCATTATTAGTAAATGATAACTTTCTTTTAAGTTTTGTTTTCTTCTGGAGTAAGCGCACTTTCCTAATGCATCTCTGTACTTTTCTGTCGGTCCATCTTCAATTCTTTCAATCCACGGCAGACATTTTGAATAACAACGCTGGCATTTAAGTTTTCTATCAGGGTTTGAACCATCGGCGGCAAAATTCTTCCATACCATATTGTTAGGATGGAGTTTTTCTGTTTTAGGTGTTTGTAGTGGATGATATTACCAGCAAATTTATGGCCACTAATGTGTGAAATGATCCCAATGTTACTCTTGTCATCTAACCTTTTGTATTCGTGTACCAATAGCGGCGCAAGAGAGCCACATCTACAATCTCTCTCCATATGTCCGCAAACAAGGATCCAGTCGTTGTGTAATTGCTTACCATCAAAAGTTTTTCCAGGTGCTAGTGTGGGAATCGGGATAGGAGATGGGCTCGGTAGCTTGGCAGTTGCGCGTTTGTTTAAATAATCTTCGAAACTTAACTTTACATTCCCCTGGATATCTTTGGTGATAAATCGGATGAATTCAATTGCCTCCGACTTGTCGTTTTTTAGCCGATACAACTTCATCTCCGGCAGCACATACACCAATGCATAGTTTCTAGCGTTCTCCCCTGTCTCTTGTGAGATTTCTTTGCTTTGCTCTAACTTTACAACGCTGGCCATCACTCGGCTTTTATTCATATTACTGATTTCTTCTTTGAACGTGGAAATCAAATTATATGGCCAAGAGTCATTCATTTCCAATCTACTACCCCAACCTTTCTCCCAGTTGTTCGTGTTGCCTTCATCCAGGACTAATATGTGCTTTTCGTAGTTGGGGATCGAGGGTAATGGGTCGTTGGTGTCAATTTTTTTATCTGGAGGGAGAGCTCTGTTGAATTTGCTAAACAATTTCAAATTATTTAACGAATCGATTGTTCGATAGTGTATGCTTCTATGTCTCACCAGGGCCGACAGCATAGCTACTGGTGTTCTTTTTTCTTTTTCACTTTCTCTGAGGGATGAGGACTACTTTTATGGGCAGCTTTAAACGACCTAGAAAGTGTCAGGGTACAGCTTAGTCCTCTCCTTATATATGCAGCTCATCTTTGAACTTTCCTTTAAAACACAAGTTGAAGAACTCCATACGCAAGGGTATAACACGCATAGGTAACAATGCGTGTTATGACTATTGTCGTTTCACGTTGGCGCTAACAGAATTTTGCAATTTTCTCCTCATTGGCTCCCTGCCTCTCGGCACCGCCATCTACGTACATTAAGGAAGATTATGCGCGCAACCAGTAATCAATTAAGTATTATGTATTAGTAAAAAATATTAAGGTATTATGTAGTTAATTAATTGCGTTATCGAATAATAATAATGATAAGTGGTGATATAGTTGTTGGATAATGATTTACAGGGGATATTTCGACTGATTAGACCGAGTCATCAATTGTTGATTTAGTTTTGGTATTACGAATGGTAAAGAAATTAATGCCCTTACGTTGCTGGTCCTGCGGTTCTGCGTATTCATCATGGAATATTGTGTGCGTGGTAGCTGCAGCGGCAGCTGTCGGTATTTGCTGAGCTGTAGCGGTTCTATTGCTCTTTGAACGAGTAAAAAATTTCTTAAAACCTCTGCCTCCTGTGTAGGAATTTGATCTTCTTTGCGCAGAATTATAAATTGGATCATACACGTCATTTATTTGTGCTTTGCTGATGGATCTCTTGTTGTACATGGACGTGATCACGTCTATAACTAAAGTGCAGGCTTCGATCATAGAAAGCGTTGCGCTAGCCCATGCTATACCGAACAAGTCACTCCCCAACTTGGCATGATTTACACCCCTGGTGTTGAATGCATCTCGAGCTAATACGCTGGCTGCAGTTTGGAGCACAACGGCCGTGACGTTAAATAGACCTCCTACTGTTGACAAAACTAGACAGACTTTGGCAAATTCAAAAGAAAACCACGATATCATATACAGAAGAAATGTAATGCCAATAAAGGCTAAGGATATCCAAAAGAAACAAAATGAAAATCTTGTCAAATAGTAGAATGTGTCTCTGTCATTTATAAACTTACGGGGTACATTAACTGTTGTGTGGAAATTATCTACTGGTGAAATTGGTGCTGCAGGGGATAAATTAGATCCGCAATTTGTTTCATCTGTATTAACGACTTCGCATGCTCCCCAAAAAGTCCATCTTGTTACATCTGGTGCATTCGGTATGTCGGTAGTGTTGGCCTGCACCCAAAAAAAATTATTTATAGGATAATTGTTTGTGCTACCAGAAATAATAATTAAAATAAGCAGTAACGTATTCCCTGCTAAAAACAGTAAGGTCAGCAACTTAGTCAAAATAGACCAATATTTTTTCATAGTTGTTATTGTGTGTATATTTGTTTCTTGGCCATTTCTTTTTCCAACACCATCAGGAACATCCAACTGACATTTCCATTTTCCACACAATACAATTATATATACAAATATCCAAATATACACATTTATTTATATATACACATCATCTACATTTACCCCTCCAAAACGACCCATTGAGAACGATGTTCAGAAACGTCAGATAGTCTGGGATCCATACTATACAATGTTTATTTTAGTTTACTTTTCTGCCATACAAAAAACATTAGAAAGTATAGAGTAAGATATGCAGAAGATCTTCTTAAGATGGCTTTTCGAAAGTTCCATATCGAAAAAATTTGTAGTTTACAGAGTATATGCTATAATGATGTTATATAGACAAACAAAAAAACTCCCCGCAGTGCAACGAATATGTCAATTACCAGAGAAGTACCGGTATAAGCAAACACATTCGCCATGTGTTAGTAGTTGTTGCTTCTTACAACAGATTGCGCCATGCCCAGACGTACACAGACAGATATCTGTTTGTGTGTGTAGTAGCGGGGTATCTTAGCGTAATAAGACGATGGGACTTTCTCTTCATGTGCCTCTGCGCTGTCTTCTGCGCATCGACTAGACTGTAGTCGGTAATGCCGTAGGACAATAATGGTTCTGACAAAATTGTGGAGCAAAAGTCGGAACTAGAAAACAAAGAATAAAAATTTTGCAGAGCATGATTATTATTGGTATAATTACCCTTTTGGTCAGCCAGTTACTTGATGCCTACATTCTAAAGATGTGCAATGCTTATGTTTCAATAATAACCATAATAATTGCGATGATGGTGTTTGTGATCTAAACCTTCAATAGGACCGACTTTGAAGTGAGCAGTACCATGGTACGTCCTGTGACGACCAGCTTCGCAGGCTGCCTTCAGTTGCATTAAAGTCATCTATCGAAATTTTTGGAGGACTGGCCGTGGTTTATCCAATAGTATGTAATGCGGAATGTTAATTTTATTAAGGAAGTATACGTAAGTATATGAAAATGTGTGTATGTGTATATGCAATGCTTAGTGTTTACATTGAGATGTTTAATGTTGTGTTCTTTATTATAGCTAAAGTTTAGGTCTTTTGTGGGTGTGTTCGCAGTTTGCTTCAAATGAAGCATCATCTAGTTCAACATCGTCTTTAGTCTCGTTATAAGAATCTTTGTCAGTTAGTGGTATGTTTTGTCTTTCCTTGAGCTTATCCCTCTCGATACTCATAGGAATCATGGATAATCGATATTCTTTCTCCTTTTTGATGGTATTATCGCTCTTTTTATCGAAATTAAAATTATTTTTAGTGCCCAATAGCTCATTTTTTTTCTTGATGCACCACAATTCAATATCGTGTACACTTGCTTCTTCTCTATTATCACGGATATTCTGTAGTATATCATTTATGCAATCAACGTAACCCTTGTGTTGCAAAAGAGATTTCTTTTCGTTCGATAGTCTATATAGTTTGGCAACGCTGTTGGCAGCAAATTTAAATTCTCTTGAAATTTCATCTTGCAAATAATCGATTGTTTGTACAGTAGGTGGTTGCTCAGGGGGCAAACATGCCTCTAGATTTCTTAATTTCTCCATTTCGTTTTAAAATATGTTATTTCTTGTGTTTATAACTGGATAGTTACCTAGATTGAATTAGGTAATGACATTAAAAACGTATTACCAATGTTAAAAGAACTTTTTTATTTCAAAACTTTTATTAAATAAATATGCGTGAGAGTTTAAAAAATTTCACTATTAACAGTAAAAAAGAAAGTCTCCCGGGGGCGAGTCGAACGCCCGATCTCAAGATTACTTTGTTAACACATTACAGTCTTGCGCCTTAAACCAACTTGGCTACCGAGAGGGTTTTTCTTCGTCGGTAAACTTTTGAGTTTTATTTATTATGGTAATTTGTGATATAGTAAAATGATTTTCATCTTTTTATTTGTTAAATATACTTAGTTGTTTGTTTCATTCAGGTTATTATCATGATTTCAATTCTTAATATTTATAAAGAGTTAAATATCTAAGTGTGTCATAACCTGATTGCTCCGTTTTTACGTTGGTATATTTGACAACAGGATTATGAACTTAAATGTTAAGTTCTTTATTAGATTGAAATTAAAAATAGATTGTATATAGCTGAATATTTCCCTTTGTAATCAGTGTTTTCTAAAAAAAGGTATAACATTATAATTAAATCTGCACAAATATTTATATTTTCTAATTGATCAGCTATATCGTATAAGTTTCAAGCGCAAGTGGTTTAGTGGTAAAATCCAACGTTGCCATCGTTGGGCCCCCGGTTCGATTCCGGGCTTGCGCATTTTTTGTTATACTCTAAACTAAATTTAATGTTATTCAATCACCCAATATTAACGTTGTCAAGGCCATTGTTTTTAACGTTTCAACTGATTATAATTTTCTAGCTATGTCTCAATTGATCCATTAGCTTGAACAAAATATATTTATTGCTTATTTATATTTTTTACAGAATTAACACAATAAAATATAGGGAAAATAATGAATATATAACTATTTTGAGAAATCTAGAAGAGTAAAATTGTGTATGATCAACGGCAGTCAAAAGTTCCCATTATGACATTAAATGCTCCAGTTACTGAGCATTTTCTGAAACTTTTTGTTGAAATTGTTTTATGAGATCATAACAATTTAATGGCTTTCCAGAATTGTCTAATAGACATTTCAACAGTTCTCTTCTTACACCGTTATTTTCATCAAGAGATTTAAATTTTTCTTTTCTCTCAGCTTCATTATGCTCGAATAACGATAATTTTTTATTCAAATCTTCAATTTTATTTTCTAAGAGTTTGGTAGAAAGCAAGTTCTCGTTTGACGAATCATCAGAACTAGAAAGCAAAGAAGTTTCTAACTTTGTCTCAAATTTCTTTAATGTATCTTCTTCTAATTGACTTAATCTATCAGAGACTCTTTGTTCTATATATCTACCTGCAATTTGACCTCTAGTGTAATCGGTTTCCTTTGAGGCTTCTAAAGTTGCAAGCAATGCCTCTGAAAAATCAACCTGTGAGCTGGGTATATACACTTGAGTTTCTGAGGATTTCGATGCTTGACCTCCCATGCTTAAAATATTAGTAATATATGTTAAAGATATGTATACAGGTAAATTTCAACTAAGTCCTAAGTTCTCTAATTCTTTTGAGGAACAAACACGATTTCTCAATCTTTTTTGTTTTTC
Organism: Tetrapisispora namnaoensis; assembly: GCA_003705985.2. Lineage (NCBI taxonomy): Eukaryota > Fungi > Ascomycota > Saccharomycetes > Saccharomycetales > Saccharomycetaceae > Tetrapisispora > Tetrapisispora namnaoensis. The sequence continues at coordinate 301,090 of PPKD02000012.1, read as the reverse complement.
ACTATGACCTATCTTAAACTATAGTAAATGCCTTAGAGTCAATTTGATGGCTCTTCGAATGTGAGCACAGCAGCAATTTTTCGATCCTTTATTGAAGTAATCAGTTCTACTTGTTACTGGAATTTTTAAATCTTGAGCCAAAGGGACCAATTAGAAGATACGTCATTTTTTACGATGCGAGGACTCTGGTTACATTAAAAACAATCAAGAAACGTCACTAAATAGCTTATAAATTAATAATGGGACTGAGGTATGGTGTCACTAAAGAACTTCGAACGATTGTGTAAAACAACAACGATGTAATAAATTGGTTCTTAGTTTATGTCACTTTTGTAAAAAAATAACAAATACTGATTGTACGCCTAAAAATGACTAAAGAAAAAAAAAACATATAGAATAATGCGTTCTTTTGGGGTCTGGCATGAAAACCTTATTCTTCACATTTAACATATAGGAATTGCTTATCTTATATTTACTAAAATTTACTTTTCCAAAGTGTCCGTTAGCCACTCTTGATCTTTTGATTAACGAAACTATAGCAGTTTTAGTAGTTTCAGAAATACTTGATTAAAATGGGAACATGTTGAATTAATAAGGTATTATATACTTATTAATTGTAAACTTATAACTGGTATTTTTTCAAAAATCGACATGGTGTTTCATTTTTCAAGATCGATGGTTACCTAACATCGAATATTACTTATATATTTTTCCTTACGGCGTGTTTGTGCCATGTTTGGAAAAGTTATTATTTCTTTCATACATACCTCGTAATACAATTTGATAACTTATGGATACTGCAAAAGAACAGAATGGATAAATAAGATAGTTACTAATAATCTATAAAATGATTAAATATTTTACTGTAGTGTCTTGTTTAGTTTACAGAAGAGATTTTATTTCTTGTTACATCATATAATCGAAACTTGATTTGCATTATTGATAGGTTATTATTACTACTGTTTATGATTTGTGACTCGAAATTAAAATTACTTTGATAATCTGTCACTTTTTATTTGCGACACTTTTTTGAACAATAATATAATACGCACCCTTTAATATATAGCCGATGCTTTGAAAAATCTTGACATAAAAATTTAATATATTTGTTTCATCAATCAATTTATTAATATAAAAGATCCAAAAATATGAATTATTAAACAGTTTTTATACATCTCTAATAAGACTTATATATATATGTATTAACACTTAGATTGTTTTTTATACAATTGATAGTTCAAGATGCAAACCACTTTATTAAGACGCCATGGTGAGACACATTTTGCCAATATCGGTTATGGATACTATGTTTTAATGATATGTGTATTATATATCATATTTCTCTTCCTTCTCAGAAGATATGTTGTTATAAAAAAAAATACAAGTAAGATTGTTAAATTATTTTATGATTTAAACCCTTATGTACATACATTTCTGCTTGCATTAGCAGTATTTATTCCTTTCTACAATCCAAAATATTCTAAACCTACCGTTTATTTTAAAAGGCTTGGAAGGTTGAGTTACGTTCTAGTAACTCTTAATCTCCTTTTGATGTTAAGGCCAAATTGGTTGTTGACTAAGAATTACACCTATACTGACTTCATTCCAATTCATAAGTGGTTATCTAGATTTATTTCCCTGATTGCATTAATTCATAGTATAGCATTTTTAATATGTTGGAAGTTTAACTCAAGCCCAACTGTTTCAATTTACATCAAATTACAAAACAAATATAATGCTGTAGGTTTAGCGATATCAATTATATTTATATTTTTAATGATTTTCTCTTTGGCTCCATTAAGAAGATGGAATTATAATGTTTTTTATATGTTACACAATCTTTCAAATATTGCACTTATTTTTTTAACACCTATCCATGCGAGACCTGGAGTTTCGATGCCCTACTTCATTATAAATTGTATTATACTGGTTTTGATTGCATATCAAAGAGTTAAAAATGCAACAAGAGTTCAACTCATGGGTAGGGAGAGTTTTAAGCATCATTCAGATTCAAAATCATTAGTATATGTAAAGTTAGAGAGAAAGGCAATAAAAGATGACTTTTTACCAGCATCTCATATAAGAATAAGTGCATATAGTGTCATCAATCCGTTCTATTGGCTACTGCCATCTCATCCATACACAGTTATATCCCTACCAACAGATGATCATATTGAATTAGTTTTATTAGAACATATATCGAAGATTTCATTTAGATTGCACATGGAAAGAAGTTATACTATTATAAATGAATATAACCCATCAGTTCCTGATGTTTGTTTTACAGATGCTAACAGAATTTGCATTGCTTGTGCTGGTACAGGAATTTCATTTGGTCTGCCATTATATAGGTATTTCTTAAATAAATTGCAAAAGAATCAAAATGAAATTCAGTATTTAAAACTGGTTTGGATAATTAGGGATAAAACATCTTTGGAGCTATTTGAAAAAATAGAATCAGCCAATGATCTAACCCTTAATAGTTCCTTTTCAAAAACATTTGAAATATATATTACTAACCAAGTTCAATGGCTAAATGGCAATGATAGTGAAGCTATTGAATTACAAGATTTGAACACAATTGAAAATGAGATGCAGGACAAATTTAATTTTGGTAACATAAAATTTGGTCGTAGAATTGATTGGGTAACTGATTTATCGACTTTTGTTGATGGAAATAATAGCACTGATAAAACTTGGTTATTATCATGTGGGCCTGAAGCATTTGTAAAATCTGCCAAAGAATATACAACAAAAACAGGTATTAACTTCGCTTCCGAAGCATATTCTTTTTAAAAATAAATTTATGTAAATAAAGACTTTAATAACATTGCACACAAACTTTTATCTACAATAAAAAATACAGCTAATTCTTAAATGGCATTTTAAAATATTTTTAAAATTATTCATTAATCATTTCATAAAATTATAAAAACAAGAATCATTCGATATATATTATATTTATAAGTAGTTCATAGTATTTCTATCAATTGTTGACCAAAGATCAGAGTTGTCTAAGTCAACAATGCCTTCTAAGTTTATATTATCAATCGGTAAAAAGTCAGTAGAATCTATATTGCCTGAAATGCCCGAATCTTCTAAACTCATTCCAAATACCTCTACCAAACTGTTAGGATTCAGAGCCATGCCATTAAAATTAGAATTTTGTACTATAAATTCTTCAAAATCTGGTGCAAGTTGAGAAGTAACATTTTGATCTAGTTGGTTATTTTCTAAGCTAATTGATGAATCTAATGTTTGGGCTCCCACAGTATCCAAAAAATCGATATTACTATTGAATCCATCGCTTTGTAAATTGGCCTTTCTCTCTGTCGATTGGTTTACCTTATTATATTGTCCATTACCATTCTGATATTCAATAGAGGAGCTACTGGGTGGATAGGTCGGTAATAGCGTAGAAGTATTATTATGTACAGATTTTGTTATGAATTCGTTATTTTCATTACTAATCCTTCTTTTTTTATTTTCAGGTTCTGTTGCTGTCTGTGGAGAATTATCATTACTGTATGTTACTGGCATGTAAGACTTTAATGGAGGAAGATCATATTTTCCTGTACTTTGTGATTTTTGGATATGTTGCGTTGGATTCAATAAACTTGAAACTTTTCCAGGTTTGGCATCAACAAATCCTAAAGCATCTTGATACACAGGACATCTTTGTAAACTTTCTTTATCAGCTGATAATAATAAGGAGGGGACATTTTTAAAAAACCCTGAAATTTTAGTAATATCCTTTGAACTCTTATTATTATTATTGTTATTATTTTTTAATGCTTGCGGTTCCAATAATGAAAGAAAAAAGGCAGTTGACTTTACATTTCTTCTAGCATATGGATATTTGTGGGAAAGTTGAATAGCAAGTTTATGAAATGAAATCATTTTTGATGTAAGAATTTCTGTTAAATTCCCATTAATTTCTAAATCAATATTTTTAGATGATGGCTCTAATTGCAAACGAGTTCTTTCAAAATTGTCTGCTTTGCTTTTACTGCCATCATCATTGCTACTTGTGCCAGAATTTGAAATTATCGAATTATCACCCATTCCTGATAAGGGTCCACATTTTGAACGCATTATTAAGCAGATCATAAATTGAATTGCACGGTTCCCGATATCTAAACAACGAGGGGCTAGCACTACACTCATAAAGTTAAAAATTGAATTGGAATACTCGGACGAGCCTGTTTTTGTGAAAAATAGCAAGCAATTCCTGTAACCGTCCATTGCATAATTCAACGTCTCTTGTGCGCAATCTTTGGCTATAACCGTAGTTTCTGGATCTTCACTTCCCAGGGGCTCGTAGTGAGTAAATAAAATGTAATTTAGAATATATAATAACATTCTAATTAACATTTGCTTGGAAAATAATAATGCTTTCGTGGTAGTATTATGACTATTTTTCAAATTTTTTTCAGCGTCATAATTATTACCTTTGCCATTACTGTCATAAATTAATTCATCCATCGTTGGTAAACAACAATTTTCATTTATATTTAAATTATCTACAGTGCCTTCACTTTTGTTTAGTAAGTCTTTATCATGTAAATTGGAAATAACTTCAGATATACTTTTAGATCCATTGGCTAGCTCCTCTAGTGACTTTATTAGGCTATCTAATTGATATTTTTTAACTTTCTTTGCAATTGAGATATTTAAAATATGATTCAGTACACTTATTATTATTAAGTCAATTTGAAAAAATAAAGTATAATTCTTCACAATAACTAGTTCCCTAATGTCACTTACATAATCTAATTTAGAGGCAAAAGGTAATTTTGTATCACTAAAATCATTCAAATTTCTTAATAGCCTTGGAATCCCCAAAGAAAGTGACTGATCAACATCTAGCGAAATTACATAGTACCAAGTTTTTCTCCATGTATGTTTGAACCTTTCCGTTGGAAGCTGTTGAGAATTAGTTGAAGATGTAGATTCAGTTGAAAAATTAGATAGGCTTGAATCGTTCGAAGTCAAAGAATTTAATTGAGGAAAATTATCAGGATCTCTGTGTAAACCACAGCTCAAACACATTTGGATAATACTAGATAGCAAAACTTGGTGTGATTCATTATCTTGGCTGTTGCCTGCATTTGAAGTAAGTGAAATTGACAAATCATTTCCCTCATCTGGACAGCACATTAGATATAGTTTCAAAAAAATAGCAAATTGAATGGTAACCAAACTAACATTATTATTTGATATACTTGAAAGTTCATCAAATTTGATTAAACATTTACCTACTAAGCTTATTGCTTCTTTTTTAATTTCATACTTCATCAATAGTTTTTCTTCCTTTTCTCGTCTAGTAGTCTCTATTGAAGTTTTATTGGGAATATTTGGCCCTTGGTAGTCTTTGCCTAAATTGGTTGTAAAAGAATTTGATGGTAATGATAACCATGTTATTCTTAGTATTATAGATAAGATTCCAATGATACAATAATCAGATTGTTTTGCAATCTTTAAATTCGTTACTTTTGTGATTTTAAGATCTGTATTATTTATTTGCTTATTTTCTGAACTGATTCCAAAAATAGTTCCAATATTATTTCTGAAAGTACTCTCATCCAGTATAGGGATATACGGATAAATGTGATTGAAAAAATAGTCCAAGTATAAGTCTACTATAGGTACTGGAGGTAATAAATCACAAACTTTCTCAAGAGCTAGGCCTTTTGAATGAATTTGAGTCGAGTTATCATTCAAATGACTTTCGTTCATCAGATTCATGTTTTTTTTACCTTTATCATTCTCAGATTGGTTATGGATATTGTTTGTATCATGCATGACTGGGCATTGTGTGGCTATTGAATGAAAAGAAGGCAATAAACTTGCTGATTTTGACGAAATATCTCTATTAACTTTTAATGCGTTAGTATGTTTCATTTGAATCTTCTCACTTTCTGCTTTTTTCATAGGAGCAGGAATGATGGGTTGGCTATTATTGTGCCTTGTCAAATTTGAATCTAAGAACTTCGTATGATCTATTGGACACTTATTGAGAGCAGTATTTAAATTCATATTTACAGTTTTTGAAGTTGTGTTTATTGTGTTTGAAGCCTTTAAAATAGAATTTTCACTTGTAGAAACATTAAAAGTGTCTTTGAAACTCAAGTTTCCATTAGAATTACTATATTGACTCCCATTAACTACCGGACATTTCCCAATATTTGGTGCATTTTTTAAGTTATTATTTTCTTTAATAGTGGAAGTATTTTTTTTTATATACCATTCATTTATTTTTTCTCTCATTGAAAATATATGTCCCCATAATAATTTCAGATATGGATCACCTTTCATAATAGCTAACCAATGAGTAGCACCTAGATGTACAGTTCCTGTACTTTTAATATGCAACATATCAAAATCTCTGGTTAAATCCAATTCATCATTTGCATGTTTCATATGAATTAAATCTTTAGAGCCTGAAAGTGATAGTTGACTATTACTAGCCGATAATTTTCTATCTAATTTAAACTGAAGAGCATCGTTCTTCAGTTTTGATTTGGTAATTTCAGCATCTGGTATAAGTATAGAAAAATCATTTAAATTTTCAGTCTTTACTAGGACGCTTTCATCCTTAATATTAAGGTTACCCATATTATCCAATTTCTGATTTTGATTTTGTAAAGTTACAATTGTCTTTTCTAAGGATTTAACTTTTTCTTTTAATCTTCTTAATTCATTCTCCTTTGATAATTCTTTCTCAGCTTCTTCAGCCCAAGTTTGCTCCATATAGTGGCATAGATGAGCAACTCCTGTTTTAGAACATTGTTCACAATGGGGTCTCGCTTTATCACATTTCACTTTACGTTTCCTACAGATAGTACAACTTAATGGTATTCTATTACGTTTCCTTTTTATTTTTGTCTTTGTATCATCAGTATTTGGAGAACTGTTATTTGTGATATTAGCTTCCTCCTTATGATTTTCTATTTCCCTCATAGATTCAATGGAAACATTTAATTCATTAGACAAAACATCCCCTGGCTTCTGCGTCTGCATCTTCAACTTACAATTTCTTAATGATGATTGACTTCCGGTGTCAATATTCTCATTGATGTAATTGTTTTGCATCGTCAATTTTTAGGCTCAAAGAAAGAAGTTTTTATAACATTCAAAATGATTAAGGTAAGATAAGTCACACTTCTATTAGTCTAATGTGAAAAACTATTTAAATCAAATTACGTTGTTCTTCCTTCCACTTCCTTTACTATATCATGTAACCTCGGCTATATATCCCTATTTTTGATTAATAATTAAAGTTATTTGTAATGTCTAAACCTTAATAATAGAGCTGTACAACACTTCACTATTCCAATTTTGATTGTAAAACAGGCTATGAAAACAAAAATACCTTTTGCTTAATCCCTTATCTCTTATGTTTCTTAAACAATAAGCCTTGACACTAAACGAACTTTATTATGTATAAAATATTAATTTTAGATATTTTTTTATTAGCTTATATATGGAGCAGGAAGTTTATGAAAAATTGAAACGTTGAAAATTATTAAAAGAATTAAAAGTATAATGAAATATATCGAAAAATATATACACATTCATATATATGCTTGTATGTATATGGTTGAATATGGACGCTTATCTTGGATATTTATTATAATATAAAGGATCAATCTTAAATTATGTGGTTATCTTTGTTTTTATAATTCTTTAATTGATAGGAAATGGATTCTTAGTAATTATCTGTCCTGAAAAATACTATAATGACAAGTGCACCCAAAAACTCGAAATTGATAATTAACTAATTGTGTAGTAGTTAGAAAGGTATTTCAACCTATTTGAAAAGAGTAATTGTTTTGGTATATAAATACATCTTTATCTCATCCATTTGGGTTTCCAACAATCTCTAATTAAATCATGTATTAATCATTTTTTTGAGAAAATCATATAAATCTGAGCATGGAATTTCTATTCATTTAAAGGTGGAAAATATACCGGTTTTTTTCTTGCTACTGAGGTGGAATTGTTAGTATAAGATAAGTAAGTGTTCCAAAATATTGCCATGAAATTCACAGTTACTAATCTAAATTGTAATGGAATAACTGAAAAGTTAATTACTTGAAAAAATGGCCAGATTTTCCAATTTGTTATTAAAGTGTTTATCCATAACTTTTCCAGTTTTTCTTTAATCTGACGTATGTTGACTAGTTTCTTATTACTTGGGTATTCGAGAATTGACATACATGTAAAATAAAATGGAATTGAAAGTGGTGCAAAAATTAACTGATCGACAGATACTCGTAATAATGTATCATTAACATTGATTTTGTATTTACTTTCAAATCTCTTTACTGCTTGTGAATTCAAAAATTTATAATTCATTTTTATTTTACTCAATAATTGATACCATCTAAGACCAATTGGAGAAAATATAAGCGATCCATAAATTACAGAATTTAAAGTCCTACTGTAGTTGTAAGTGTCAGTACTGAGTGAACTAGTTTTAATTCCACTAGTATCAACATTGGTAAATAGTTTTTGTGCTAAAACATCCCCAGCAGCGAAGAGAAACCCCGTAGTCAGTGAATTGGTCAAGAGAGGTCTCTTGGCGATAGAGTCTCTATAAAATTTAAAAAAAACATTTAGCATCATAATAATACCATTAAATATATGTTGTTTCTCACATCAAAGTAAAAATATCCATCCTATCACAAAGTATATCACTCTTACCTTAAAACTCTCCGAATACAATAGCTGAAGTTTTATGGCTTGATTAGAATGTGACTTTTTAACAAGTTTCTTAATGCAAATCTTTAATATCTAGAATAAAACTAATATCAGAAAATATTGTTCATTTAGGGTTGATTACATCTTCTTTTTATACATTGACATTCCCTTTATATATATATATAAATCCTTAATTTGAAGATCACGTTTTATATACAAAAGTTGAAAACTATTTCGGCACGTGATTACTGCCAAAAACCTTTGACGTCTGTCATCATAAAAACTAAGGAAGTGTCACAAAATGTAATAAATTAAATTAAATATATAAAATGATATCAACTCTCATACTTTATAATTTTTTAACTAATTGAATGTTTGATTTTATATTTGTTGGAAGTTAATCGTTGAAATGTTATTGCATTATCATTAAGTTTTTTCATAAGTGTATTGAGAAATAACAATGTTCTTGGATTTTTCAGGAAGACGTCGATATTATCCAATTAATGAAAGTTTTGGAGAATTATATATTGAGGTTTTGTATTTCTACTGGATCAAAAAAGATTCAAAAGGTTTAGATCACAAGGCTTTGTTGCAACTTCAACTGAATTATTTAAAGAATTTTGCAATCGATGGTGTTGATTCACAAATTGAAACATTGATGGTAGACGAGTTCATGATGACTAACGAGTGGATTTTACAAAAATTAATGCTTATGATTGCAGTTTTAAAACAAATAAGGTGTGTGGGGGATGTCATCGAATCCTGTCTTACAATTTATTTTTTGGATATCAAACTTTTCCAGTTAAGTTATGCATTTGAAAATGATTATCAAGAAGTAGGAATTATAAAATTTTATAATGATATGTATGATGAATTAGCAGGGTATTACAATACAACACTAGTTAAAATTAAAAAAAGTATTTTAAACTCACAACCAGATTTTGGGATTACCGAATATGACAATTGGAATTTTTCACAAAAGTTATTATTTTTTCATTTGGACATGAGTTTAAATAAGTTTAATAGACCAACACAAAATTTTGTTCTGGTTCCAAAATCATTTCCCAGAAAGTATTTACTATCAAGTAAAGGGTTTAAAGAATTTCATGATGAGTTAGGACTGAACGATAGTTATCGTTGTTTCAAAATAGAGCTAGACAAAGATAGTGACATGAATTTTTTTTTTTTGCAAGATCGAAATTTAATTGTTTCTCCATTACAATCGCCCTTGCAATTTAATTGGTGTAATAAAGAAGAGACTGATTATATTGGTAGCCTAACTGAAGAATCTTCACCAAAAAAATTACAAGCCAAATTAAAATTAGATCATAGAACAATTTTAAAAAATGTAACTAATAACAATGATTTATTTCAAAGAAATACAAATGTTATAAATTTATTTGATAAAGAAAATAATGTTAAAATGAAACAAAATAATATTGAACAAGAGAAGGTTGAGAAAGTTAATTTCAGTAATAACTTTATTGAAGAAATGGGAAATATTGAAACTTTGGATGCTGCAACAAGTGAGGGTTCCAATGGGGAATCAAGAGAATCATTAGAAATATATTCAGAACAGATAGCTTTGCCTCAGAGGAATTATATTCAAGAAAGCATTTTGGAAGAATTGAGTAGGAGTGTAGAGAGATTATCCATTGCATCAACAAAACTAAAGTTATTAAAGTATTCAGGTACTCAAACAGCTAATGATACGCCGGTACCAAATACGGCTCTAAATTTAAATCAGTATGATTCAACAGAAAATTTAATTTTGGATGGCACAGAACATATTAAATCTTCAGGACTGACAACAGACAATAGGCAATTTTCAATAGGGTATGAAAAGCCTTGGAATATTAAAAGAGATGTAATGGACAGTTGGAAGTACTACAATATAGAGACTATAACAGAAAACTTGACGTCTGACAAATATTTGGAAAATACGCCAATTAGAGAAGCCGTTAGACAAAAATATACTAAAGTTAGAGAACAATACAAGTATTTCAAAGAGTTCGTTAAATACAGACTTAATGAAGATCTTGAGTAAAACCTCATGATTTTTATGTAAATTTATATGTTATACTATTTTATAATGGATTAATTCTTGATAAATTTTAAAACCTCTTTAATCCATCTGCCGATATTCCTAAAAAAAATATAAATAAAATTATCTATTTAACTACTATATCATTTTCCGTTTCTAATCCTAATAAAACTATTTCACCAACTACTGTTGCAACATTTACATCTAAATTCATTCTTGCATGAATTAAAGAACTACCTTCAAACATAATCTCATTTAAAAATTTTGTTAATTCCCATTTACTTATGATATCAATTTCATCATTTGGCAATTCTAAATATACTTGCATTAACGTATGACCATCATTTCTGTCATGAACAATTTCTGACGTAGCATTGTGCCAAACTTTCATAGGAAGTGATAAAAAGTGCACGTCGTTATGGTAAAGGAAAATATTACCTTTTAAATTTTGAACAGCTACTCTCTGTTTTGAAGTTTGGTAAAATGATAAATTCAATATACCAATGAGTTTTCCAACCATAGATAATTTCTTTTGTCCAGGTTTTGTCTCTATCCATTTTATCTTCAAATCTTCTATGGTAAACTTATCTATTAACTCATCAAAATTTGCAGTTATATTAGTATTTATTGGTATAAATGGAATTGCATCAAATGTTTCTTGTAATAAACTCCTTGGTATTAAACTATTCCAATAATATTCGCCTTCTACAAGAGCGGGTTTAGTTTCGAGCGTCACAAGTTGAGTGGCATTTATGAACTTACTTATAATCTTTGACATAGGAGTCTGGATATTTTCATCGTCATACCAGCAAATATCATTCATCAATTCATTCGGAAAGAAATCAAAAATGCTACCGGAGCATTTTATTTTATTATTGGTATCATCCTGAACAGCAAATGGATCGTTAAAAATATCAACATTTGGTAATGGAATTTTAAAATCATCCTTGCAGTCAGGCAAAATTATTCGCCAATTAAATTTTGGAATTTTTCCACCTTGTGGTATATCAATTAGATCGAAATAATCTGAAAAGTTTGGCAATTCAGAGAAAAATCCCACATCATAACCTGTTTCTGAATCAGTTACCTTAATATCGCATACTAGTATATTGTCGAAGCGATGCCTAAGCTCAGTAACGACATCCTCACTTTTCTTCCAATTAATGAACTTCTGCCAATTTAGTTTAACATTATTTAGGGTGTAAAAATTTAAATAAGTGCCAAACAATAAATTGCTTTTCTTGGATAGTCTGATTGACATATCAGACCAAATATTCAAATGATCATAATCCTTCTTCCATATTTTTTTTAACACATCAACAATATTTTTCATATTAGGTTTCAATAAAATGGTTAGTTTGACAGGAGTTGTGACATTATCTCTTACATTAATACAAAAAGTATCCTTTAAGAAAACTGTCCCTAGTTTTTTCTTTTCATAATCCACTCCATTATAAGTAGAAATATTTTTAAAATCTAGGCATATGTTTTTTATTATATTCCCATTGATGTTTTTAAGTAGTTTTTTTTGGAAATCAGTTAATTCAGAAGTATAGTTTTTAGAACTCCATTTCTCATAATTCAATGTCACATTTGCAAAAGCAGTAAGTTGTAAATATTTCCCGCCGTCGTTATTTAAAACATCACCCCCATCTGTCCATCCATCTAGGCTGACTTTATTCACATTAACATCCGATATATCTAAAACACTTTTCTGAATAACATCACCGGGAGGAATATTTGGTTTAATGAATATATAAAAAAACGATAAAATGAGTATCCCAAAAGCAAAACAGGCTACTATGACGCTCTTTTTAACTTTAAGCTTTATGAATTTTCTTTGATGTGCTTCATTTTCTACTACAGTATGCTGATTCAGCAGGGGTTGTGTCTCTAAGTCTCTCTCTTCCATATCTAAAATATTAATTTGTTCAACTGTCCTCTTTTCCAGACGGCAATAAAAAAGTATGGTGTTTAAACGTTTGTATAAGTATCTTGGAGATCGTTAAATTCTCCAACTTGCTGAGATTCCTAACCTTTTATTTCAAGTTAATCTATCGAATTGTCATTGAGACATTGAGTAACTTTCTTGAGGTGAGCCTTTTTTAAGTTGCACATAAGGATTTTTTCTCGATCCGCAGGATTTTCTGAGCTTGAAAAACTACGTGGTTGAGATGACTATAACAAGTAATGTGGACGTTAGACCATGGAGAAATGTGTCATACATCGAACGACCTCAGGGTTAGTGTGTAAGTTACGAAAGACAACTCAAGCAAAAGTTTGCCCAGGTTCTATTTCAAAATATGATAAACTATAAGCTAATAAACTGAGCATCGCGTTTACGGTTAGTTAGACGGCATTGTTTCGTATATTTTGGTTCTCTGTCAGCTCTGTTCCGTATGCTGTGGTGTGTTTCGAATCATACCACTGGCCTGTATCGTGAAAGATCCGGCTTCATCAAATTACACTTCTTAGGACGAGCTCTACCTGCTACATACGACAATCATTAAATGTTGTGTTCTGTTCCCTATCTACCAGGTTATTTCTTGTTGGCTCTGTTGTATAGCCTATAGGCTTCAAGTACGAACATTGGCGACTAATCGGAAAAATGCAAAGTCAACATAGATGGCTATTTGGCAATATTTTCTTTCTGAGAGAATCAAGAAATAACGGGCATGTGGCGTAGTTGGTAGCGCGCTCCCTTAGCATGGGAGAGGTCTTCGGTTCGACTCCGGACTTGTCCATTTTTAATTTTTTCTATTAGTTCTCTGTTAATGTTTAGTTGTCGCCTAGTGGATAAATCCGTGCAACGCGTTGCAAGTGCACCAACAATACAAATGACGTCCAAGACAACAAAATAGTTAATTTTCATAAATTTTTGCAGCTAGTATGCACCTGCCAACACAGTGAGGCTCGGAGCTTGTTTCTTTGCACATCAACGAAGACTAGAAACGTTCCATAATCTTACCAATAACGGACGCCAAATGCGTGACGGAGATTCATTCCCCAGTTGCCAGACCCACAGCCAGGGTCTCCGGGTTACAAAAACACTTGTTATCGTCTAGCGACTAAATCCGCAAAAGATCTCACAAATTAACTGGTTTCGTGGTCTAGTTGGTTATGGCATCTGCTTAACACGCAGAACGTCCCCAGTTCGATCCTGGGCGAAATCATTTTTATATCTTCAGATTCGTTTTTGTCCGTTTCGGGAATAACTGTCCCTCCCGTGGCTTCCCTCCTCCCTCGCAGGTCTCACGAGGCTGCCATCGCCTTGTCTTGCCGGTGTTCGTCGTTTTCTCTTCTCCCTGTCGATGTTGCCCCGAAACACAGAGCACACCGTGCACGGCTTGACTGACGTCATATGGGACCGATCCGTCGTCTCAGGTTTATTTTTTCACGTTCCGAGGTCAAATCACTAAGCGGCAAAGTTTCCATCGGTGTGCTCCGGCGCTCACCTGTGCGCAGCCTGCAAAAGGTTTATTTCCAGCAAACAGGACTACAATCCAGGAGGGGCAATCGTAGACAACCGACACACACTTGTCTCCCTCCGCTGTACACGCCGGTGCCCTGCGCTGTTTTCCATCCATGTCCGACCCAAGAAAACATAGCACACAAAACGCAGGCGGATGCCGCAGAGCGCTTTTTTCTACCACTTCGTTCTCACCTTCACCCCGCTTTCATTCTGAGTGCAGTCTTAGCCCACGGCACACCACGCACCAACCTTGGTTTTCCAACACCGAGACTGCCGGCAATGCATCAGACACCACCGCAGAGACATCAGTCAAGTACACCGACGCGCACAGCTGCCCGTACCAACTGACGGCATACCGCTATACATACGCAATACGCCATACGCATTACTATTGAGAGACAATCAATTTACTATGCCATATTAAATGTCCCATGTAAATATATTCATTTAAACATATTTACATAGATTGGTTGTCTAGATATTGTATATTGTGAGTCGTTTCTATGGGTTCTAAAAGCAAAGTAACACTTTACAGAAAAACGTCCTTATGAAATCATGTAATCAGTTGTCTTATATAAATATTCGAGAGTCGAATATTTATCATGAGTTAATAATATATTTGTATTTATGTAATGATGTATTTGTGTTTATAGGTTATTCTTGTTTTGTGAAGTTAACAGTGTCCTCTGTTTGGCAAGGCTACTCCACAGTGAAAATTAACGAATACACACGCACAGACACAGACATATATATATGTACATGGGCATAGCACATCCTTACAAGATCAATTGTTATTAATAGGTTAGGTTTTTTTTGAATTTTACAGAGAGGGGATCCTTTTTGCAGATATTATCATTGTATTATTAACAAGAGTACAGTCCAAGGCATATACAACTTCGTTTAGAGTAGGTATTTATTATATATTTAGAGATTTTTTTGTTTATTGTTTTTTTGTATGTATTTTCAGATTAAGAGTAGATTGTATAATAAGAGTGTAAGCAAAATATGTTTAAGTTAAAGACGTTTTTCGGTAAGAAAAAGCAAGATACCAATGGATCGGAAAAGGCAAATCATAGCACGGTACAACAGCAACAATCGATTGTAAATAAGAAAAACAGTAATAAGGTTAAGAGTAAAGACATTAGTAGTTCGGATTCTGGCAATACAAACGGATCATCGCCAAGTGTGTCTAAGGCTAGTTTATCCTCAGATGATGTTTCTGGTAAAAAACAGATACCGGTAATGCAATCAAAAAATACAAAACAAGATGAGACAGATCAGCCGATCACACAGCAAAGTACAAGAAGAGAGCATATTGATATTGATGTAATCAGCAGCGGCTCCAACATCTCCGATGCAGATTTGTTGTCGGATGAAAATGACAACGAAAGCCAACTTAACATTCCGGACGGCGTATTTGTGGAACAAGATGAACTAAAAGGTTATAAATTAATAAATAAGATAGGTACTGGTGCTTTCTCTAAAGTGTTTAGAGCAATTCCTTCAGGCGAGTCCTTTGTCAACAAACGCTATAGTGAAGTTGCTATAAAAGTAATTAAGAAAGATGATTTGGCATCTATCACAGGTAATAACAATACCCCTGGGAATGATAAAGTTTTGAAAAATAAGAAAAATACAAAAACTTCATCAAGGGAACAAGTATTAAAAGAGGTTGCCATACACCAAGCTGTTTCCACTAATTGCGAAAATATCGTTTCATTTGTAGAATTTCAAGAAAGTGAAAGGTACTATTATATAATCCAGGAGTTATTGAACGGAGGGGAAATTTTCAGTGAAATTGTAAGATTAACGTACTTCAGTGAAGATTTAGCGAGACATGTCATAAAACAATTAGCATTAGCTGTTAAACATTTGCATTCAATGGGTGTTGTTCATCGTGATATTAAGCCAGAGAATCTTCTGTTTGAAACAATAGATTTCGTTCCTTCGAAGAAACCGCAATTGAGAAAATCAGATGATCCAAACACAAAAGTAGATGAAGGTGAATTTACTGTCAATGTTGGTGGAGGTGGAATAGGTGTAGTGAAGTTAGTCGATTTTGGTTTGTCAAAACAAATACATTCTGCAAATACTCAAACACCATGCGGTACAGTTGGTTACACAGCACCTGAAGTCGTCAAAGATGAAAAATACTCAATGAAAGTTGACATGTGGGGGGTTGGTTGTGTTTTATACACCATATTATGCGGGTTCCCACCATTTTATGACGAGAAGATAAACGTATTAACCGAAAAGATTGCAAATGGTAATTTTACTTTTTTGAAACCATGGTGGGATGAAATTAGTGATGGCGCTAAAAATACTGTTTCAAAATTATTAGAAGTGAATCCCGAGAAAAGATATGACGCTGACGAATTGTTAAATGACCCATGGCTGAACCACTACGATTGTTTGAGTCACGAACCTGATCTACAGAAAGAATTAATTGCCAAACAGCATATGCTACAAAAGAAGAAGAAACATTCCAAGAAGAAGGTTTTGAAGAAAGACAATTCTTTACTATATTCACCTGCTGCTGTTGCTATGAGGGATGCATTTGATATCAGTAATGCTGTACAGAGAATTGAAGACGACAGATTTAACATGAATGAAATTCTGGACGAATTGAACGAAGAAGACGAAGACGAAGTCTTAGATGTTAAGTTCAACAAGGACAAAACCAATCCATTCAATGCCAATAAGTTGGAGGAAGATATGTTTGAATTGAAACTAAACACTTCCACAATTATAAATAGGAGAAAGAATAAAAACGCCACATTGACCTAAATCAACAGTCATCTGCTAGCTTTCTATCAATGGCGAAAAATATACAAAATTATCCATTCACTAATGACTAAGCTCATATCTCACTAGAACAAGATTGCAAGGTAAACACTCAAATAAGACCTGCCAAATTTAAATAAAGTAAGAGAAAAGCGACATACGATCGGCTATTATCGTAACTGATTCATAAAGTAAATATATATTTAACACAATCCAATTTTAATCCATACTGAACACATATATACAAATTTTATCGACTACTATTACTGACTTGGTTTTTTTGTATTTTTTGAATGACTGCGCAATTACCTAGATAGGAAATTGTAATAATTTTTTATTAAAATAGTAAAACATTCTGCAAAAACAACAG
This sequence comes from Tetrapisispora namnaoensis, assembly GCA_003705985.2. Taxonomy (NCBI): domain Eukaryota; kingdom Fungi; phylum Ascomycota; class Saccharomycetes; order Saccharomycetales; family Saccharomycetaceae; genus Tetrapisispora; species Tetrapisispora namnaoensis. Next base: position 283,714 of record PPKD02000012.1, on the reverse strand, counting down.
TTTTACAGTTTTTTGCAAAATCTGTCACAAAAAAAGATAAAATCTCAAAAATTCCGTTTTTGTACTACAACCAACAGCCCTAAATACAGTATCCGGACGCAAAAAAGCAATCACATTACAACATGTTGTGCCCTGTTTGTGCTTGCGAGAGACCGTGTCACCTCCGGCCAGGAAACGTCAATCGTAGCACCTTTTCTATGCTCTGCCGAAAACTCCTTCCTCTGAGAAAATACCTATCGTTCTCAATTGAGAAAATTAGTTCTGCGAAATACGTTCAGCAAGCAAGTCGTACGTTCATACACCAAGACACACTTCAGCTACTAACATTTCGTACTTCTCAAACACCCATCTGCAGCTGCCGTCGACCACAAGACGTTTCGACTCTCTACGTAAATTATTTCTGCCTGCGCTGCAAAAAAACTACGGCACGTACTGCCCATTCGTCAGACAAATGCAGAAGCACATACAAAGCACCGCAGTTTCTTTCTTTTTCCTGACCCCTGTTGTTTCTTTTCAGTTCGGCACATGCACCGCTCCGCCAGCAATTGCTGCAGCTCTCTTCGCTCGAAGGCAATTGCGCAGGCAGTAACTGGTTGCGCAGCAAGCACACCCTTATCTGCTTTTCTTTTCTCCTAGTTCTGCTCTTCCATACAGCGCTTCTTCCTTTCGCCGAGATAGCATTTCTTTCCTGACCCTCTGAGACAGCGCAGCAAAGCCAATGAGACCAGCGCAAGGACTACAGCGTTGCGCTGCCAGCCCGAAACCCATTAAGGTGCTTCGCTTACCGAAGTCATCGCTGTTTCTTTTTTATACATGCCTTTCCTCGAAAAGAAACGATTTTTGGCCTAAAACAGGAAAAGCCAGAAAAAAGAAACAAAAAATCGAAAATTTAATTGTTGATGAGATGAAAATTTTTTTGAAAAATTTCGTAATTGTTATAATAAGATAATAATATATTATTCTAATAGCTTATATTTAATAAATTATGATATGTATCTCTCTTTTTCTCTTAACGTTTAACTACCTTTACTTTTTAACTCATCTCTTCTTCCTCTTTTTTTTGACCTTTTGGTTAATCAATTAATCAGTTAAACAATATGCAGTTCATTAATAATAATTGTTTGTATATATGATAAAAATTTTCTCTTAGTTTCAGTTTTATGTTTTTTATAAATAATTTGACTTTATTTTATTTTTTTCTTGAACTGTATTCCATATTTAAACGTTGCTCTGTTTTATTAAGATTTTGGTTTAGGAAGAGTTCTTGTTATTTAGATTCTTTGTTGGTTTTTAGGTCTTTTGTTTTTCTTGTAAAGAGACCGTGTAACGAATCGCCAAAACTCAAACATAGATAGTAATAATGTCTGATTCTGAACAATCCGTTAAAGTTTTGAACGAACTTTTCGAAAAGTTGTCTGTTGCTACTCCAGAAAATAGAAGTGAAATTTCTACTGAAGTTTCCTCTTTCTTGAACGGTAGCATCATTGAACACGATATTCCAGAACAATTCTTTGCTCAATTGAACAAGGCTTTGAAGGATAAGAAGACTGCTGCTAATGCTTTATCTGCAGTTGCTCACATTGCCAATGAAGCTAACTTATCCCCATCTGTTGAACCATACATTGTTGCTACTGTTCCAGAAATCTGCACCAAATGTGGTGACAAGGACAAGGAAGTCCAAGTTCTAGCCACCGAAGCTTTAACTGCTGTTGTTAAGGCCATCAACCCAGTTGCTGTTAAGGTTTTATTACCACACTTAACTGGTGCTTTAGCTTCTACTAACAAATGGCAAGAAAAGGTTTCTATCTTGGCTGCTATCACCGCTTTAGTTGACACCGCTAAGACCCAAGTTGCTTTAAGAATGCCTGAATTGATCCCAGTCTTATCTGAAGCTATGTGGGACACCAAGAAGGAAGTCAAAGAAGCTGCTACTGCTACCATCACCAAGGCTACCGAAACTGTTGACAACAAGGATATTGAAAAGTTCATTCCAAAGTTGATTGAATGTATCGCTAATCCAAATGAAGTCACTGAAACCGTCCACTTATTAGGTGCTACCACTTTTGTTGCTGAAGTTACCCCAGCTACTTTATCCGTTATGGTTCCATTATTAGCTAGAGGTTTAGCTGAAAGAGAAACCTCTATCAAGCGTAAGGCTGCCGTCATTATCGATAACATGTGTAAGTTAGTCGAAGACCCACAAGTTGTTGCTCCTTTCTTAGGTAAATTATTACCAGGTTTAAAGAACAACTTCTCCACTATTGCTGATCCAGAAGCTAGAGAAGTTACTTTAAGAGGTTTGAAGACTTTGAGAAGAGTTGGTAACGTTGGTGACAACGATGAATTACCAGAAGTTTCCCACGCTGGTGATGTCAAGACTACCTCTGGTGTCTTAAGAAACTTATTAAAGGATGTCAAGGTTGCTCCAAGATTCGACATTGTTGTTGAATACGTTGCTGCCATGGGTGCTGATTTAATTGACGAAAGAGTTATTGACCAACAAGCTTGGTTTGTTAACATCTTACCATACATGACTATCTTCTTACACGAAAGAGAAGCTAAGGACATCTTAGATGACTTCAGAAAATTAGCTGTTGACAACATCCCAGTTGGTCCAAACTTCGATGAAGAAGAAGATGAAGGTGAAGATTTATGTAACTGTGAATTCTCTCTAGCTTACGGTGCTAAGATCTTATTAAACAAGACTCAATTAAGATTAAAGAGAGGTGTTAGATACGGTTTATGTGGTCCAAATGGTGCTGGTAAATCTACCTTAATGAGAGCTATTGCCAACGGTCAAGTTGACGGTTTCCCAACTCAAGATGAATGTAGAACTGTTTACGTTGAACACGATATCGATGGTACTCACGCTGACACTCCAGTTGTTGACTTCGTTTTCGAAGGTGATGTTGGTACCAAGGAAGTCATCATTGCTAAATTAACCGAATTCGGTTTCACCGATGAAATGATCAACATGCCAATTTCCGCTCTATCTGGTGGTTGGAAGATGAAGTTAGCTTTAGCTAGAGCCGTTTTAAAGAATGCTGATATCTTATTATTAGATGAACCAACTAACCATTTAGATACTGTTAACGTTGCTTGGTTAGTCAACTACTTAAACACTTGTGGTATCACTTCTATTAACATTTCTCACGACTCCGGTTTCTTAGACAACGTTTGTCAATACATTATCAACTACGAAGGTCTAAAATTAAGAAAATACAAGGGTAACATGACCGAATTTGTCAAGAAGTGCCCAACTGCTCAATCTTACTTCGAATTAGCTGCTTCTGACTTAGAATTCAGATTTCCAGAACCAGGTTACTTAGAAGGTGTTAAGACCAAGCAAAAGGCTATTGTTAAGGTTTCCAACATGACCTTCCAATACCCAGGTACCTCTAAGCCACAAATTTCTGACATTTCTTTCCAATGTTCCTTATCTTCCAGAATTGCCGTTATCGGTCCAAATGGTGCTGGTAAGTCCACTTTGATTAATGTCTTAACTGGTGAATTATTACCAACCGAAGGTGAAGTCTACACTCACGAAAACTGTAGAATTGCCTACATTAAGCAACATGCTTTTGCTCATATCGAATCCCACTTAGACAAAACTCCATCCGAATATATCCAATGGAGATTCCAAACCGGTGAAGATAGAGAAACCATGGACAGAGCTAACAGACAAATTAATGAAAGTGATGCTGAAGCTATGAACAAGATCTTCAAGATTGAAGGTACTCCAAGAAGAATTGCTGAAATTCACGCCAGAAGAAAGTTTAAGAACACTTACGAATACGAATGTTCTTTCTACTTAGGTGAAAACATTGGTATGAAATCTGAAAGATGGGTCCCAATGATGTCTGTTGACAACGCTTGGATTCCAAGAGGTGAATTAGTCGAATCTCACGCCAAGATGGTTGCTGAAGTTGATATGAAGGAAGCTTTAGCTTCTGGTCAATTCCGTCCATTAACCAGAAAGGAAATTGAAGAACACTGTGCCATGTTAGGTTTAGATGCTGAATTAGTTTCCCACTCCAGAATCAGAGGTTTATCTGGTGGTCAAAAAGTTAAATTAGTCTTAGCTGCTGGTACTTGGCAAAGACCTCACTTAATCGTCTTAGATGAACCAACTAACTATCTAGACAGAGACTCCTTAGGTGCTTTATCCAAGGCTTTGAAGGCTTTCGAAGGTGGTGTTATTATCATTACTCACTCTGCTGAATTCACCAAGGATTTAACTGAAGAAGTTTGGGCCGTCAAGGACGGTATGATGACTCCATCCGGTCATAACTGGGTCACTGGTCAAGGTGCTGGTCCAAGAATTGAAAAGAAGGAAGACGAAGGTGACAAATTTGATGCCATGGGTAACAAGATTGCTGGTGCCAAGAAGAAAAGTAAGTTATCTTCTGCTGAATTAAGAAAGAAGAAGAAGGAAAGAATGAAGAAGAAGAAGGAATTAGGTGACGCTTACGTCTCATCCGATGAAGATTTCTAATCTAATCTCTGCTTTTAAAATTTCATTCATCTATTTTGTAGGTACAATTACTAAGTAGTAACCTATTTAAGATATGTTTTTATTCTGTATATTGTTTTTATAATCACTTCATCTACATTAATTTAATAAACTTAACCTTTTTAAAAATCACACTTTATACTAACACAAAACCTCCAATTACAAATATCATAGTGCCTAAAAATTCAAGTTATTACATTAGGACAGACCTGCAAATTGATGTTTACTAAGAATAGCAACAAATATGTCAACAATCTTCTTTGAAGATTTGTGATAAATATTATTAAAGGACTCATTCATTTATATCAATAACTGGTCTCTGCTAAATTCAACTCTTGACGATAATGACATTACTATTTGTTAATTGTGCCTATGTTAGCTCTTTATGTAGAGAAAATGTTGTATCTTTTACTTCAACATTGCACATACTGTAATATATAATTGATAGTTTTTGTTGATTGTTAAGCTTTTCGCGTACAAGTTTAATATATAACCTTCACTAGAAATTTATTGAAAAATAAATTTGAATGCACTTCTATACATCACAATTTTATATAAATAAGTCGTTATCTATTTGATTTAAATTGCCAATAGAATATTCTAGAATAATTTAATACGTTAACATTGTTCCTGGTGATATATTGATACTATATATACACAGATAGGTATATATTATAAGAGGTTGATTGCTTGTCCTTTCAGATATCAGGTTTAAAAACGAAGCACAAATACTTTGTAATGAACTTTTCCAAAATACTATTGCTATGTTTCAGCATAGTGCTCAATTTTGCAGCTGCTGAGGTTGCTTCTAATAAGAACCCAGAAGTTAACGTTGAGGTTGAAGCTCCACCAAATGGATTATCTTGGGAAGAATGGCATATGCAACACGAACATCAAATGAAAGAATATGATCCAGAAAGCTTTTTTGCATTACACGACATAAAGAAGAAAGGTTACTTTGATGATGACGATATTTTGGCATTATATGGTCTAAATCGTGGCGAAGTTGTTGGTAAGGGTGATGGTATGGGTGAACACGACAGCTCCGAACTTATAGATGAAGAGAACTCTAATAGGGTTGTAAATTTCATAAAAAAATTATTGGATGTTGATGATGATAGTAGAATTACCAAGGAGGAATATCTAGCGTTTGCTAAGAAAGGCCACAAGTTCCCAGATTTGGGTGTTGGTGTTGGTCATCATGCTGACTTCGAATTAGAATATGAATTACATCATTGGAATAAATTCCATAGAGATAATGATCCTGATGTCAAGAATGTTCACAGGGAGGATATTGAACACGAGTTGTTACACCATTTCCATGAAATTGAACATGAAGAGAAAGTTCAAAGAGGTGCTTCGAAAGGTACTGTCATTACAGATGATGAATTAGAATCAAGAATTGACATCAAAAACATTCCGAAGAAATTCAAAAACGGTTTCTTTTAAACATAAACAGTCCTAACAGAAGTAATATTTATACTTACATAAATTCTTCAAGAAAGAATAATAAAAAAATAGACACTGGTAATAGATCCTACTTAGATATTGTCAGAGTTGTTTTTTAAACCACACATACAAACTTTTGTGTTCCTTACTTTTTATATAGTATTCATATAAAGTTTAATAAAATTTTAATTTACAAAATCTTAATAACAACTACAACTTAGTAAATACACTAAGAAGGTTGCTGCTAAAGGACTTTGATTATCCTATTACGCAATTGTCATTAGAATAATATTGAAATATGTCAAAGTAGTATCTATTTTTAATTAAACAGCGGTGTCGTAATTTTCAAATCGTTGACAAAGTGAAAAAACTTATTATATATTTACTTATTTCAGTTATTTACTTTAACTAATTCGAGTTATAATATAATTAAAATATTGTGACATTCTTCTTGAGACCAATACTGGGCAGCAAATAGTTATATTCAATCATATTTATTTGAAAAATGGTTAAGAGTGTTATTTTCACTGATTTCGATGGTACAATCACTTTACAAGATTCCAATGATCATTTAGTTGATTCTACTGGTATTGGTAAAGAAAGAAGATTAAAAATTTTTGAAGGTATCATCGATGGTAGTAAGACCTTTAGAGATGCTTTTACCGAAATGATGGATTCTGTGAAACTCCCATATGAAGAGTGTATCAAAATTTTGGAAAGAGACATCGCTTTAGACCCTGGTTTTAAAGACACGTTCAATTGGGCACAAGAAAACAACGTTCCAATCATCGTTGTATCTAGTGGTACTGCTCCAATCATTCGCCACTTAATCGGTAAGTTCTTAGGTGAAGAAAATTTAGACAAGATTGATATTGTTGCCAATGACATTGAGTATTCTGCTGATGGCGAATGGCATGTTAAGTACAGGGATGAAACTGGCTTTGGTCATGACAAATCTAGAACTATTACCGAGTACAAGAACAAATTCGAAGCCCAATTGAAACCAGGCGAGCAAAGACCAACCTATTTTTATTGTGGTGATGGTGTTTCTGACTTAAGTGCCGCAAAAGAATGTGACCTTTTATTTGCTAGAGCAGGCAAAGACTTAATCACTTACTGTAAGAACGAGAAGGTTCCATACCACGAATTCACTACTTTTGCTGATATTTTAGCTGGCATGAAACAAGTCTTAAATGGAGAGAAGACAGTAGCTCAATTGATGGACAACTAATGTTATTAAAAGCCATTGTTTTCCTGTATAACCCATAAATAGGATTGAAATTGTTGCTACAAATGTCTTTTTGGGAAATACACTACTTTTTTAATGTTTTACAAGATTTTTTTATGATATAATATATAGATAGATGAATGTATTTATTACAAAAGCTTTTATTGAACGAGGTCTTGTTCCCACTCAAATTTCTTCCTTAAAAGCCTTCTAGCGTAGCTGATGAAAAGGACAAAGAAGTACACAAGAACTTCTAGCTATTCGTTACTGTCATTCAACGACTCTTTGGACCTGCTTCAAGCAGTTGGTACTCTGTATGGTATATGGCTCATGTCATTTTATTTGACGGAAGCTCTACTATATAAAAATCACGTGCTGGGTTTTCATGTATATTTTTAGAATTCGACATCAATAATTCAGATATCAGAGCATTAATTACATAAAAGTATTTTATATCTCATAATTATCTTGTTCGCTCTACTCAATCGAATGAACAAATAATCTAGAAGGTACCCAGTCATTATAAATCTTTGGTTATCTTTATTATCTGTTACTTTTAATTCGATTTAATAAAGTTTGCTGCTAAGATATACGTAAGGAAAGCGTATACGTGATTCTTTGACCATGTCTGTAATCTTAGTTTCAGCAGGTTATGACCATACTATACGGTTTTGGGAAGCCCTTACTGGTGTTTGTTCGAGGACTATACAGCATCCAGATTCTCAGGTCAATAAATTAGAGATCACTAATGATAAAAAACTATTAGCAGCAGCAGGTTCAAATAACGTGAAGCTGTATGACATAAATACCACTAATCCAAATCCAATTGCTTCTTTCGACGGCCATAAGAATAATGTCACCTCTATAAATTTTCAAGTAGAAAATAAGTGGATGGTAACCTCAAGCGAGGACAATACTATAAAATTATGGGATATAAGGTCTCCAAGTTCCCCTAGAACTTACAAGCATAATTGCCCTGTTAACGAGGTGCTAATACACCCAAATCAAGGAGAATTGATATCTTGTGATAAAGATGGAAACATAAGAATTTGGGATCTCGGTGAAAACCAGTGTACTCATCAACTGACTCCAGAAGATAATGACATATCGATACAATCGATTTCTTTAGCAAATGACGGATCAATGCTTGTTGCTGCTAATAATAAAGGAAATTGTTATGTGTGGGACATGCCAAATAAAATAGATGCATCAAATTTAAAACCAATAACTAAATTTAAGGCACATGATTCCTATATCACTAAAATTTTACTTTCTTCAGACGTGAAGTATATGGCTACATGCTCTGCTGATCATACTGCAAGAATATGGTCTGTAGAAGATAATTTTAAACTAGATAAGACTCTAACAGGCCATCAAAGATGGGTATGGGATTGTGCATTCTCTGCAGATAGTGCTTATTTAGTCACTGCATCATCAGATCATTATGTTAGATTATGGGATTTATCTACAAATGAAGTAGTAAGACAATATAGTGGTCACCAAAAAGGTGCTACTTGTGTAGCATTAAATGATATTTAATTTTTAATAGACTCATGCATATACCAAAATTATTTCTAATTTATTTAAAGATAATTTTTAATGATAAAATATTCATTCATTTATTTAACAAACATGAAATCTTCATAGCTTAAGTATAATGGTTTTCTTTTTCTGGATATATATGTACTAGTATGTATGATATTCTTCAAATTTTTGCTACAAATAATTTACATGATACTGATATACAAAACTAATGGAGCATTAAAAAATTTATTGTCTCTTACCATATGATATATCCAAATCACAACCACCGTAATTGTAGTTATTTAATCTGTCAATACAAATTTCCGCATCTTCTATATTTTCATATTCAACTACAGCAATACCAGTTGGTGCACCAGTGGAATCATAATTCAGTTCTGCATTTTTCAGTTTCCCAATAGTTTCAAATAAATCATATAAATCACTTTTAGCTGTAGAAAATGGCAAATTACTACAATACACTAAGGTGCCTTTTTCACCTCCACCTACAACACCTTCTAGAAATTTTTTCGTTGAACCTTCAGCTCCACTGACGTTTTCATTATTTCCAGTTTCTTTGTCATTATTTATATCCATTAAGTCCCGTTCGTTATCATTTTCATCACCTTTTATCATGTTATTATTACCTTCACGAACTTCTAGAACATTTCCTTCCATATTGTAGCCATCATATTTAGAAATCGATCTTTCCATGGATTCCCTGTCGGCAACCAAAACAACACCAGAACCTTGGGAATAGCCTTGCTCATCTAAATCAACATCTGCACGCAAGACAGCACCACATTCTTTAAACATATCCTTTAATGCTTGCCAGTTCATCGAGTATGGAAGATTCGAGATCAATATTTCATACCCATTCGAGTTACTAGACAATTGAGGTCTTTCGTCCCTGTTATTCCTTCTGTTATTTCTAAAATCATTTCCCTCTCTTTCCCTCTTATCTCTACGAGAGTCTTCTGGTGGTGGGTTATCTTGTCTGACAAATATTTTACGATCCATGAAAAAGGTTCCATCAAATTCTTTAATAGCTTCATCAACATCAGATGGGTTAGTGAATTCTACCGTACCCATACCTCTATGGTGACCTCTAGAAGTAATAATGTCGGCTCTTACAACATCACCCATGCTTTCAAACAGCTGTCTCAAATCCTCAGGTGTACAGTCGTAAGTAAGGTTTCCAACAAATATACTGTTGATATAATTTCTGTTCACCTTTTCTTCGTACGACGAATCCAATTCTTTACCCAAACGTGGTCCGTAATCACCTCGAGAACGGCTTCCATGGTAACCCCTAGGTCTTCTATCATCCCCCCTTCTTCCACCGCTGCCTCGTCCTCCCCCTCCAAATCTATCAGATCTTCTCCCTCTGCGATCGCTGTACCTATCATCATATCGGCCACTATACCTATCATTGTACCTGCTATCATATCTGCTGTCGTAATTACTGTCATACCTGCTGTCATACCTCACCCCCCTCGAACCATTGCCACGGTGGTCAGAATACCCATCATCATAACCTCTGCCATTGCGTCTATATCTAGATCCTCTCCTTTCGTCATTGTAATGCCCTCTTCCATCCGTACCATCTCTATGGTCATACCTGCGTCCTGGAGACCTGGACCTACTGCGTGTCCTCTCACTATATTCCACATCAGACATACTAATACCTTTCAATAACTATGTCTTCCAACAAAAAACAACAACAACAACGAATATAGATATGCGTATTTACCTACAAGCTCAACTAAGTTAGCAACCAAGATCTAAAACTCTTATTGCCCTTTGTCTCCCCTGCCTTTTTAAGAGCTTTTCAAGTACTGGACTTCTTTTGTCTTTTTTTCCAAAATGAAACTTGCTTTTCAATTAACAGCACCAGAAACATTTTCATCACCACAAACTCCTCTAACTCTAGACCAGGCTCTAACTTACCACCCTATTCATTGCATTATTGCTTTACTTCTCATCAATATTCCATAACTCATCGTCGTCACATTTCAAATGTCATCGATTTCAAATTTTTCACTTTTATCATGCTACACGAACTGTTCCAATTCCAAGGTTTTAATTATATTGATATATTGAAATTATGGACATGCATTACTATGGATGTATATATTTAAGGATAGATGTATTCTAAGATTTAGGTAGGTTGTAATTAAATAATGTGTGTCTGTTTAATGGATTAGCACTTAGCACTTAGCAGTGTGCAAAGTAAAGTGCAATGTTATTTTTCAGTTCATTGGAGGGTCTGCAGACTCGAAAATTTGGATGTAATGTTTTGATACAGGTCCGTAATTCGACTAAAAAAGCAGCTGGTTCGAGGACGTCGATGAAAGATTCCGCTGGGCGTAGACTGGGCCCAAAGAGGTACGAGGGACAGAAAGTAAAGTGTGGAGAAATTATTATGAGACAGCGTGGGACGAAGTTTTTCCCTGGGGAGAATGTGGGAATCGGTAAGGATCATACAATATACGCTAAGGAGCCGGGCGTTGTTAGGTATTATTTGGATCCATTCCATCCCAAGAGGAAGTTTATAGGAGTTTCTTTGCAAAAGAATGGGATGTTGCCAACTCCGCACTTCGAACCAAACGTGAGAAGATTTGGTCGTGGCATCATTGAGGAAGGCTCGAGGGCTCATGAACTGTACGAAAAAGCTAAGGTAGAAAGTAAGTCTAGGTATCAGCTGGCTAACAAGGCCAGGATCTTGGAGGAATTGGAGGCTCGTGAGAGCAAGAGGGCTCAGCTTTCTAAGGAATTCGAAGATTTCATGCCTGCAACTGTTAAGACAGCACTGGATGATACCGAGGTTGCTATCAAATATCTATTACGTTTCAGATCTTGCCTAAGAAACGGGTTTGAGTTGGCAGATGCACAGTTTAATGCCAAAAATTACCTTGTTTTACATACAGAGTTAATAGCAAAAAAGGAAAGTTGGGATTCACAAAAGTTGGCCAAGCGTTTGGATTCTTTAAACAAGGATATCGAGCTACTTAATGAGTCAATTGGGTTTGATAACAAATACAAAATAACTGAGTTTATCAGTGAATCAAACAAGAAACAAATGAAGGATAAATTAATCGAGGATTTGAAAAAATTAGACCCTGCCTCTGAAGGATCAACTGCCAGTTCAATAAAGAAATCTAGAGAAGAAATAAAAAAATTATTTGTCAATGCTTCAAGATTTTTGACCTTGTCAGAAGAAGTCCATTTACGTAGAAAATACTTGAAACCAGTTCTACCTGAAAACAAGCTAACCGTATTGGAAAAACCAACAAAGAATTCGATTCTAGTGAGACGTTTCGATTATGAAAACCATAAAATTGTTATTTTACCAAGATCAAAAGAAGCTTTCTTAAAGAAAGCTTAGTATCAATTAAAAAATTCTATGGCTGTTGAATGGAATAGGAGAACAAAATCTTCGACTTGTATTAAGGAGTCAAATTAACAACAGTAACATTTATTCGTATGCACATTGCACATAATAAAAAATGCTTATACATGTAAATAATTTAAATATAGTAATTATATTTTCATATCAATTAAATAACAATCTTCAATAGTTAAATTTTATTTCATTTTATTTCACTTAGCTAAAATTTATTTACTGATGGTATATATCTGGAAAACTATGAGATCTCAATAAGAGACATATAGTGATAGAATATATATTTCTAACCTGGTGGTAATTGAGAAATATCCACAATGTTGCTTATTTTGGACTCCTCATCTTCCTCAGCATTAGATGTTTTAACTGGAGTTCTTGGAAGAGCCATCATACCACTTCTAGCGCATTCCAAGACACCAAATGGTTCAATCAATTTCAAGAATGCAGATATCCTCTTTGGTTTAGCAGATAGTTCCACAATACAACTTGTTTCACTAATATCCACAACTCTACCTCCAAAATTCTTGGCCAAATTAGTGATATCGTTGAGATGCTCATGTTTCAATCTCAAGACTTCACTTAATGGCAAATTTGAAGGATGGAATGTTTTTTCTCTAACTTCTGAGACTAATTCACTTGAATCGACGTTACCTGTGGTTTGATGATGATGTAATAAAAGATCTTCAAAATATTCAGCACCTAATAGAGAAACACGAGCTAACACTAGTTCTCTCTTAACAATTTCGGCATTAGTATAATTTAGAACAGCATAGACAGGAACTAAGTCTTCTATTTGTCTTCTCGCTTGTTCAATAACACCATCTTGACCCTTAATGGTAATAGTCATTCTACTCAAGTCCTTGACTTCGGTATTACAAACCACCAATGAATCAATATTGAAACCTCTTGCAGCCAATGTACCGGAAATTCTTGACAAAACACCAGGTTCATTTTGAACTAAACAATTCAAAACATGTTTAGTTCTTGGTTCGGTAGAGGCTGCCGGTGTCTCATAGAGAATGGATGAAACAGCAGTGTCGACATTCCATGAAGGGGTCTCTAAAGTTGGCAATGGTGGAGGAGTACTATGCTTGTGTAATTGTTTATAAGCCAATGCAGATGTAGATGAGGAACTATGGCGAACCAAAGTTCTCTTCACGTTCCCAGTTACTAGCCTGAGCATTGTTTAACGTTAAATAGTTCAGTGTCCTTTTTTCTTCAACGAAATCAAAGAAGGTTAATAACTTTCTAAGAAACAACACCGAGTAGTTCAGTACAAGCAAAGAGTAAGAAAATAACGACAGCAACAACTACAAAATGCACAAGGGTTAATATATGACCTGTAGTATACACTTATATATATTCTATAAACGCATGGATGATTATGTTTGTATCAGTACAGAAATTGCCTTGCAAGAAAGGAAAAGTGAAAAATTATTCGATGACTAACACTTGTGCAAAATCAAAATTGAATGAATAATAAAGCTAATCAATTGGAGAAAAGAAAGATCTTAGCATATTGCAGTAAAAAAGTGTTGATAGAGCTAGTTGATCCTATGCTCTGTGCATGATTCAGTGTTTATATGTATCTATTTAGTTGTTTTTATAATTATGGAGGTATATGTCTCCAATAGATCAGGAATGACTACGAATCATAGTCGTGATTAAATTAATTTGTATTATGTGCATTTATAAAAGTCGTAGTATTCTACGGATGCCAGATGCAGAGTGCTCTGTTAATCTGTTGGCTTTCAATTGTTTAAATGTGCTGAAATTTTATTTATATGCATTCTTGTTGTGAATTGTTCTCTTGCCAATTCTCTTGTTTTTTTAACAAAAACGTCTATTCCTATCAAATCTCTATCTAGCAATGTGGACAAAGAATGTATTGTCTCGCCGATAGCTTGGTCTTTTGCTACTAAATTATATAATTGCTCTAATGCAATGGAGTTTGTTGTCAAGTAAGTAACAGGGTCTATATCTGTTCCATTTCTTTCTTCAAATTTTATGATTTTATCTTTTTCGACCTCTAACAATTGCATCTGATCATTCAACTGCTTTTTTGAGTATTCGATCGTTCTATTCACACCATCTAGTGTCTCTAAGTCGTACTCATAGATTCTTTTAAATTGAGCAATTGCTGATTCGATCGACCCAATTTTAACCTGCAATTCATTTTCCGTCCTCAATTTATCTTCAACCTCCAATTCATTAACAACTTGTTGTAATTTGCCTATTAGATCGTCACGTAGTTTAGATATCGGCACTGTCTCATTATCGATATCCATTAAATTCACCTCTGGATTCAATTCTTTCTGAATAGTTGAAGATGAGGAAACAGTATTCATTGCAGGTCCCTTGGGGAGAGGCGGCTTCTCAGGAACCCTTGGTGCTAAATCCGGTGGCTTGTTAATGTTTGCTTCAATGTCGATTTTCTGAGCATTCGTTGGTTTCGGTGGTAATACGGGAGGAGCTTCGGCATCAGCCAGGGACAAACCAGCCATTCTTGCTGGTAGTTTAACGATTGGACAGTTGTCGTTTTTATTTGTGGCTAGAAACTCGTTAATGACTTCCATCAGCCCAGCCGGCTTGAAATCCCACAAATTTAAAATCGGCAAATGTACCACACCATTGGAATCAACCTGTCTCCCCTTAGCAATCATGCATGCTGCGTCCAGTGTCGAAAGGTCAACCAAAAGTAAAGGATGCTGCAAAGGATATGTTTTTGGGATCCAGAGCAGCACAGGCACATTGGTCTCAGAAGCCAATTCGAAAGATCCGTAGAGGCACAGAAGCAAGTTTGACACGCCCTTCGAGTCTGTAAAGACTCTCGTTCTTGGCTTTAAGTTCGGAAACGAGGACAATACAAGCAACGTATCGTTAAATATTTTCTTCTTGTGTTCTTGGTTCGAGTAGATAGGCTGAATCACGTCGAATAACCATTGTATAACTGCTTGTGGTACTGGTGCTGCTGCGGTCGACATCGTCCTTCACTTCCACACCGGTATGCAGATGCATAGGGCCATCACAACGTTATTGCTTCTGGAACGTTTTTTTAACTTTACTATTTTTATAAGAGCTGGTTGAGACCTTGGCGGCGCAACGGGCTGCCTGGCGACTATACGAGTACTACACACAGATCGAGTACACATGCATCGCTGCAGCACACTGCTATTCTTAAGGATATACTTGGCTATGTAGATGACAGAATGTAGAGACCGCCGTTTCAGAGGGAAAATGAGAAGTTTCCCCACATCACAACGCCGAGTCGCACGGATTGCCACACACAGGGCCCTGCGAGGTATCAGTTTTAAAGTGCAGGACCGCTGGAATGACAACTCGATGTTCTCCATAATTAGAACCCATAAATCCATAGAACATAAGGAAGTTGAGGCAGAAACAGGAGGTCAAGAAAAGTGTGACTGGGCACGTACGCTTACATGCCACATCCATCACTGGACATACGGGCCTGGCGTCTGACCAGACCAAGAGCCACGCATTAAGCCGACGACGCCCACAACTCAAGAGTGTTTTGCACACGGGAGAGAGAAACGGAAAACTGTCCCTTTTATATACCAACGGCGGGAACAGAGGATTTACAAAAAGTCGTCGTCGCCGTCTGTAACCGCCAACGAGAGCGAAAACTTTTGCAGGCGTGCCGCTGTCGTGTTGCACGGCAGGGTAAGGACGACGAAACCTGCGGCGGCTAGGGCATCTGCCAGCGACCGTGCCCAGACACACGAACGGGCTTGCCCGTTCGTGTGTCACCGCCAGGTGCACTGTGTGTTGCTGCTGAGTGCTGCTGAGTGCTGGGCGGCATTGCCGCCCAGCACTCAGCAGCACTTGCCCGGGTGACACGCAGCACAAAGCGTTGTGCAGGGCTGCCAGCCAATCACCGGCCATAGCCCTGAGCAGTCTTACCCGCCCTGGACACCCCGTCAAATCCGATCGCGCCGATAAAAAACGCAAAGCTGCGCGAGTTCTGGAGGCACAAGCAATTACAGACACATATTTTACAGTTTAGTATATATATTAATCCCAAACGAAACAAACATTAGACATCTGTATATATAAACCGAAGTAATTGATTAACCGTTCAAACTGTTTTCAACCAGTGCTTCATTTTCTGCTTAGGGTTTACCAGTTACGCACAATTGCTCAAACTTTTGCATTTTTATTTATTGGTGTTTGCTGTCGTTGAACACTGTTACAAAGTTATCTAAAAAAGTTCAGTCTATATTTGCTCAGTCGCCGTAGACATTGTACCATTTGCCCCAATATCCCCCATGCTAAGACTCCATTCGAATTCCAGAACAGCTGCGCTAGGCTTGTCTAAGAGGCTTTTCTCCAACAACGCCAAGGCTCTTACAAGCACCTACCGTACACCTAACTTCGGTTCAAATATCAAGGAAAATAGAGACACAGACAAATCCAGATCGTATGCCTACTTCATGGTCGGTTCGCTAGGTTTGCTGTCGTCTGTGGGTGCCAAATCAACTGTAGAGACCTTCATATCTTCCATGTCAGCGTCATCGGACATTTTAGCTATGGCCAAAATCGAAGTTAACCTTGCCGTCATCCCAGAAGGTAAAAATGTCGTTGTCAAGTGGCAAGGTAAGCCTGTCTTCATTAGACACAGAACTCCAGAAGAGATTTCCGAAGCCAACGATGTCGATATCTCTACCTTGAGAGACCCACAGACAGACGCCGACAGAGTTCAAAACCCTGAATGGTTGGTCATGCTAGGTATCTGTACACATCTGGGATGTGTCCCAATCGGAGAGAGTGGTGACTTTGGTGGTTGGTTCTGTCCTTGCCACGGTTCACACTACGATATCTCCGGTAGAATTAGAAAAGGTCCAGCTCCATTGAACTTGGAAATTCCAAAGTACTCGTTTGACGGTGACAAAGTTATCGTTGGTTAAAGGTCGTCGTCACCTGAGGGGCCATCTCCTTTTTATGGTGGAGAAAACAAATTTATAACATTTACAAGCAAAATTGAATTTTCTCTTCCCATCATCACATGTGACTTCCAACTGGCGATGCCAGCTGTGCAAAATCGTATATATTATTCCTATTTTCTCATATTCATAAGTCTTTTAAGTAAATACTATTATTTATTCTCACGTGCCTCGACGCAGGGCGGTACGCTGTCTGCGCCTGATATGCACAAAATACAAAACAATCTATAAGTATTAAAGACATCCACGTTTCTGTCGACCTTTGGATATTCTGTCGAGCCAGCAGAAGCTTCTTTAAAGTAACGCATCATCGTCAACAGCGTCTTAGACAGCAGAGAGAACCATAAGTCTAAACAGTGTACATAATTACCCGCAACATTTCGTATGGTATTTGTCGTCGTAAATGATTAACATTTTAAATTTGAACAACTGATATCAGAACTTTTATCAATGTATGCTACACCCACATGTAAATGTATATAAACTTGTGTGTGATGGCTGTTGACGTATACATCACCAACTTTGACCGATCTATCAGATGGCAGCGACGCAAATAGCCATGGAAGATCAATGCCAACGCCATGCAATCAGTGCAACCGATTCGGTGACTATTGTCATCAAAGAATGCATTAAGCTTTCAATTGCAATGAGAAAGTATTCCAATTTTACTTCACAATCTAGTGTATCTGCTCTAGTGACAGGGAGCAGCGAACTTTTTTATAATGAAAAGGATTTCTTACAGTCGAGCAAAATCAATGAGAATGAAAACGATGATAACATGTCCCTGTTCTCATCCGAAGCTATTAGTCTTGATGGATTAGTGGTTAAGTTAAAAGATACAAATTTTCTGAATCCAAATTCGAGTAGTATCCCTCACAATGTCACACATAATAACCAGATCAAACAAAACGACCCTTTACTGGCTGGATTGATACAATTGAGACTGATGTTGAACAAATTAGATTCCCTAAATGATATAGATTCATTGACATTGATTCAACCTTTCCTTGTAGTTATTTCAACGGGGAAAATTTCAATGTATATTACTTCGCTGGCATTGGACTCTTTGCATAAGTTCCTTTCATTAGGAATCATCAATAAATCATTAGACAATTTCGTTGTCACTTATAGAGAAATTGTCAATGCAGTGATCAATTGTAAGACAGATAACCAAAAAATAACCAATAATTCATCAACTGCAACAAGTAACGTTTCAAGCATCGATGACAGTCTATTGATTAAAGTACTTTCAATTCTGGATATAGTGATCAATTCAGATTATTTTGATATATTATCAGATTCAAATGTCCATGACATTTTAACTATTATCATGTCAGTAGCATATAATAAGAAAAAAAATGAACTTCTAAGAAAGAATGCAGAGTTCATAATGTCTTCCATTACAATTAAGTTGTTCACTAAATTAAACGATATGAAATCAAAAACCAACGGTAAGGTGTATATTAACGATGAATCTTACTCTAAGGATGCTCTAAAGAATGTCTTTGAAAATGAAAATGATAATGCCGCTAATACTGGAACCAAAGCAAATGCATCTGAGACAAATAGTGACTCAGATGAGCAGGCACAAAATGTTACAGACGATGATAAAACTATGGTAAACACCAACATGGAACTTTCTTCTAGTGTCAGAAACATTGATCAAAATTTCGGTGTATCTGTTTTAAGATTATACCTAAATATGCTATTGTCGTTAATAACGCCAGAAAATCAAACAAGACACACAAATTCAACCAAGATCTTAGCATTACATTATATTAACATGTCAATAGAATTATCTGGAGATGCTATATTATCACATCCACAGTTATTCAATGTAATCTCCGACCCAATATTCAAATCAGTTTTATTCATTATTCAAAATTCCAACAAATTATCGTTATTACAGTCTACATTACAATTGTTTACAACATTGTTTTTGAATCTACATGGCCATTTGCAAATGCAAATTGAATTGACTTTGAATAAAATATTCGAAATTTTGTTGGAAGGTACGGATAAAACAACAGGCGAGTCAGAGACAAACAATAATCCTAAGTTAAGGCCACCGAAGGTTAAGGAGTTATTAATTGAACAAATTTCAATTTTATGGACTCGCTCACCTAGTTTTTTCACTTCTTTATTCATCAATTTCGACTGCAATTTAGACAGATCTGACGTTGCAATCAATTTCTTAAAAGCGTTAACAACTTTGTCTTTGCCTGAATCATCTTTAACTTCAACTGAAACAGTTCCACCAATATGTTTAGAAGGCTTGGTTTCTTTTATTGATGATTTATACAGTGACTTGTATAATGTCAATAGACAACAATTTTTACTGGAAAAAGACACTATTGATTTGATTAAAAAAAGAGAACGTAAAACGATGTTTAGTAAATGTGCTGAAGAATTTAATATTAAACCAAAAGTTGGTATTCCAATGCTTATTGAGAAAGGATTTATAAAGTCAGACAAAGATTCAGATTTAGCTGAATTTTTATTTGAAAATAACAACAGAATCAATAAAAAACAAATTGGTTTATTATTATGTGATCCAAAGAGGACTGGGTTACTAAATGAATTTATTAAATTATTTAATTTTGAAAACTTAAGAGTTGATGAAGCCATTAGAATATTGTTAACAAAATTTAGATTACCAGGTGAATCACAGCAGATTGAAAGAATTGTAGAAGCATTTTCTTCTGGGTACGTATCAAGTCAAAATTATGATCCAAAGAAACTTGACGATTCTTCAGAAAATGTGAATTCAAGCATACAACCAGATTCAGATTCAGTTTTTGTATTAAGTTATTCTATTATTATGTTGAATACGGATTTACATAATCCACAAGTTAAGGAACATATGTCATTTGAAGATTATTCCAGTAACTTAAAAGGTTGCTATAATTCGAATGATTTTCCTCATTGGTATCTTGATAGAATCTATTGCTCCATAAGAGACAAGGAAATTGTTATGCCAGAAGAACACCATGGCGATGAAAAATGGTTTGAAGATGCATGGAATAATTTAATTTCTTCTACAACTGTGATCACGGAAATTAAAACCGATCTCAGAACAATAACAGAAAGATATAACAAAATTGAAATGGCCCATTTTAATAGAGCAATATTCAAAAATGTTGGTCCTTTAATTTTAAGCACCCTTTTTCAGATATTTGTCGCTGCATCTGATGAATACATTACGACAAGGATGCTAACAACTATTGAAAAATGTTCATCTATCGCATCTTTCTTCAACTTCAAAGGTTTGTTTAATGATATATTGCATAACATTTCCAAGATAACCACTCTTGCGGTACCTGAAAATGAGTTGGTTTCCCCCGATGTGGATATAATACAATTAGTTGAGGTAAAATCTCAGAATTCAGACTTTACTATCCCGGTGAGTACTAGATCTGTATTTCTTGGGAAATCTTATAAGGGACAATTATCTACAATTGTTTATTTTAGAATTATCAGGAGGAATAGATTAATTAATATGATGAATGATATTACTTGGAAGGACACTATTGCTATGCTTCTTAATTTGTATGAAAATTTACTATTCCAAGGTGACATATTTGTTGAGTTTCAAAAGAAAGTGCAATTAACCAACTTATTAACGCCAAAACCTGTTGTGAAATTAAATAGAAATGAAGAAAATAGAGGATTATTTTCAACATTTGCTTCATATCTAACAGGTGGTGAAGAGCCAACAGCTGAAGAGATAGACTATTCCATCAGGACAATGAATTGTTTACAAATTAGTAAAATCAAAGCTTCCTTATTTGGAAATGGTACAAATTTAACAACCGATGTCATTGATTACTTTTTAGATTCTATTCCCGAGAAAAAAACTCTTGACAATCAAAGATATTATGAATCTGAATTATTATTCATTACGGAAATATCAGTTGTTCTATTTTCACTAGGGAAGAATGGTGAAAAGTTTTCTGATTCTTTATTACAGAGATTGACTGATTTAAGATCAAGAAAAGACATAAGCAAAGGAACAATATGCCGTTTAACTCATTATAGTCTTATCTTATTATCCATAATGGACAACAAGGGTGAATACCTCAGTAAATTAGTAATAAACGACATCGAAGGCCAACCAGAGGTATTTGATAACGACTATTTCCAAAGCGAAGAAGGGTACGGATTTATACATTCATTATTGAATCTGGTGAACATATCGAATTATCAAGAAATCTTATTTGGGGAGGAAGAATTATGGAATATTTTAAAAATAGTTACTATTAATTATAAGTACGGATTAATGACATTTGAATTTTTGGAAAAATCCATTACAAATAATGTTGATATTTCAAACACTGATAGCTTCTTTCATATCATTAGTCTACTGGATGTTTTATCATCTATTGGTTCAGTAGGTAGTGCATGGGAAGAGGAATATGAAAATCTAGTTAAAAGTGGACATAAAGTTAATTCTGAAAATCCACATAAGAATGAAATAGTTTTATCAATAAAGGCAATCAATTTGTGTTTACAATTGATAAGAGACGATAATATTTTTTCTAAACTCGATGATACAAAAAAATACACCTTGATTCAAGTTCTTTGCCATCAATGTCAAAACCCCTGTAAAGAGATTAGGACATATACCTACACTGCTTTAGAGAACACCTTATGCTATAGCCCAGACAAGGATACCAATTTTTCGGTATCTGAAATTGAAGGTCTAATCGATGGTGGATTTATGCCACTGTTGGAAAGTGATCAATCTTATATTACAGAGCTTTTAAGCATTATTGGAAAAATTTACATCAGCTATCTGGAAAATAACGAAGCTACAAATGATACTTTCATTAAAATTCTGAGTGTATTTAATAGGTTCGTTGATAATACCGAAGTGGAGAAACAACTACAGCAATTGATAATTGACAAGAAGGAGATCATGAAAAAACTAAATATTACATCTAATGTTCCTACTCCATCGCCTTCGCCACTCCCTGCAACAGAAAACAACTAAAAAGGAAATTATCGAGCTTTAAAGTATGTAGGTCCATAGCCTCATATATCTTTCTGTTTATTGAAGCTGTCGCTACATATAACAATAAGTAAACTATATATACTTTATCGATAAATTCAAATAAAGTATGTGTGATGACACTGATTTTTAGTCTGACTCTAAATCTGCAAAGTAATTTCAAGCGCGAGTTTTAATAAAATTTGCGATGATTCATTCTATTGCAAAAATATAGCTACATTTTGATTTCAAAAATGTTGCTATCTTGATGCTTATATCTTGTAGGTACATTGCCTTATTTTATTCAATAGTGAATTTAGTAAATATCACTCTTCTAACCAGTACTACCTTTTTTATTTTTTTTGAAATATGTTGCTTTAAGAACTTTAGTCAATCAATCGTGGAAAAATTGCACTGTGCAATAATAAAATAAAACTGAAAAATGTCTACTCTATCTTATGAACAAAGAGCTCAGAAACATCCAAACAAAGTTGCCTCAAAGCTACTAAACTTGATGGCTGAAAAAAAAAGTAATTTATCAGCATCTTTGGATGTTCGCACCACTAAAGAACTACTAGACTTGGCTGATACTTTAGGCCCTTATATCTGTTTACTAAAGACACATGTAGATATTTTAGAAGATTTTTCCTACGAAGGTACAATTAAACCATTAAAAGAGTTAGCTGCCAAACATAGGTTCTTATTGTTTGAAGATAGAAAGTTTGCCGACATCGGTAACACCGTTAAACTACAATACTCTTCTGGTGTTTACAAAATCGTTGAATGGGCTGACATTACTAATGCTCATGGTGTTACTGGCCAAGGTATTGTTGCAGGTTTGAAATCTGCTGCTGAGGAGTCAACAAAAGAGCCAAGAGCATTATTAATGTTAGCAGAGCTATCATCAAAAGGCTCTTTAGCCCATGGTGAATATACCAAAGGTACTGTGGAAATTGCAAAGACTGACAAGGATTTTGTAATTGGTTTTATTTCTCAAACTGATATGGGTGGTAGAGACGAAGGTTTTGATTGGCTAATCATGACACCTGGTGTAGGTTTGGATGACAAAGGTGATAGTTTAGGACAACAGTACCGTACTGTTGATGATGTTGTTTCAACAGGATCTGACATTATTATTGTTGGCAGAGGACTATTTGCAAACGGTAGAGATGCAAAGGTAGAAGGTGAGCGTTATAGAAAGGCTGGGTGGGATGCATATTTGAAAAGAATCAATAAATAGTTCCAAAAGGACTGATTGAAAAAATTACGTTTATCAGTATTATAAGATGTCAATTAATACAGCAGTAGGTGTGGTCTATTAATGTTTCGAAGAAATATTTAATCATATATACCACACATAAGTAAATAAAATATCTCTACGTATTATGGTCTCCTTTAGGCATTCATCAGTTGTGTAGTATATTCTCAAATCTTTACATTCTAATTTCATAAATTCCACATATTTATCTTTATTCTATCTATTATTACATTCTAAAGTAAAAAAACGTAAATTGATATTATAATATTAATTTAAGAGGAACTATATTCCACATTTTATTGCTTATAGTGACTTATAGACTATTATTCGTAATCAATTTGTGTCACTTTGATATTACTCTTATTTCTGCTTACCCGTGGTTTAAGCTTCATAAGTTTTACTTCTCTTTAAATTTTCAATAAGAATCGACGAGAAATCGCAATAAAAATATTTAAATAATACTTAGGTATATATACATATCATGAACTGAAATTATTTAGCAACGTCATTGTACTAACTCCTGATAGTCTTCTCAAATCGAGATACACATACAGCTTGAAGCCACAATTGACTCTTTTGTTGTCAAAACTGTTTTCCTCTTTATCCACTTTTAACACTTTAATAAAGATTTGGCGATCAACGACAAAAATAAATTAGAATAACGATGGAAGCCTTAAATGCCAGAGAACAACAAGAATTTCAAAAGCTAGTTGAACAGAAACAGATGAAAGATTTTATGCGTCTGTATTCTAACCTAGTGGAAAGATGTTTCAACGATTGTGTGAATGATTTTACTTCTTCTAAGTTAACTAATAAAGAACAAACATGTATTATGAGATGTTCTGAAAAGTTTTTAAAACACAGTGAGCGTGTAGGTCAACGTTTTCAAGAGCAAAATGCTGCCATGGGTCAATCTCTTCAACGTTGAGAGGGTTTCCAATATTGTTTTATAATACCGTTTAGTATATTGAAACAGCCAACGTGTAAATATCAATCAATCATATACTCACAATACATACTTAAGTTACGATATTATCTATTAATTTGTTATTTCATTATCTATCTAATTGTTATTATATATTTACTTTTAAGTCTGTATGACAAAATTAACGTGAGATTATTGTAGTATTTTGTTCTTGAGTAAACCTTTTTTTAGATTTATTGCTTAAACTTCTTAAACTAGAAGAACGTTCCAACGGAGTTATTGTAGACAAATTATTTTCAGTAGCACACTCTTCCTCATCCTCATCAATAGGACTAATTTTATAGCTTTGGTACCATGCTATGATACTTATGATACCTAATGACCACCACCCAAGCCAAGCAATTTTATATTCTTGTGTCCATGACATTATATAACCCCAGATTAGAGGTCCCATAAATCTAGCGGCGGCTGAAATGCTAATAGTAGCACCGTTTATAACTGCTCGGCAGCTTAAAGGACTGCTATTTTGTATCAATAATGTAATTTGTGGGTTTGTCAAAGCACTACATAGAGTTTTAGAGCCCGTAATAAAGTATAAATAACAAATAGTGACCCAGTTTGGAATCCAATCCCTTTGTAAGAATACAACATACGGTATAACTATGTAAAGGAGTGGGTATATCTTAACCAATGTTCTAAAGATTGTCAAACAATCATATTTTCTATCTATAATTGGAAAAAGAAAAATAACTACCAAAACACCAAAAATACCAGTTGTAGAAAGTAAGGTACCCGTTTGTTCTGGTTTATATCCTATACCACCAGTGATCTTCCAAGGAAACTTAGAAGCCAACTGTGAAGAATTGTTTGGATCTTTTTCCAAATCGTATGCTAAGAAAATTGGCAGAAATTCGTTAAATACAATGGTATGCAATGACATTATGAAACTTACAGAAATTGGATAAAATACTGAAGTATGTAAAACATGGTGAATTGCATTGTTTTCTGCACATCCATCAAATGCTAATGTTCTACTCTCTGCTGTTATATCTGTCACTTCATTAATGGAATAAGTTCTAATCAATGCTACTGATTCTCTTCTTGTTAATAATGGCAAAGATTGTATACTCTCAGCTTCACTAATTTCACTAGTTTCATCGTTATTATTAAAATCTATGATATCATTAAGACTGGAGTTGTTGTGACTATAGTACATTTGGTCATTCTGGCTTACTTCATTGAGGTTGTTTTCAGAAATCAATGGGGTAGTCTCATTAACAATTTGCTCATCTTGCGAAATATCACTAGAAACAGCTTTGGAGTAATTAGTATTCCATGGTCTTTGTTTAACTTTTATAGATAATAGGTGTTTCCTTATAAAATCACCAAGTTCAAGACCATAATCTTTTCTATTTTTATAATCTGGGTGAGTTTCTTCAAAAAACAAAAAATTGGTTAAAATACTAATTAATATGTAACTGAATAAAACAATATTTGGTAATGAATACGGATATACTTTCACTAAATCCTTGATAAATGTTGGAAACCAACTAGGAGGATATGAATTGTCTTCTTCTCTAAAAACCAAATAACCACTTATTAGAGGTCCGAGAACCGCACCTGCCTCGAAAAATAATGGTAACATACTGAAAGCCACACCTTGGAACCTTCTTTCAGTAGCCACCTCTCCTATAACTGTTCTGATGATCGAAACGTTACCATTCAGTAAACCCATCATACTTCTAGCTATCAAAGTTTGATAATAATGTTTTGAAAATCCCAACATTAATAGTGAAATACCGGTTCCAAAAAGACCAAATAAAAGGGTTGGCTTTCTTCCATATTCCTGAGATACTTTACTCCAATGATATGCTGAGATAACTTGGCATAAAGCAAAACTTGATGCTAAATAACCTGAATATTTAGAAACTTGGGCTGTGTCAGGAGCTACATGAAAATCTTTCACCATGTAGTAAACATATGGAAATAGGGATGTAAATGACATTGGCTCAACTATTCTCATCATAGATAACAGAAATAGCTGATACCAAGGAAACCCCTTCATTTGCTCATTAAAAGTTAAAGTTTTCTTAGTCATTATACTATTTAAATATCATTTATTTCAACCTCGATACTTCTATTTAAAAAGCAATTAATACAAGTATTTGTTTAAAGTAACAACTTGATTTCTTACAACTAATATAAAGTAACAGTGTCAACTTCGATTAGTTTCTTACCATTTTTAAGTGAAGTAAGATTTAATTCAATTGTTCTTTAAATATTAGCACTGTTACACCTTAATACTTTTAAGCGAATTCGGTGATTCAATATAAATTCAAATTGTTCGTTATTAGAAACATCTGTAAACTTTTATTTAATCTTCAGCTTATTTCATTTAAAAAAAATACCATTTAATGATTGAACAATTTCAAGTAGATACTTCAATTATTTATATTTAGATTGAGTCCAAAATAGTAGTATTTACAAGTATATACACATACACATTTGCGAGCGAGAAAGTGCTTTACGTTAAATTTTGTTAAACTTTATCTATTGGATAGTTTTCTGGCCTATAACTGTATTTTTCCATTTGCTGCCCTGTAGAATGGTATAGAGTCTCTTATATTATGATTGCCATATAAATACAATATAATCCTCTCTAGTCCCAATCCAAATCCACCGTGTGGGACCGTCCCTTCTTTTCTTAAATCTAAGTACCAATTTAAATCACCATTCTTATTCATTCCTCTTTTGCTTACAATATTAGACAATTTGTCATAATTATCTTCTCTTAAACTTCCGCCAACTATTTCGCCAATTTCTGGTAATAACAGATCAAAACATGCTACTGTATTACCATCATCATTTAATTTCATGTAAAATGATTTTAACTCAGATGGGTAATCTGTTACAAATACAGGTCCTTTAAAATAACTTTCAGCCAGCCATTTTTCATGTTCTGTTTGTAAATCTGCACCTAGTTTCGGTTCATATTTAAGAAAGGGTTCCTTTAAATGTTGTATTTGTAAAAGTTTAATAGCTTCTGCGTAAGTTATTGAAGTCCATGAGGAATCGTTAAGTAAAAGATCCCATCTCTCTTTAACTTTTTTCTTTGTAAGACAGCCATCTGGAGCAGTTTTCGGAACTAGTTCATCAAATAAAGGATAACATTCATTTACTGCATATTGCAGCATAGTTTTAACAAAAGTTGTCAGGTCGTTAACATTTTTGGTAAAACACATTTCTGCTTCTAACATCCAAAATTCAGATAAATGTCTATTTGTATCACTTTCTTCAGCTCTAAAGCAAGGTGTAATTGACCAACAGTTCGATAAAGCCAATGTCAAAACTTCTAAATGTAATTGTGCTGAAACAGTCAAGAATGCTGGACTTCCAAAATAACAGTCTGATTCTTTTTTTGTACCATTTATAAGGTTGTTCATTGATTCAACCCTGAACAATTCACCAGCACCTTCACAATCATTGGCAGTTAATACAGGTGCTGCTATCTTCGTATAACCTTTTTCATGAAAAAATTTACTTAATGCAAATTCAAAATAAGACCTAAATCTCATTAGTGAACCCAAGTAAGTAGTTCTATGTTTTAAGTTCGGCAGAGTTCTTAAATATGGTAATGTTTGGTACTTTTTTTGTAAAGCATAATTCTCCGTCACATCTCCTAATATTTCTAAGTTTTCAATTGGCTCGTTAACTTTTAATTCAAATCTCTGCTCTCTGTCTGGGGTGATTTCCAACTTTGCCTGTTTGATGTTAACACTTTGACCAGTTTTGAAACCTTTCAAATACCTTACAATATCAGGATCAATTACGTTAGTTTTAGCATCTTTAAATGGAATCACAAGTTTTACAGAACTCACGGTAGTTCCATCGCTAAGATCTATAAATGCTATATTCTTCAGCAACCTTACCGATTTTACCCATCCATTGATATTTTCTACTGTCGAAGGTAATTGAATTGTATCATTTAAACTTCGCAAACTATGGATATAACGATAAGCGGTTACCCATCTAGGACCGTTTAATAACGGTTTGATAGATCTCGGAAACATAGATGTCCACTTTAACTACAAAATTTTTTAGTCTGTTTCGAACAGTAATCAAAGAAATACATTACCAGACCTATGTAAGTTACCTCCAAATAGGCAATAATAACCTACTTACAATTCTAATCACCACTGCAAACTTCATTGAATATGGAATATTTGTTATGTACCTTTGACCTTATTGATACTCACCTTTAAATTTAATACGGTTATCACATGACCAAATATATGTATGGCAACATTGATTTGAGACACATAGGATATTACAAAACGACAGTAAATGCTGTCATAAGATAAGAAGAATGGGATCTAGTAAGATGGAGTTCAAATGCACGTATGCTATATAATATTAGTTCTACATAAACATAATGAGAGAGAAAAATGTTCAATCTTATCTGAAAATAGTGTTTAACTATACGTGAAAAAATGTGGAAATCAATTAAAAAACTTAACCTGCTCTCCACCTCTTTCGAGGGTGCAAATGAGTGACCTGAATTTTATGTTTCATTATAATATATCTAATTCTTGGTTTAATTTATTATGATCCTCTTTTACTAATGACTGTTTTAACTTGTTCACTTTACATCGTAAAATCATTATTTTATCTTGCGAGAAATCTGATAGTTTTACCTTTTGGCTACAGGCCGCCTGTGGACAATCTCTCTCAGATTGAGTTTCCAAATACGATCTAATACCTTCTTCATCAAATACATGACCACAACGTTTTGAAATCATTGGGTTTCTATAAGGTTTAAATGTGATTGGGCATGTCAGTTCGATGATACCACCTTCTATTTTTAGATCATCGTCTACATTATTTTGATTAATTGGGGTACTTCGTATCACTTCATCTGGGATAACACTTGTAGGATCATTCCAAATATATGGTAATACTCTCAAAAGTTTATCCTTTTCTGAGTCCACCAGAGGTAACTCATCGGGACTCTGGTTGCTAGGATTATTAAGTTGAGAACGATCATTAAATAATTCTGATAACTTAGGAGCTGCCAATTCTTTTGACACATACTTATCCCATGTATCCAGACTAAAGGTCTCACACTGGTCGGAGAGTAATCTATAGTCCTTTTTTACTCGTGATGTGTCGGTAGCTAATTGCTTTGATTGTTTCATTTGAGTTAACAATTTTAAATAAGACTCACAAGTACGCCTGACAACAGGATCAAGCACTTCATAATTTGAATATGCTGGGATATTGCTATTTGATCCCTCTGCTAAGTCAGATGTGTCATCCAGATTTAACATGTTGTATATGAATTGATAATATTGATTTATACATGCTTTGTACTGCTCTTGGGTATCAATGGCTCTCAATGAATTAAAAAAGCTAAATGATTCATGATGCATAGGAGTAGATTCTGGTACAATACTCATTTTAAGGTAGTTTGTAATGCTTGGCGTTGCATCTTATATTCAGCTCTCACCTGCTTAATGTATACTTATCATTTCTTTAATTTTTTATATAGTGGAACTTGGAATATAAAAAATATACATATGAAAAAAACAAAATTATGCATCTAAAAAGCATTAAAAGAGTTCGAAATTTGAGTTTTATGAAATAAAAGAGGTAGTATCAATTAAGCTTGGCATTGCAAACGTCCTCTACAGCAAGCCAGGACGTGTTAGAATGAGCACCCCAAAGAATTCGGGTCTAATTGCTGGTCTTAGACCTGAAATCAGTGAGTTGATTGTTTTACAGATGATATATAGCTTACTGATGGCAAAAAATGGCAGCCGTCAGCTACAAGGTATGAATAGTAGTGGAGGTATATCGGAAAACATGCTTGATTCTAACTTAAGTAACTCTGGTGTCTCTAATGGTGCATTTTTTAGAGTATCATTGGTGAAACTTACAAATGAGATACAGAATAACATATTAATAAATCAAGTGATGCAGATTCAAAAGAACCCAAATCTAAGTAAAATTGGGATAAACGACATACTGAAGATTATCGGTGACCTTTTTCCCGGGCATAAAACATCATTGGTTGATGGACAGATAAGCTTCCACAATTTGCAATTAGAAAGTCTTCGAAATGATTTAATCAAGAAATATACGGAATTTAAGACTCAAAAGGTCGATTCGATTAGCAAATTAGAAGAAGATATATCCAATTACAAGAATCAAAGTGATATATCGAGTAGTGAAGCCAGCACTCCAGGAGCGGGAACTACGAAAGGAACCATTAATAAAGTTATGAAGAAAGAAAAAAGCAGGATGATGATGGACCCAAAGAGAGAGAAATTATTGCAATTGTATAGAGACACGGTATTAAATAAATTACAAGGCAAAGGTAAAATATTTAACGAACTGTATAAGACTATAGACGAAAATGAGAAAGTGAAAAAAACAATACCCGTTGGTATTGTTAAGGACAAGATTGAAATAGAACATATTAAAACAAAAACTCCACAGAGTGTACATGATTTGCAATTGATATTACAAAAAAGTATATGTGACGGTTTAATGAGATTTCCTGTAGGAAGCAAAGAATGGAAACTAGCCAAACAAGTTCAATTAGACTTTGACGATACGGTACAGTTCATGAGAAGAGCATTAGAATAGAGAAAACAAACATTTCTTATCTACTTAACATATAATGATACACAATATATATTAATATCAAAAGGTATTTCAAATTTCAAAGTCACACATATTAAATTAAATTAAAAAGAAAGATATAAAGTACATAGATACACGTATTAATATAAATATATTATACAAACCAAAACACACACATTCGGCTTGCATCATTTATAAAATAACTGAAAAGCATCGCAATTCTTGACATCTTTTCCTTCAACTTTGCATAGTTGTTTCATCGAATTAGTTATTAGTTATTAAAAGTTGCACAGGGGGGGTTATAATAAAATCTTATAGTCATAAAAAAAACTGGATGTTTGATAAGAAGCAGAGATGAGCAAAACGAAAGGGCAGTAGAAACGATCAAGGACCACACACGTCCTTGCGTCCTAAAAACCTCTTCGAATATTGCCCTCAACTAAAACCTATCTCAAACACCCTGTAAAATTAATTAATTAGTAAATGTCAACGTAGGATAAAAAAAGAGAATACATTAAAGGTTCAACGTCTATGAGACAATTAGAATCTTTGTAAACCCTTTTGTCTAGCCTGCCATTTTCTGTAGGCAATAGTAGCAATGATAGCAATACAAGCTAAACCTACTAAAATGAAAACTAAAATAACACCACCTGGTAAAGTCATTGTTTATGTGAGTACAAAATTCGTTGTTGATGTGTTTCTGTAACAAATTAACAACCAACAAGTAATGATAGTAATGGAACTACAAAAGTTAAAAGGAAACAAAGAAACGAGAGATATCCCAACTTAAATATAAGAAAGGAAAACATTCAAAACTCATTTTATTTTTCCTGAATATAATATTTATATATATAACCATCTTGTTCAGGTATGAAAAGCATAACCATAACTTGGTGAACTTTCAAGAAAGAGTTTGTAATGTGTTTTTTCTTCATTATTGTGATACAAACTGAGAGTATATAACTCGAGTGAAAAATTGAAACAAATAAAATAATATACCTCATCGCAAGAAGGAAGTAGTACCTAGTGCGAGCGCATTCAAGAACAGCAGTAGCAGCAGCAGTAAATGTGATATATCTGAGTATATTCCACTCAACTATCTTTATCTCCTCGACCAAAGAGAGACCAGTAAATGGTGTTTTCTGATAAAAGTGCCTTGACACAGAGAAAAAGGGCATCACCGAAAGCTGTTACGTTCATTAATTGAACGCAACGCATCCTCTAGGATTTGTCACCTTGAGATTAGACCTTGTGCAAGAGGACGGACTTCGAATTGGAAGTCTTTTCCTCTTTCAATTCTGGACAATTATACGTCTCGCACACTTTTTGGGACTTGAATTATAAGCAATTGGCTACCAAGTTGGGTTGCGATTAGTCAAAAAGGACTGTGCTGCTAAGAGATGGAAGAGAACCCAGGAATCATATAACACATTTCTTGTTTTCAATGTCGAAATTAAACGTATTTTGGTTTGCTACTCGTTCCCGTCCACGTTGTTGAGGGATTTAAGTCGACGTTTTGATCGCACTATTGTCTTGCATTTACTGTGCGTCTAACGCGGCGGTGTTCCAGGAAAGGCTACAGGATTCTGTGACAGCAGGTTCGCCTGTATTTGTTCACATTTCTGTGGATGGGCTAACACATGAACTGGAGAGTGTCGACGAATATATGACAAAGTTAGAGGTGGACCAACACAGGTTCAAGACTACATTTGTGTTGGTGGGTCGTAGAGAAAAATTTTCTTGGATGTTTTGATTGCAGTGGTTTTCTTATTGCTGGTTGCATTTCTCATATGCCTGCTCAGCGTTTGTTGTTGTGATTGTTCTTGTTTCTGCTAAGAGATTCCAGTTTGGAGAGGATACGATTGTTTATGTAGGTGATGGTGGCATAAATGTTTTGAGTCTTTTGTGTCAATTAGGTCGATGGGGGTTGGATTTGGATTGGTTTATCTGTGATAGGAAATTGGGAATTGATAATGTTCCCTATTCAGGTGTGATAATAGTGTGTATGTATGTGTGCATATATGTGTGTGCGTTGGTTTTTTATAGAGTAAACAATATGTGTTTATGTATATTTATTATTTATGTATTGTCATTAATGCCTTCTTCGGTAATCATATCTTCTACATCCTCGACTATATTGTCGATCAACTCTTTTGTGCCATCAAGCAGCTCTTTGGCATCGTCGATTAAATTGCCGAACCAATTTATTACGTTGTTACCTAATGTTGAGTTATTAGGTACAATAGAGTTTGTGCCGGAAATTGCAGTGACACTAGCGTCAGAAGTGTCTATCTCAATGGTGCTTGGTTGCAATAGTGTAGTAGTGTGGAATGTTCCGTCGGTATCTGTGCTTACGATTGTGCTGGAAGATATCTGGGATGTCGAGATGTCTGATGATTTAGGGACTGGCATAGAGGTGTCTACTGTATTTGTGTCTGACACATAGCTAGGTTCAAGTGTGGTTTCAAAAGAGGAAGTAGCGTTGTCTGGTTCGGTAGAGCTGTTGACACTCTGTTCATCATCATCATATTCTTCTTCCCATGCCTTGGCCCCTCCCCAGATGTAATTATATGTGCTCCATTGGCTGAATTTTTCCGCAATATAACTGAAATCATCTTCGATTAATAGTTCGTCGTATCCATCAACAAGAAACAAGTCTTTGTTATATCTCATAAGACTGGTTTCAAAATCTTCATCATCATTATCAGAAGTTCCAACAGCGGCGGCAATCCTCTTTTGCTCACGCAAGCTAACGTGTCTGTCTTTCAATTTAATGCCACTAATATCACACAGTAATTTATAAATTTCGACATTCTCAAACGATTCAATGTAACCTTTATTGAAATATGGGCCAACTCCAATAAATAAAGACCTCATGTCAATATGAGTGTTATTGTAACCATGGGATCCTATTATCGAGCCTTTCTTCTTGCTAATATCAGAAGAGTCCATGACAGCAAACCCTGGATCAGGGACAATCCAAATTGGAGGTACTCTCCTTTTTGCTAGAATGTCATTTTCTTTTGTTGTGATATCAACGTTATATTTGAATTCTGGAGGAAATTGGCCACTTAGATAAATGTTAAAATATGGTGATAATAAGTGATCATTCAAATTCTTCTTAAGTTCTTGATATATGGTGTTTATTGAAGTTTTTTTATCAACATTAAGACTTAGCATCGGTCCTTCATAAATAGCATGAGAAACTAAAGATTTCCTAGATTCAGAAGATAAAAGATCTTCATAAGAGACGACATTTTCTGGTACATCGATGTCACTCATACCATGATCACTAACGATTAAGACATTAGTAAAATTTTCAATATTTCTTGCCTTTATCTCCATGAATAAATTTTCAAAGAATTTATCCAACTCGTGTAATAACTTAACAAATTCTTTACCTGCTTTAGTATTTTTTTCCTCAATACCATTTCTAACTGAAATTGGATAACCATTGGTATGACCAAATACATCGATATGTGGAATATAACTTAGAATCATTTGCGGTCTATCTGAAATTGTTTCTATATCAACATAGGCTAATATATTCTTTAATTTTTCATTAAATGATTCCTTTTGATTATATTTAACGTTGTAGAAAGGAGTTCTTTCTTCTGGAACTTTGACATTTATCAGTTTTTCCAGCTTACTATAATCAGCAGTGCTACCTGGCCACATATGTGTAGCAACTTTATATGGCATATCAATCAACTTCCCATTTGAATCTCTTTTTGAATAAGCTCGCTGAACTGTTTCCCATATTGGCTCACTTGCATTATACCAAAATAATGGATCTTCGTTCTGAGGTTCAAAATCATCATCTAATACATTATCATGAAAGTAATTTGACACAATTCCATGATCAATTGGGTAATCACCTGTCACCAAAGACCAATGATTTGGAAATGTTTGAGCTGGGAACGAAGGTATCATGTATGGTGTTGATGTGATGTTAAAATCCTCCTTTTCCAGTGTATATAATGAATGTAAAAATGGGGTATTTTTCTTTGATATTAAAGCAGGATGAAAGCCATCAATCGAAATCATCATTGTTAAAGGATAAAATGGATGAGTACCATTATTGTATTTCATATAAGGGTCAAAGCTGTGTGTATTAATCAAATTATTTAAAAACGTAGCCGAAGTGTATTGATTGGGATGAGTACTCTTGATTGACCCACTTACTAGCATGAAAAATGTGAGAAATAGAGCTGTCCCACTTATAATTCTAATCAATAACTTTTTTCTTAAGACGAACTTACCTAGGCCAATATGTTGATAATTTAAAACTGAATGATCGAATTCAAAATCAGTATTGTGGTTAGTATCTAAGAAATCGCCGTTGTCATCCAGATCATATAAGGGAATACCTCTTCCGTTAGAATTTGAATTTTTGTTTCCATTATTGTAATTGTTATTGAGCGACTGCCAATGCAATTTGTTTCTGTAAAACCAGTATTTGATGTTATTCCAAACATTATTATTGCCTGCGTGAGAATCGCCATTCAGTATCTCATCAGCGCCTTCAACATCACTTGTTATTTCAAAAGAATCTATATCAGACATCTAAAATATAATATATCGTTCTCAGTGTCTATTTCTATATTAATGTGCACCGTTTTAGCTAATAAAAGTATCCTCAAATCGAATATAAAATGATTGTATGCAATGATTGTTATCGATACTTCAATAATCAAATGCCAGGAAAAAGGATAGTATAACCTCAAACTATACAGAAATTAGGTGTTTAGACTATAATTGCCAAGCTCGAGTCTACTATGCTACCGTAAAGTTACGAATAACGTTAAGAATAAAATCGTAACTGTTCTTTATATAATCAAAGAGGTCGATGTGTCTTCAACCTGGTTTCGGACACCAAATTACGCGCACAAAAGAAAGCAGGTTGGGAAGTTTTATAGTGTGGTGACAGCTTTAAAGAAGATAAGAAACAGAATGGAAGTAGATCGATAATGGAGTTTAAATGTTCCAAACATTGTCTCGTAAGGTGAATTTGTAAGGGTGTGTATCTACATATGTGTATAATTATATGTGTGAAGTTTATTTATGAAATGATAACATTGCTGGAAGATACAGGACAGTTAATTGTATGCAAAACGCATTCGATGTAAGAAGTGCAAGGGAAGGCGTCGGAAAACCCTGAATATTTTTGGTGAATTCTATAATATTGCGCAATTGTGAAGTTAGAATCTCTACATCACTGTGCATTTTGCATCATCACCCAATGGACCATTTGCTGCTACATGTTCCATTTCTTTCAGTAGTAATAAAATTGATTCATCGACATTGATGTTCAATTTAGTGCTTATCTCTATAAACCCAACTCTTGGCAAATGGGTTGGGCTATGTGCTAGTGGGTTTTCTTCTTTGTCAGATTGATTTTTATTATTGGAATTATTTTTAGTTTTAATCGATGTAAAATTAGCTGAAATGTATTTTGCTAACTGCTCCCCTTCTGATTTGGTAACAATACAACTCGGGTCTATTTTGCATTCACTAGTATCCCTAAGGTCAATCTTGTTAGCCACGATTATAACAGGCACGACGGTGTCCTTATCGAATTGTTCAACCATTTTTTCCCATATTACCTTAACTAAGGCGAAGCTTTGTCTATTAGTGACACTGTAGCATAATATGATGCCTTTACAACCGTTTAGTGATTTTGCATCAATCATAGAACATTCATCTTGTCCAGCAGTATCGACAATATCTAAAGTATAATCTTGGTTCTTATAGGTTAGCATTTTAGTAAAATCATTTTGTACATTAGTAGGATAATGGGGCTCAACAAAATGGGACTCAACATATTGAACACAAAGAGATGTCTTGCCAACACCTTTCCCACCAAATACACATATCTTGAATTGAAATCCCTTAGGTGTCTCTGGAATGGTGTGTGTACCAGCAAACATCAAACTATCGCTCTCCATAATGTCCAAATTGCTTAAACGTCTTTGGTTCTATAACTTTTCAGACAAAATCCAAGCCTTTTATAGTAACTTGTTCAAGCAGCTTGTTCCTGCTGAAACCGGTCTCTTGCTCAAAAAAATAAAAGTGTTAACCAATTTCTCAAATAATCAAAATATTATTCTACAGCATTGATACATATACATATTAATGCACATCTTTAGTTTTATCCGTCTATATATGGCTTTTCTGTTAGATTCTTATTTTGATATTTTGTAAAATTCTCCTAATGGTATAAATATGAAAATTCAATATAAAAGAATTATATGTGTTACGATTATAACAAACATTGGTTAAGGGCAGATACTTGAGTTGTTAAACTTCTGCGTACAACTGTAAAGTGCCTGGTGTTAATTATTTGGAGTCATTATTTTATTATAGTCCTGTTTGTTTATCTTTTTACGGGTAGTTTGTAAACTTTAACAGAAGGAATACTCTATTGAACCGATATTTTGACAGCTGATTATAATTATGAATGAGTATTACGGATACGGCGTGAGGGTAGAGTTAAAAGACGGTAAACTGATTGAAGGAAGGATTGCCAAGGCCACTGCGAAGGGGTTGACTTTGAATGATGTCAGGTTTGGCGATGGAGGTACTTCTCAGGCATTCAAAGTGAGAGCATCCCGTTTAAAAGATTTGAAAGTTTTATCTGTGGGAACAGGTAAAAATAAAGGTAATAACAACAACAATAACAATAATAATATTAGTTACAGTAATGGTAGTGCTAGATCTCAAACTGCCCAAAAGGCCGATTGGAAAAACGACGATGTCACAGGCATTAAGCAGCAAGATGACTTTGATTTTCAGAGCAGTTTGAAAATGTTTAACAAGAAAGACATTTTTGCTCAATTGAAACAACAGGATGAGATAAATCCAGACCAGCGTTTAGTTTCGCACAACAAGAAACAGGGCTCGACGAATGAGAATTACGAAATTGATGAGTTGGTGTTACCTGATGGGAAAAACGATGCGTGGGTGAGTTTGAATAATGATGTTTCCAACGAAGCAATAATTAATGGCGATGATGACGAAGATTATGAGGAAGATGACGTCGATAACGGAAAATACTTTCCTGTCACCAAGTCTATCAACATCACACATTTACTGCATTCTGCATCCAGCAACAACTCAGGCAATGATAAAAGTTTGTCCACTGACAAGAATTCTACTAACGAGCTGCTAACTAAGTTAGGACAAATGATAATAAACCAATCGACGGTGAATGAGAGCGGCAGTCGTCGTAATTCCAGCGTCAAGCAGCAGACGCTAAATGCAAAAGATGTCAAATTAACTGTTCCAATGGCAACTGCTATACAATTATGGGAGATTCAAAGGGTTACCTCTGAGAAATATGGTATCACTAGTATCATGATGAATGAAAATTTTGCTGTCAACGCTGCCAATTACATCAAACAAAAATTGGGTGGCCGTGCGCGTTTACGTTCCCAGAATATCAATGCCCAGCCCTTGGTCATCATACTTACTTCCGAGTCAACTCGGGTCGGCTCCAGGGCCCTGGCCGTCGGTAGACATCTGTGCAGCAACAACTACATCAGAGTCATCACGATGTTCACGAACGACATCGGCGAGATTAAAGACCCGCTGGTCAAAGAGCAGCTCAGCATATACACAAAGTGTGGCGGTAAGTTTGTGAACTCCATCTCTCAGCTGGAAAACGCCATCGAAAACCTGAACAGCCCGGTCGAACTGGTGATCGACGCCATGCAGGACCTGAACTGCAACCTCGGCGACTTGATAGACGACAACGACAATTCTGAGCGCAAGATCATGAGCATGCTCAACTGGTGCAACGACCAAGCCCGCAGAGACAAGCAGGTCTGGTCCATCGACATCCCCAGCGGCTACGACAACGGCTCCGGCCTCGAGAACTTTCCCTCCTCCGTCATCGCCACCGCTGTGCTATCCAGCGGCTGGCCCTTGCTGTCGCTCCCTATGATCAAGGAAAACACCCCCTCCCTGCACGACGTTGTAGCCATCGATATTGGCACTCCAAACGCAGCATACACAGAAAACATCACATTGCGCAAGTTCCAGAATTGCGATCTGTTTGTGCACCACGGATCCCTGCAACTGCTTATATAGTCCAAACCCTGCTCCCAACGCCCTCGTGACACAGCACTGGCCCCGAGCACACGCAACCATCCTTGGAGGCATGCATTCTAATTGTATAATATAAAACAACCTGTTTGTACCGAAATCTATATTACCGTCACCTTCTTTGCACCTGTAGCTGTGCACCTCTGTCACATCTTGCTGGCGCTCACCCGGCGGGTAACCCCGTCGTTCCCACCCCATCCGGGTAACCCTGCAACCCAGAGAACCCAAACAAAAAGAAAAGATGAAATTTGCGAAAAAAAATTACTTTTTTTTGAAGCTTTAAAACATAATTTAAAGCATAAAAGTGTAATGTTAAGGATTACAACAGTTGTGCACACGTATTTGTATTTAATTAGTAATAGACAAGTTGGTTGATAATTGGATTGGTCCCTTACAGCAGGTAATCAATTGTCTTTGATCTGTGGGGTCTTTGTTGCTACAGGTTGGAGAATCTGATAAGGGAAAGGTCTGTTTTTTTTGAGCGAAAAGTCAGGGTTTTAAAGGTTTGAGGGAAGTGAAAATAGTATATTCTCTCGTTCTGGGTTTCATAAAAGGAATCGATAGGATATTGTTGAGTTTTGCGAGGAATAGTGTGCTGCTGGTAGTGGTGATCTGTTCGATTTGCGTTAAAAAACATTTGTAAGAGGGCACATACGCGTAGTTTGCAGTCAGTTTGCGTGTGGTTTGTTTTTGAATTTAAGAAGGGGAGATAGTAATGGGAGCTTGCTGCAGTTGTTTAAAGGATGAAAGCAGTGAGGCGACTAGTATCCTTCCCATATCTGATAACGAACGTGAGGCTGTTACTGCGTT
Source organism: Tetrapisispora namnaoensis (assembly GCA_003705985.2). NCBI lineage: Eukaryota > Fungi > Ascomycota > Saccharomycetes > Saccharomycetales > Saccharomycetaceae > Tetrapisispora > Tetrapisispora namnaoensis. The sequence goes on along the minus strand of PPKD02000012.1, from coordinate 243,902 downwards.
GTTAGGATATCTAGAGGATAAGGATCGTTACGATTTTTATTCGGGTGGGCCTTTGAAGGCGTTGACGACGTTGGTTTATTCGGAAAACCTGAATTTACAAAAAAGTGCAGCTCTAGCGTTTGCTGAGATCACTGAGAAGTATGTGCGTTTGGTTGACCGTTCTGTTTTTGACCCCATCCTTGTTTTGCTGAAAAGCACGGATCCGCAAATTCAGGTGGCTGCATGTGCAGCGTTGGGAAATTTGGCGGTAAATAATGAGAACAAGCTGTTAATTGTGGAAATGGGTGGGTTGAAGCCGCTCATTAACCAGATGATGGGCGATAATGTCGAGGTGCAGTGTAACGCCGTGGGTTGCATAACGAACCTGGCTACTCAGGACGATAATAAACATAAAATCGCCACGAGTGGAGCTTTGATTCCTTTGACAAAATTGGCAAAATCAAAGCATATCCGAGTTCAGAGAAATGCGACAGGTGCTTTGTTGAATATGACGCATTCTGGTGAAAATAGAAAAGAATTGGTGAGTGCTGGTGCTGTTCCTGTTTTGGTATCTTTGCTGTCTTCGACCGATCCAGATGTTCAATACTATTGTACTACTGCGCTATCTAACATTGCTGTCGATGAAGTAAACAGAAAAACTTTGGCGCAAACAGAACCTCGCTTGGTTTCAAAATTAGTCTCGTTGATGGATTCGCCATCACAAAGGGTAAAATGTCAGGCTACCTTAGCGCTAAGGAACCTGGCTTCTGACACAAGTTATCAGTTAGAAATTGTGAGAGCAGGTGGTTTGCCCCATTTAGTTACATTGATACAAAGTGACTCGATGCCTTTAGTCTTGGCTAGTGTTGCTTGTGTCAGAAACATTTCAATCCACCCCTTAAACGAAGGTTTAATAGTCGATGCAGGTTTCTTAAAACCTTTAGTTAAATTATTAGATTACAAAGGTTCAGAGGAAATTCAATGTCATACTGTCTCTACATTGAGAAATTTAGCTGCATCTTCGGAAAAAAACAGGAAAGAATTTTTTGAAAGTGGTGCTGTTGAAAAGTGTAAGCAATTAGCTTTGAATTCCCCAATTAGTGTACAGAGTGAAATATCGGCTTGTTTTGCCATTTTGGCTTTAGCTGATGTCTCTAAGATGACTTTATTAAATTTAAATATACTAGATGCTTTAATACCAATGACTTTCTCTGATAACCAAGAAGTATCAGGAAATGCTGCTGCTGCACTTGCTAACTTGTGTTCTAGAATTAATAATTATTCAAAGATTATGGATGCATGGGACCAACCAAATGATGGTATTCGTGGTTTCCTAGTTCGCTTTTTACAGAGTAATTATATAACATTCGAACATATTTCGTTATGGACGATTTTACAATTACTAGAGAGTCACAATGATAGAATAGTGCAGCTGGTTAGAAATGATAAAGATATTATCGATGGCGTAAAACATATGGCAGATATCACTTATGAACGTTTACAAAGATCAGAACTTGACTCTAAAAGCAATGGAAATAATGATATGGTTGATTCAACTAATTCTGACTACGTTGATGATGCAAGCATGGACTTGTACAATATCACCCAACAAATTCTTCAATTTTTGAACTAAGCTTGAAAGAATTTTTTTAAAATGAAAGCATATATGTTATAATATGCTATATCAAATTTACAATTTTGATAGGAAGATCGGTATAGCTTTTACATTTCGGTCTTTTGGTATGAAAATGAAAGAAAAGTGAAATCTTAAAATGGTTTTTTATTGGTTGTAGTCCACGATGGAAAGTAATAAATAATACATGGGTAATAAATAATGATAATGAAATTCATCAGTATTATTTAGATCATTCGTCATACGTTTGTACTACCCAAAACTGATAACGCATTATAAAATTAAAATAATAACAAATCTATATAAAAATAAACATATGTGAATGGATATGTAACAAAAAAAAACAATATATTTTAGCAAATAGTTAATTAAAATAATTAAAATAATAGAAGACTCTCGTGTAACACATATTTTAACTTGCGAAGTAAAGTTGTAGGTATCATTTTCTGATAACATAATTATGATTTCGAGACTATTTTATTATATCAGATTTATATGACGCTGGTATATATATTTCGACTAGTTCCTTATTATATAAAAAACTTATTCTCCATAAGCGACTTAAGACTGGATGGCACATAAGGAGCTGGTGCATGCATAGCATACATCAGATTTATGATCATTAGAAAAGAAAAGAAGTTAAAACTTTTGCTGTTGTCAAAGTTCAATATATTTTGTAAAATAAGGTTTTATTTACCTAAATACCAATTCTACAATCTTTAAAGAAAAATGGAGTACCTTGGAATAAGTACTCACCATTTTTTATTTATACTAAACTTCCCATTATTATCTTTAAAAATATCTGCGTTTAACAAAACTATGATTTGTAGGTCCTTATCGAAGGCAAAATAGATAAATAAATAGTACCAGAATATATCAAAACTGTTATTATTATTTTTTTGAACAAATCATCAAGCACTCTATCTAAAAATGTCACTATAATAGATATATAGGAGGCCTTTGAACTATCATTGGAAAAGTCTAGCATTTGAGTTTTGATGTTACCTGTCCCATTCATATAGTGTAATGTATTATTCTTTTGGTTCTAATATTGTTGTTCTCTTCTCTCATTCTCGTTAATCATTTTACGTTATGGTTTTCATAAAGTCCTTCTTAAAAGCTACCATGGTATCCATATCTTTATTGGTGATTTTTATTTGTTTGATGCTTGATTGAGGAACACTAACCAATCCCATTAACCGGGTATTATTGACACTTTCACCTTTTTCGTTAACTCTACCACCAATACAAAGTTCTTGGGCGTGATTAATTAATAAGTTCAATTCTGCATCTAAAGCGACTAAAGACCCTTTAATCATTCTAGTATCGGTGATACTAATATACAGTGTTTTTCCAATAAAATCGTGCAATGCTAAAGTGTCCATTGGTAATTTGATTATTGTGCTTATGGCCAACAGATTTTCAAACGACGAAAATTTTTCAATGCTTGGGATAAACACACACACCACTAGGAATGTAAATAATTATATCTTAATTCAACACTTTAATTCATTTGTTCAAGCAAAAATATAATTAACAAAAGTCTTATTTTGCATTATGTTCTTTTTTATTATATTTAAAATTCAAATTTCATGGAATTTTCCACTGTGGTAAAAATTGAAATTTGATAAACAAGTTTAACATAAATAGTGGATTGTGCATATATCTTGTTGGGGTCATTATTAAAAGAATGCCAGAAACTTAAGGTCTATTCAAACAGTACTTCTATCATTTGAATACAGACAGAGTGGACTGAGTTCGAAATTATTTGAAAGGTTAGTAAAAGAATGAGTGCCGCTGGTAACATGGACATTGATAATGAAATAAAACAATACAACAATGTGACTTTGAAGTCCTTAACAGCTTCGCAACTACTGTCACAAAGAGAAAACATGTGCGAACTTTTCCAATTAACAGATAACCTTCCCAGGCGTAGCAAGATTGTAAATGAGGATAGACAGACCTCTACACTCACTGGTTTGAAAGCTCAGTTAGAAATACTGAAAAAGGATTAGTTCAACGTATTAGGCTCCTCCTCATGCGTCCTCTCCATACCACTGGTTTCAGTGTTACCGAACCTATATAATTAGCATACATGTGTATACATTAGATCATTAATCAGAATAATAAAATCGAATATATTAATTTAATTGCTCATGACAATGCCATATGGCTCCTTGTGTTAAATCCAAAATGATACACGAGCACAGTTAAATGTCTTCGTCAACTTCAGACAGGTTGAAGACACAGACTTTCGAAGATAATTGTAATTCGCTATTATGTATAATAAATTATCTTATATATATACTTTTATTTACTTTTACTACCTGATGAGTTTCTAAACATCATTCTCCCCGCTATTAAAAGTCATTGCGCAATATCAAAATGATTCATTTTGATAACCGATAGGGAGAATTGCAAAATGTATTTAAGAATAGGAAGTGTGATCATTAATTTGTTGTTTGTTTTGTATAATTACTACATAATTTATCAAGTTGTTTAGAACAGTGGTGGGATTATATATAGATATAAATATAAAAATAGAAATATATACAGAATCACAGATGTCAGGTGGAAATACCAAGAGGAGAATAGAAACTGATGTCATGAAATTGCTGATGAGTGATCATGATGTTCAGTTGGTGAATGATAATATGCAAGAATTTTATGTCAAATTCAATGGACCCAAGGACACACCTTACGAGAACGGTGTATGGAGGCTACATGTGGAATTACCGGATAATTATCCGTATAAATCGCCAAGTATTGGGTTTGTTAACAAGATATTTCATCCAAATATTGATATTGCGTCAGGCTCTATTTGCTTGGATGTAATTAATTCGACATGGTCTCCTTTGTATGATTTACTCAACATAATAGAATGGATGATTCCAGGTCTGTTGAGAGAACCTAACGGAAGTGATCCTTTGAATAATGAAGCTGCTGGGCTACAACTACATGATAAGAAGATATACGAAGAGAAAATCAAAGAGTACATCGATAAATATGCCACTTTGGCAAAATACAACGATAGATTCTGTGTTGAATCAGAGAGTGAAGAGGGTGCTGACAGTGATGATGGTGAGATTGAAGGCATAGGCAAAACAACAGAAGATGACAAAGAGAGTATCAATGCTTCCGTCCATCAAACTGATAGTATATCTGGGGCGAAGGAAACGGCAGATGCTAAAATGAGTGACAACTCCTCCGTCGAGTTGAGCGATATCGAAGTCTCTTCCGATGAGGAAGGCGAATAAGTAGGAGACACGTAAAACAAATTTATAATTATCTTTATTTTCACTAAACAAGTTTTGACCAGCAAAATGCTCATTTTATCAGTAAAATCGATTTGAATTATTGCATACATGATACAATATATTCCGGTTAATGATCAATATGAGGAGAAATTTTATTTTTACATTGAAAACTACCTGCAAGAGGGTATGTAGTAAATCTAGAACTCTCAAACGTATCACAAAACAAATGAAGATGCTTAGTCTCAAGTTAATTAGATGGTGGTGGTTATTGAAAAAGGTACCTAGGATATGTATATAATCACAATATAAAAGATATCAAAATGTCAAAACAGTATTCTTATTACAGTGTACCTGCCATGTTTTGTAGTACCTGTTAAAGTAGCAAAAAAGAAAGCCCTGTAGGGGGCTCGAACCCCTAACCTTGTGATTAAGAGTCACACGCGCTACCGATTGCGCCAACAAGGCTTATTTTCTTGCTTTTTGAACATTCAACATAAGGTCATATGGACCTAATGACATAAGTGTTACTGATATTTCATTAATTAGGCAGCAACTAGAAAACTTTTAATGTAACCAAAGTATTTCTTAAATTAGAAGCTTGTGTCTGTAGATATTGAGTTTATAATTGCTATACTAGAGGTGACAAACTTGGAAACTAACTGTATGCCATTTCCGTCACATGAATCGCACGCTAACAGTTTGTAAAGAGGGTCATAATGTACTGAGCACTCAGTAGTAAAGAGGGTGTAGACACTTCAATTGCTACTTCTTGGTGTCTGGATATATCTTCGCCTACCAATGCCTGTTTTGCAACGCAAGATTTTTAATTGTATTCTAAATGTCCCATTTGTGAGTACTATACGGTTAAGTTAACTGTTGTGTTCATCTATGTAAAGAGAGAAATGGATTCGGATGTTAAAAACATCGTAATATCGAATTGCTTTGATATTTACAGACAAAGCATCAATTGCACCGTCACCTTATTCGGTGCCATCTATGGTCAAGAAACCATCTGCCAATGACGCCCGGCAGAGTATAAGATATCTGTTGCAAAAAAGACTACATCCAATCACTTCAGCAAGTATCAAAAGGTAGAAGTTATTGGTCAAATACTCATCTTTCGATACTGACAACAGACTTAAGACTCTGTATAAACCGCAATAACGGGACCTTATCTATGTATGAAGTAGCAGATTAAAGGTGATTCCTTTGGAGCTAAGATGTAGCATAACCACGTGATTAATATATATATATCTTCGGGTTTAATCCCAAATGAGATTTTAGCAACAATTTCAATGATGAGGTGCAACTGAATGGGACTTTGATGTAAATTTATCTGATTGATAGACCTTTTGATGGATTGTTTTTCATTAAATATTTATGTGGATGTATTAAATTTGATAGGAATGTCAAGTATGTAGGCCTATTGATCTCTTGAGGTGAAATTTTTGTAAAGAAACTGCAAAAACATATAGGAAAAAGACGCTAAATAGGAGAAATGGTTACTGTTAATGGTAAGATTATTCCATTGACACATACTATTTGTGCAAGTGCTGCTTTTATAGTTGCTTTGGTAGTTGGATGCTCTTTGCATTATTATAAGATCGTTGAAAATGCTCACTATGGTTATCCCGATGAATGGTTTCCAAGTGTGTCTGCCACCATTGGTGATAGATATCCAGAACGTTCCATTTTCCAAATTTTGATTGCTTTGACCTCATTTCCAAGGTTTCTTTTATTATTAGGTCATTATTACTTAAATGGTTCTACGAGTACGTTTGCTGTTGGTTTCATTAGAACAGTTACATGTGGTGGCTGGGTCTACATCACTAGTACTGATGATCATAATATTCATGATATCTTTATGATTTCTTATATGGTTTTGACAATTCCATGGAATTATTTTATCATTAAATACTCTAGTGTTAAAAGGAAACAAACTATTGTTGCATCGATGTTCTACATTGCTTTGTTTCCATTAATTTATTGGTACATTCAACATCAAGTTCATCACGTCGGTGGTGCTTATTCGATTTATTCTTATTTTGAATGGAGTTTGATTGTTATTGATATTGCTTTTGACTCATTGGCTTATAATGATTTCTGTAGATTAACCATAAGCTTAGGCTTTACAACTGAAGATTCAGGATTGAATTGTTTCTTTAAGATTAATCAAGCTCAATCACTGTCAGTTGAACGTTCTGATAAAAATATTAAAGTAGTTGGTACAGACAACGAAGTTATATATGAAGAAATAGAAATTGATAGCAAAGTCATAAGATCAACCGATGATATTATAGAAATTGTGATCGAAAATGAAAAAGATGTTTCGGTTTTAGCACCAGCTGAATCTACCCCTCAGTATGATTCGTTCATATATGTCATTACAACATTTTTCCAATCATTTATTTTTTGGACCGCCATCACTGGTTTGGGTTGTAGTGTTTGGCATTTCCCATTATGGTACATGGGAATTTCAGGCTATGAAGCTGCAATTTTGGGTTATGCTGGCTGTGTGATTCTATTTTTCCCTATGATGTCAACTATTGTTTACCAATATGGTTCACTTGTTGGAGGTTTGATTGTTGTTGGATCTTATCTAGTTTCTGTACCAGAATCAAGATTGTTGACTATTTGTGTAGGATCTGTGATTTTAATTGCTCAATTCACTTTGAATATACAAACAATTTCAAACGCCAAAATTAATAGTGGATTTACTCTTTTATGGATATTAGGACTTGTCTTTTCTGTTGTTTTAAAAATGGGCTTCTATTCCAATAATCCATTGTGGCCAATTATGAACGAAACAAACGGTGGTTGGAATAAAACTGGTTTAATACTTGTTTCTATTTTCGGTGTTTTGTCACCATATACAAACTCAGTTCATTTTTCTGAAGGTGATAATAAGTCAACTCTAAAAAATACATCATCTTTCTTTTCTAAAATATGTTTAGGCTTAGGGTTTGGTGCCTTACAATTCTCTATCCATCAAATGCTAATTGATGCCTCTACTATAATTTACTGGTCATGGGAGGGCTATAGTGAAGTTAATCAAGGTCCTTTACAATGGCCTTGGAGTGCAGTTACATGTTTGGTTATGTTAACTGCTTGTATCTTTTCTGTAACATTCACTGGTAGATCGTTTGTCCCATCGATGCTATTGATAAGCTCAACTGCCGTTTTATGTTGTAGAAGTATAAAAGAATGGGATAACTTTTTGTATGGTGGATTACCATATGTTGCTGCTATGATTCTTTTAATTCCAACCTATTTATCGGCATTAAGTAATGTTAAAAGTTTGTGGGTATTTGCCATCGGTGCACTATTGTACATCATATATATATTAGCACATGTTTGGGTTGTTGCATATGCATTTGTTCCTTTAGGATGGTTATTAAGAGAAAGAATAGAGGTTATCTTATTGAGCACAACAGCTTTTATTGTTATTGGTGCGTTAACAAATAATAAAAATGTATTAAGAAAGGGATCTTCTTTGAGCAAAAAGTTTACTTTATGGGTATGGTTCTTTAGTTTATTAACTGCAGCATTAACTGGATTATTTACAAAGCAATTAGAACAGGATGATTTACCACAACCATACCACCCAGATTCTAAATTAATTACAGCAGGTATTTGGACTATTCATTTCGGTTTAGATAATGATATGTGGGCTTCTGAAGATAGAATGATTGAATTACTAAAAGATATGGAGTTAGATGTTTTTGGAGTTCTAGAAACCGATACTCAACGTATTGTTATGGGTAACAGAGATCTTACAAGTAAATTGGGTTACGAGTTAAACATGTATTCAGACTATGGTCCAGGTCCAAACAAACATACATGGGGCTGTGCTTTGTTTTCCAAATTTCCAATTATGAATTCTACACACCATTTACTTCCATCACCAGACGGAGAACTTGCACCAGCCATTCATGCAACTTTGAAAACATACAATGATCAATTAGTCGATGTGATCGTCTTCCATAGTGGACAAGAAGAAGATGAGGAAGATAGAAGACTGCAAAGTAAATATCTATCTGAGCTAATGGGAAGCACTGATAGACCAACTATCCTTTTAAGTTATTTAGTAACAGCACCACTGGAAGGTAATTACAACACATATGTAAGTGAAGTTTCTGGAATGCATGATGTTGATCCTTCTGATGACGATAGATGGTGTGAGTATATATTATACAAGAAATTATTGAGAACAGGATACGCAAGAGTAGCAAGAGGTACAATTACTGATACTGAATTACAAGTTGCTAAATTCCGAGTTCTTCCTGAAGCAGCATTGCAAGAAGTTGGTGATGCTTTATATATGAATGACTACACCAATACTCCTCAGGATGATGACATGAAATTTCCAGATATGTTCTTAGGTGAAGGTGAAAGAGGGCATTTCTATCATGTATTTGATGAGCCACGTTATTATAGACCAGGCAACTCTCAAGATGATGATGAAGAACACTAAATTATATGATATAAATATAGATTTCATTTACAGTTTTATATAAGTTTCTTTAATGTAATAAAAAATAAATTATGTGATAGGCTTTGATATATTATTATATTAGATATAATGTTTATGCAGAGTCAAATTTATTGATTTTTAATGCATGAATGGCATATAAATTAATATTGTGAGAATGACTAGTTAATAATATCTTCTTCATCCACAAATTCTGTTACTTCAACCTCTTCTAATATGAGATTATTCAGTGGTTCTATTAAAATTTCATTAGTATCCTCATCAAATTCTAACCTTTCTTCTTCTCCAGAAAAATATTGGGATACTTCAGCTTCTTCCATCACTAAATTTGAAACAATCTTTTCGAAGTTAAGTAAATTATAGTCTGTTCCCTTTATGACAAACCACATGTCCACGCAACATTTTAAAACATTTTTATCTACGGTTTCATCTTCAGCTTCCCATCTGTTAAATATTTGTTGACATATATTGCTAGCTATCGAAGAAAATATTCTATTTTTTGCTATTGATTCATATAGCAATGGTAATGAATCTGAAAATTGCTCCATAAGCTTAGGGGCATCCGTGAAATTATTTAGAAAAACAATAATAACATCATCATCTAAATAGCTTTCATTATCAGACATATTTTGGGCCTTCCTCAAATCTGCTATATTTTCTTCTATAACCTTTGTTAAGCATATTCTTAAAAATAAATTAGGTTAATTATAAGCTCATCGCATTATATTTTTTATATCAATTTCGGCATTGCACACAATCTAGATATTTCATGAACCGAAGTAATAAAGTTAAAGATGTCAGTTGATCTAAACACTAAAACATAAATGCTGCATAAAGTTAAGTTTTTTTGGTTACTTAAATTTAATGTGATCATGAATGTATATATACTGCTAAAATTTTAAGATTAGATTTATTAAAATATTAATAGTTATTTGCTAACTATAATAAAGAATTTTATAGGAATTATGTAAGGGATCTTTAAGATTATTATTGTCATTATTATCATTATTATTATTATTATTATAATTACAAATGTACATATTATCATAAATTAATCTAAGATGAAGAGATAATCGAACACTTCAATTAAAAAATGTTAAATGAGGGAATTCATTAAATAATTAATTGGTTTCATAATTTATCATTAAAAGTTTATTTTTTGGGATATTTTTTAAACGTTCAGGTCATTTTAATTGGAATATATATTTGAAGTTGGTTTTAGATTGAGTCATTGTCTGAAGAACCTTCAAAGTGAGTAGTTATTGGTTTTTCATCAGTGTAAGGAGAATTTTCAATAAATTCAGCAGATCCTTCATGAGCACCCTTTTCCAGTGGTTCATCAACAATTTCTGGGATAATATCTGGGGTCCAAGAAGCTGTTCTCCATGCTGGTAAGTTAGCGGCCCACATCATATCAATTTCTTCTAAACTCTTACCTTTAGTTTCTGGGAACATGAAGTAGGTTTGGAGGGTCAAAGCAACGGAGAAAACACCAAAGATGATGTAAGTTTGCCACGTAATATTTCTGAAGGCGCTTGGTACAAATAATGCAATAGCGAAATTGAAGATCCAGTTGACAGAAGTAGATAATGCAGAACCTTTTGCTCTTTCTTTATTGTTAAAAATTTCAGAACAATATAGCCAGATACCAACACCCCATGTTGGAGCAAATGAACAAACAAATAGGTAACAACAAGCAATAACACCATCAGCGGCCCTTTTGTTTTCTTCTGGAATTCTAATACGAACAGTGTCATCACCTTCAAATCCATCTGGAGCTGGAATAGAGTATGTGGCCAATAAACCAGAGACAGCGAACAACCAGGAGAACATAAGAACACCACCAATAAGTAGCAATGGTCTTCTACCCACTTTATCAACTAAGAATAATGCAGGAATTGTCATAACCACATTCAAAACGTATTGAATTGAACAAGAAACTAAGGTGTTATTACCACTATGTCCAGCCATTTCAAAAATGTAAACGATATAATACATCATAACATTCATACCACATAATTGTTGCCACATTTGAGCAGACATACCCACAATTGTCTTACGGATGGTCTTCTTTTTGAATAAGTCAATGTAACCAAAGTCGGAGGCAGCGACATCTTCTGCAACAGCTTGTTTCATTTCTTCAATTTGAATGGCAACCTCTTCAGTCATGTTATCTTTGGTAGTATGGTTGATTCTACAGATAATATTGATACAGTCATCCCAGTTACCCTTGTTACCTAACCATCTTGGCGATTCTGGAATGATAAAAGTGCAAACTAATAAAACAAAACCTGGGACCATTTGAATACCCCATGTAATTCTAAAAGAAGCAGCACTGTCTAAGAAGCTACAACCGTAACCAATGTAGAATAAGATCATAATCCCGAATGTGACGGAAAATTGGAATAAACTACCGATTAAACCTCTGATCTTTGGAGGAGCAATTTCAGAACAGTACACTGGAGCAGTAGAAGAGCCGAAACCGACACCAATACCAGCGATCAGACGACCACAGACCAGCATGGCAACATTATGCGAAGCACATTGAATAATAGCACCGATGATCCAGAATGTAGCACATAGATGTAAAGAAACTCTTCTACCGAAAGCTTCTGAAATATTTGGTGAGATAAGAGAACCAACAAAAGAACCACCAGCCATTGAGGCAGTAATACCACCTTGGATAGTTGCATCTGGACTACCAAAATATTTTTTGTAAGATGCAGTACCTAACATGGAGGACATCGAAGAGATATCAAAACCAAACATAAGACCTGAGATACAGGAAATGATGGCAATGAAGTAAACATTGTAAATTTTTGGGAACTTCTTATAAAGATTACCCTCGTATTGGACATTTTTTAGAAGGATCATGTCCTTTGTTGACTGTTTCATTGTTTTTAACACACAATGATAAAATATTTATAAAATAATGATTTATTCTTTTCTCTTCTCAAGTTAATGCGAGTTGAAAGAGAGAACAAAAGATTATTGTATATATTGGTTTGTTGATACTGTCTTATGTTGCAACACAAGTGCTAATAAAAAGTATGAAAAGAATTGAAAAGATTGATATGAGGAATAAATGATGCCTTTTTATATGTTTCAAAAACAAAAACCAATTGCTCATGGAATTTGATCTGGTGTCAAACACAGGTCTCAACGAAACCGATACTGTGTCTGAAACTAATTCATTCGGTGATTCTTTCCAAACGTAACATTGTTTGTCTGTGACCCAACTCAAGTTCCTTCCTGCCCCCTCCCACCCGCATACATAAGTTCCTAATCTCAACACCAATGACCTCTCGCTCTCTTTCGCCTGCTGGTCATAACAGAATAGCTATGATCAAGACGTAAATAACACTGCAAATGCACAATTGCGTAAGATTAAGAGGATCGGTCTACATTAGACATAGAAAAACCGGATATCTCATCCTAAATGTTTTCGAGCCCCTCCAGAGAACAGCACTAACAAATCTGCGGTTGACACTACTCCAGATAGTAACTTAGGCATATATGTAGTCACCTATTTCAAAAAATATAATACCAAAATAGCATTGAAACTAATATTAAAAGTGGATTAGGTAATACCGTAAACTTTTTTTGTTTTCAAATTACTTGTTGCGACCCGTAAGAAACATTCGTGGAATGTTTCTTTTGTTTTCCGGCTCTCGAGAAAACAACGTGTGCGGGCTGTGCTCTGTAACGGGAGTGGGTCAAAAATCAAAATCGAGAAGAAGAAAAGTGAAAGATAAGACGATAATGAACAAATACGGAAGAAGGCTGTATCTTGGAATAGACTTCTCGAGAAAACAAAAATAGGATAATATTAAATCACGAAAGAGGAACCCCCACCGCCTGTTGTCTGTTACAGTTTCCGCATCGTCGTTACTCTACAGATAGAAAGAGTTTGACAAAACGTCAATTCACAACAGGAGGAGCAGAAGCGTATTTTCGTTTCCAGAAGGAGAACTGCAGAGGACGCACACTCGCTGCAACCCGCGGTGTTTGTTAGAGGTTTGCCCCGCATTATTTTGCTTTTTTCTTTCTTTTGGGAAACATTTTGACCCATGTTTCCCGTCAGGTCCGTGGTCGTATTTGTCTTTGATTCGGTACGGCGGGAGACTGAGTTCCATGCCCAAACATAGGAGAGTGCTGTCCAGAGAACTGCGAAAACTGCGCACCATTAGATAGTCATGTTCTTGTCCAGGCGGCTCACCTCCCCCCGCATTTTTCCATTCCAATAAGATTAGTACAGAATTTCAGAGAATTGGCTCTATCCCATACATTGCTACCCCGGATATCTTATCATGGCATGTACGGTAGTGTGACGGAAGGAGAGAAGGCATTAATAAGGTAGTATACTGGTTATATGATGTGACTAGTCTCCAGCCAGAACGGTTCCCTTTTATGGTTCGGCAATGTGTTGTCCATTGCGTATAATAATCTTAAAGGCCTGTCGGATCTGTCGTACTTGGCGGCTGTTAAGTGTTATTTCATAATTGCGAGTTGATTGCGCTGGAGTGTCTCAGGTCGATGAACGTTAGTGTTGCATCATTATCCGATTTTTGTTTAGTTACCTATTTGCAGCTGATGAATGATCATGCAGTTGGTGGTGCATTGGTCATGGTTCGTCGCAGATAGGCCAAAGAATTGTGAAACAGTTTGCAGCTCTGTCCTTGCGTTAAGAAATTTACAAGTAGTAGTCATACAGGTCCCTGGGCAGCTTTCTTTGTTGTTTTTACATAAGCTAATTTCTGTGATTGTGGAAGTAATATGGATGAATGGTACAACTAGTCGTATATTTGTGGGTTTGTTGGTTTATTTCTATATAATTATTAAATACATCTATTCGAAGCTCTTTAACGTCAATATTGATTCAAAAACGTGTATTTCTTCTCGGCTGTGATCCTCTGGCTTTTTTTTCATTACTTGCAACCACGTCTCTAGCATTCCTTTGGCTCTTTTTATCATATCTTTATTGGGTGGAAGAACTGTCTGTGGTTCTGTAGGTTTTTTGTTATCAGCGGATAACTCGTCCTCGCCCTTGTTTTTGTCATCGCTGTCTTTGTTCTCACCTGTGTCCTCAGTGCCTGCAATTATCTTGGCCATTTGCATCTCTTGATGCTCAATATAATCATTCCAATTAGTTAACTTTTTTTGGCATTCCTCCAGAAGTTGCTTCTTTGAAAACCCATTTAACAATTCAAAATAATCAAACAACAGTTGGTTCAATTCAGTTGGAAGCACTTCAAGATTAAAGAAGTGTTTCAACAGCCAATTTTGCTTTTGCTTTGAAAATTTCCAAACTTCAATTAAGCCATCCTCGTTATCATCAGTTCGCTTGTTGAATAGAGACAAATTTGACGCTACAAAATCAACTTTCTTGACATCATCTGGCAATGTATCATTGATTTTTCCCAAATAGAATTCGATAAGATATTTCACTTGATCTCTTAATATTCTTGGCTTTGAAATTTTCTCACTTTTTTTCAATTTCGTTTTCTTCCTTTGTTTATCTTTATGCACCTTACCTTCTTTGCTCTTGGATGAGCTCTTGTTGATAATTTGTTTCTTTTGTTTTTTCGTTAAAGATCCAGTAGATAAATGAGTGGTGACATTAAGTGGATCGTCGTTTGAATCAATACCTCCTGCTTTCTGTGCTTCTTTAACAATACGAATTCTTTTCCATGCCGGAATATGTTGTTCACTCATTGCTTAACGTTCTATGTATATATGTGTGTATTTATGTGTATATTCGCGAATATAATGCTTCTATGAATACACTGAATACCATTATCTATATGAACAGGCAAAGGTTAAAAACACTTTCTTTCACGTTTATATAACTTTGTTTCTTCTTATTTAGGCTCATCTCATCTCATCTCTAAAAAATTTTCAAAAATTTCACTTATTTTTTTTACCACTACAACGAAGACTTGAAAAAAAAAATTGAAATGGTAAATGTATAAACATGATATACATTCGAATTTAAAACATGCACATATTAATGAAGTGCTGATTAGTGAGATAAAAAGAGACTTATGGATGACGAAAATAAAGGAATTGTAGGCATATGAATATTTGTATAAATTCTTTATATTCTCTGCTTAATTTGAATTCTTGTTTTTTGAAAATAATCTTACCTTGTCTTACAATTTGTGAACAACATCGATGATATAGTTTGATGCAATTCTCACTTTTGGAAATTTAAATATTTAAAATCAAAAGTTTATACTTATATGGTAATTCAGTGTTTAACTGAAAAATGTTGATATTGCATGTTCGTTATAATAACGATTTTATTTGAAAAATCAAATTAAGGGTTCGAAATGGAATAATTTGAAAGGAAGGATTTAAATCAATCCAGTTAATATTTAAAAAATTTTAAATATATTGGTCAGTAAATTCAATCTTAGAAAGGTTTTCTTTATTTTGGGGAATTGTATTATACAACAAAAAGAATTAAATGAGTCAGATTACTAATATATAATCAATTTGTTGAGGATGTTATTGGCAGCCAAAAAGTTTATTATATTACCCAATGCAGAGACTTCTTATGCAAAATTTGTTATTAAATTGATAGAAAAAAATGGTGGCTCGATTGTAAAATGGAATTCTAATGTAGTAAAATTGAAGGGAAAGGAATCAGTTGTTTTGATTAATGATTCTTACATTGACTCGAGTAATAGAATAAGGCAGGAGAACATTTTTGAGAGAGAATTACGACCATGGAGGATTGAGGATTGGAAAAGAATAGTCAACGACAAAATCAAATGCGTTAATATGAAAATTGTACATAATTGGCTGGATAATGGACAATTTAAAATAAGCTCTGAAGATTTAGTTGACACATTTTCCTTAAAGAAACAAGGAAATGGGCATTTACATTCTCGTGAAGAATCAGTCGCAAGCTCAAATAAAAAGCCAAAACTAGACAAGGAACATATTTTAAAAGAGCATCAATTACCTAAAGAGGATACTGAACATGAAGGTAATGAGCATCATATCGAAACAGAAAACCACACCAATCTTCGAACTAATAATTCCGACAACAAAAACAAAATTTTGGCAGAAACACTTCAAGCATTATCAAAAAGATGTAAATTAAAAGGAGAGTCCTTCAGAGCTAGAAGTTATAAACTGGCAGCAGATTCGATTCTAGAAGCTCATTTTATAATCAAATCAGGAACTGAGGCTCAAAAAAATTTAGAATATGTTGGTCCTTCGATTGCTAAAAAAATTGATATTATTCTAAAAAATGGAACATTACCAGGGTTATCTGTGAAATCAGAGGCAGAAGATGATGTAGAATATTTTATGGAATGCCATAATGTTGGAATCGAACTTGCTAAAAGATGGCAACTTTTTCATGTTAAAACATTTAAGGAAGCAATGAAAAAGTTTCCAAGAGACTTTTCTAGCTCATGGCAAACCTTATTTGGAATCGCATATTATGAAGACTGGTTAAAAGTAATGACTAGGGATGAGTGCGAAAAGCACTTTAAAGTTATTAAGGAGGAGTTACGAAAGATTGACGATATGTGTGTAGTGGAGCTTCTAGGCAGTTATAGAAGAGGATCCAAAAGGTGTGGAGATATAGACTTGTTATTATATAAAAAAGGCAGTGATGATATGGGGCAATTAGGAGAAGTTGTTGAGAAATTAACGATAGCCTTATATAAGAAAGGATATATTCAATGCTTTTTACTACTGACTAAAAATCTGGTTGAATATTTTAATGATAAGATTGATGAAAGATATAAAATTGCAGGTATTGAAAGAAAGAAATCAAAACCAACAGATTCAATTAAGAAAATGTTTCTTGGTGTTAAATTTTCAGAAATTAGTTATGAAGTATTAGATATAGAACCAAAAGTGAAACTTAAAGCGCCTGATACCTTCTTATCACTAAACAGTAAATCTGGAGAACCAATCTGCCGAAGAATGGATTTTTTCCTATGTAAGTGGTCAGAACTTGGAGCAGCTAGACTACAATATACTGGACCAACCGATTATATTAGAAAGATGAGAATATTTGCTATTAATAATGGTTTCAAACTAACTCAACATGGACTATTTAAAGATGATATTTTAGTTGAGAGCTTTGATGAAAAAAAAATTTTCGAAATTCTTAAAGTTAAATACGAGGATCCAGAAAAAAGATCAAATACTATTGCACTATTGGATTCGTAAACATTTGATTATTTGTTATTTCGTAAGAGAGCCTGGCCTCGATTCAAATTATCAATAAACAATGAATTATTTCATTAAAGTTCGTTATTTATTCGTTTTATAAAATGATATATAGATTTAAAAAATAAGTGATTACGTTATTTTATAGTATAAAAAAGTTTAATTTCCAAATTTCTCAAAAACTATATCTATTTCCTGTCAGATAAGAAAGCAACACCTGGTAAGACCTTACCTTCTAATAATTCTAAGGAAGCACCACCACCGGTAGAAACATGGGAGATCTTATCAGTGACACCGTATTTCTTAGCAACGGTAGCAGTGTCACCACCACCAATGATAACAGTGTTACCAGCTTCACAAGAAGCAACGGCAGCATCTAATAAAGATTTGGTACCAGCAGCGAATTTTTCGAATTCGAAAACACCTGGTGGACCGTTCCAGACAATGGTCTTAGCTTCGGCAACGGTAGCAGCAAATAATTTTCTAGTTTCTGGACCGTTGTCTAGACCTTGCCAGCCAGCTGGGATACCTTCCTTGTCAGAGACAATCTTGGTGTTAGCAGTGGCAGAGAAAGCATCAGCAATGACGAAGTCAATTGGTAAAACAACCTTGACACCCTTAGCCTTAGCCTTTTCCATTAACTTTGGAACAATTTCAGCACCAGCTTCATCGAAGATGGAGTCACCAATTTGGGCGTTTTCCAAGACCTTCTTGAAGGTGAAAGCCATACCACCACCGATGATGATGGAGTCGACCTTGTCTAATAAGTTGTCAATTAATTGGATCTTGTCGGCAACCTTAGCACCACCTAAGATAGCTAAGAATGGTCTCTTTGGGTTTTCTAAAGCCATAGCGAAGTATTTCAATTCTTTTTCTAATAAGAAACCAGCAGCTCTTTGTGGTAAGTCGAAACCAACCATAGAAGAGTGAGCTCTGTGAGCAGTACCGAAAGCATCGTTAATGTAAACATCAGCTAAGGAAGATAATTCCTTTCTGAACTTAGCAACATCATCTTCAGAAGCCTTGACCTTCTTACCATCAACCTTCTTGGAACCTTCTTCTTCAATGTGGTATCTTAAGTTTTCTAATAAGATAACGGAACCAGTTGGGGCAGCCTTACAAGCAGCTTCAACTTCTGGACCGACACAGTCGTTCAAGAATTCAACTGGCTTACCTAATAAAGAAGATAATTCAGCTTGAACTGGCTTCAAAGAGTACTTAGCAACTCTTTCACCGTTTGGTCTACCTAAATGGGAGGCTAAAACAACGTACTTAGCACCCTTTTCTAAAGCGTACTTGATGGTTGGTAAAGCAGCAACAATTCTCTGGTTAGAAGTGATCTTGTCACCATCCAATGGGACGTTGAAATCAACTCTGATGAAGACTCTCTTACCAGCTAAGTCTAAGTCGGTAACGGATAATTTAGAAGATAAAGACATTTTATAAATGTTGTTTGGTTTTCTTGAGAAGAAAAACCTATACATAAAAGGAAAAGGAATTAAGAAGGATAATTAAGAAAGATAAGAAGAAAACACTCCCAAAAACAACATTCATAACGAATTGCAAAAACTGCTAAAATAAACACCAATTTTGAAAATGTATGCAACTGAAAGAATTTGAAATACATTTTGACCTTTATATATATTAATTCATTGGGGCTGTTTGGTTTGATCCATAACAACATGTTCCTCTATATGCAACGTCAATTTTTTTCAAATCATTGTTCTTACTGTCTTCTTGTTAATTATTGCTAGAAGTTGAAAAATTTAAGCTTCTTGTATTGAGAGAGACTGTGTGTATGAGTGTATGAATGAAACAATACGCTCATAAAATTTCGAGTCGCTTACTGGCACGTCGTTATTGCCTTTTAGGTATTCAAGCAATAAGAACATGATAGATGGATTACATGCAATATAGAAGAAATGGAACAATTGAATTATCTGTGAGACAACACTTTGTGTGTGCGTCGGTACTTTTTTGTTTGTAGCTAATTCTGCATAGGAAGAATAACTGCATTACCTGTTTCTTTGAGTGGAAGATATATGTCTCAAAAACTGAGCTGTAACACATGTTAACACTTGTTTTGATAGAGAAAGATAACATTGGAAGTTGCTTGTCAGAACAAGAGTAATATAGTAAGAAGATGTGAAAAAAGTGAAACCTTTGGTTCCTTGAGTGTCGGTAGCAGCGACTTGAGTGGTTTTGGTTTCTGATGCTGCTTTCTCGAGAGGGTACTGCTGGGCATCCACTAATTTTGTTGTCGAGGGTCGCTTGGAAGAAGAGGCTCAATTAGAGGAAGTCTGATTTGAGGCCGTCGAAACAACAACTGAAAAACGAAACAGCCTTGCAAAGGCTAAAGGCAGGGTTAAAGATAAAAGAAAATTTTGAGATGAGGTCTATTGCACGTGATAGTTCCGGGTAATTATAATTTAAAAATATGGTGATCACGTGGTAGAGATAAATTTACGTCAAATAGAAATAAAAAGCAAGGCCATAATTCTCACTGGGCCCCTTCCCTGCCTATAATAAAAACAGGACGTCTATAATTTAATATGGTACATGTTTATAAGGCAGTCAGTAGTTAATTATACAATGTTATATAGGTTTATGTTGCAGGATTTTACTAGGAAATAACTCTATAACGATTCTGTAACGGTTATTTACGAATATCAGCCTAAATGGTATTCCTGTTAAAATTATATTTGATATGGATCGTATCAGCCGTATTATCTAATAGTCAAGTATACGGTAAACTACCGGAGATTAGTAGTTTAAATGACATATCTTTAAAGGATAGTAATCAGGGTGGAGGGGAGGACACTTGTCCCCCTTGTTTCAATTGTATGTTGCCTATGTTTGAATGTAAACAGTTCTCCAGTTGTAACGAATTTAATGGACAATGTGATTGCATAGAGGGATTTGGGGGATTAGATTGTTCCGTGCCTCTATGTGGCTCACCTTCTAATAATAATAAAGATAGACCTCTAAGAAACGATACGGAGAGCACAAGTTGCGAATGTGATGATGGATGGTCAGGGATCAATTGTAATCTTTGCGAAGTGGACTCTGTTTGTAATAAATTCATGCCAGACAATTCGATTGAAGGTACCTGTAATAAAAATGGAATGATTGTAAATAAGATCAATTCGAATTGTAATGTTATCAATAACAAAATATTGAAAATATTGAATGGAAAGATCCCCCAAATAACGTTTATTTGTGACAAAAGCGATAATAGATGTAATTTCCAATTCTGGATTGATCAGATTGAAAGTTTCTATTGTGATTTAAATACATGTGAGTTTGATATAGATTTACAAAATAATCAAACAAGTTACCAGTGTGATAATATTAGTTGTAAATGTATATCAGATACAATGTTGTGTGGACAAAACGGTTCAGTTGATATCTCAGACTTTTTGACTGAGGAAATTAGAGGCCCTGGTAAGTTTCAGTGTGATATTGATGTAGAAAATTCTGTTGAGCATAACTGTAGATTTGAAGAGCCAAAAATGAATGATTTAATTTCAACTATATTCGGTGATGACTATATTCAGTTATCCTGCAACTCGACTGAATGCTTGCATTATTCACAAGTCCCAGGTTATTTACCTCCAGATTTGAAAAAGGGACAAAGTAGATTATCATGGACATTTAATCTATTAATCATCATAATACTATTGTTTTTAGGATCTTCCTCATATTACATAACTTCCAATATTTCTAAATCACCATTTTTTTCAAATATCACGACATCAGTTGGAAATAATGAAATACAACTTCCTAATGATCAATATGACTTTTTAAAAAATGATATACCTGCTACTTTATCGTTTGAAAAAATATCTTATAGCATAGCTGGTGATGAGGGAATACATAAGAATGAAGATCATAGCAAGATTAAAATTTTACAAAATGTATCTGGTGTTGTTAAACCTGGAGAAATAATGGTAATAATGGGTGGATCAGGTGCAGGGAAAACTACACTATTAGATATTTTGGCAATGAAGGAAAAAAATGATGGATATGTTTCAGGAACAATAAAAATCAATGGCATAGAAGCAAAGAGAAGCTATTTCAGGAAATTAATTGGATTTGTTGATCAAGATGATTATTTATTTCCAACTCTATCCGTTTATGAAACTGTTTTGAATAGCGCTTTGTTAAGATTACCAAGTTCGATGTCTTTCGCTGCAAAGCAATTAAGAGTACTACAAGTCCTTGATGAATTAAGAATTTTGGATATCAAAGATCGTTTAATTGGGAATGACTTTCAGAGGGGAATTAGTGGTGGAGAGAAAAGACGTGTTTCCATCGCATGTGAATTGGTGACATCCCCTTCCATTTTGGTTTTAGATGAACCCACCTCTGGTTTGGATTCTAATAATGCTAATAATGTAATTAACTGTCTTGTAAGATTGGCTAGAAATCATAATAGAACGATAATTTTATCTATACATCAACCGAGATCTAATATTTTTTATTCATTTAACAAGTTGATTCTATTGAGTAACAGTAAATTGATATATTCTGGTGATGCAAGCAATGTTAACAAATTTTTGGAAATAAATAAACTATTTTGTCCACCTGGTTATAATGTTGCAGACTATTTAATTGACATAACAATGAATAATGAAAAACCTGGAATTGATAGAGTGAAAAACAATGACGAAAGAAATGAGTCCATATCATCAGCAGAAAATAACAGTTCAAATCTTGAGTTAATAAACAACTCTGATTTATTATCTGATAGTTTTATGTCCAGTGATTTCCATACTAATATTATGAATGAAATTGAACAGACTAATGGAACAAGCAATGCTAATGACAATGAATTACCATCAATTAATTTGTCAGCAACATTTAGCGAACAGTTAGTAATATTATGCTCCAGGACTTTTAAAAACGTTTACAGAAATCCAAGATTATTGGTTGCAAATTATTTATTGTCTATCTTACTTGCATTCTTTTTAGGAACATTATATTACAACCTATCACTAGATATTAGTGGGTTTCAAAATAGGATGGGTCTATTCTTTTTTATTTTAACATATTTTGGTTTTATTACGTTTACGGGTTTGAGCACATTTGCACAAGAAAGATTAATATTTATTAAGGAAAGATCCAATAATTATTATACACCATTGGCATATTATCTCAGTAAAATATTAAGTGACATATTACCATTAAGAGTTTTCCCACCAATTTTCATAACATTGATCATATATCCGCTGGCAGGATTAAATATTGTTGATGGTTATGATAATTTTATAAAATTCATGATTATATTAATTTTATTCAACCTAGCTATTTCATTAGAAATCCTTACTGCAGGAATAATCTTCAAAGATTTGAGTAATTCCATTATCTTAAGTGTTTTAATACTACTAGGTTCAATTTTATTCAGTGGTTTATTCATTAATACTGATGAAATTTCGCATGCGGCATTCAGGTATTTTAAAAGCATTTCAATATTTTACTACGCTTATGAGGCTTTACTAATTAATGAAGTTAGAACGCTGATATTAAAGGAAAGAAAATTTGGACTGGATATCGAAGTTCCTGGTGCAACAATCCTAAGTACTTTTGGTTTCAAAGTAAAAAACCTGTTATTTGATATAAATTCCCTAATTATTTTTAACATTATATTTCTAATTGTTGGCTATATAGCCTTGAAATATATTGTGGTAGAAAAAAGATAGTACATGAATTTGACTGTTTTACTGAATAACTGTTGTACTATAAACTTCGTAACATAATCTCTACGTGAATTATTTTCATTTATACTTAGAAATACTTTCATTATACATTCTATATCCTACAGAAGAAAATAAAAACTTACTTTATTATTACGTGCAGGGACTGACATTATGCACACGCTTACATACATTGTACTAATATAAACCCTCCCCCTAGTTTAAAAAGTCGTGGTCTTTTTACCACGTTACTAATGTTGTTACCTGTATTATAAAACTAGTCACATAAATACTATTGTATATTGGATTTCTATGTAAATTCTTTATGTTCAAAGGGGTTAAAAGAATCAGCAGTAATCATATACTAATGCTAAAAAGTAATAGCTTATTTCTGCGTCTATGTCGTAATCATTTTGAGCTCTTTAATTCAAGTACTTCAGGGATAATTTTGATACGTAATATATATACATATATAAATGAAATATACTACAAATACCAACGGTACAATATATAAGTACGGCTATTAGGGATGATAATGAGGCTTTATGGGAGTAAAGAGTCTTTTGTCATCTAAAAAAGTAACTTTTTAAAGTATTCTTCAAATATTCCGATCCGTCCGCTGTTCTTTCTTAACGTTCCTTTTCGAAAGTTCAATATTTCAGAGCATTGCTTATTATTTGAAATTTGCTTGAACCCTCTTTGTTCTCATTACGGAAAAGGATATCTTGTGATAATAAGTTGTGGATAAATTATTTAACTACAGTGAGTACAATATTTATCCACTTCTACTTGGTTTTGACAAGACATGTGGAACTAGAAATTGAAATAGAAATTAGAATTGAAGTTGAAATAAAAAAAAAATAAAATTGATGGATATCGATTAAAGAAGTTTTCCTTCTTTTATAGCATAAATTGACAAAGGGATTTTTAAATCGAGTACACAATCTAAATTGCTTCAAATTACTTTAAACTAAGTTTCGTATATGTCATATGCTTGCAGTAAGCTTTGCATATAGTATCCGACCTGTGGATAACTTGAAATAAATGCTTGACAGTCTCTTGTTGACGATATATATAAATATAAATATGCTATTGTAGGCAATGAATGATATTTTGTATAAAGTAGTTCTTTTCTGGTTTACGATTAGGAAACCGTTTAAAATCCTCTTGTAAAGTAGTTATATGTCCTTAGCTTCTTACAAAAGTAAGAAGTTAGTCTAAGAATTAGTATTTAAATCTATAAAAATAGTAAGATGCCAGATCGTTATTCGGACACTTCGTCGACAGTCTCAGGTGTCTCTAATTTTAATGGAAATTTGTCTTCAACTGGTTCAAGAGGAAGTGGTACCAATAGCAGTGGATTAAGTAAAGTATACACGAGTGGTAAACATCATGAATTTGTAAATATTGGTAAAGAGAAATTTTTAAGAGAAGATTTGTTGGAAGCTTTCGGTGGTTCCTTAAATCCTGGTCTAAGGGCTCCATCAGAGCATAAGTTTGCTAATCCTGCTCCATTAGGTTTATCTGCATTTGCGTTAACTACATTCTTATTATCAATGTATAATGTCCAAGTGAGGGGTGTTAAAATTCCGAATGCTATTGTTGGACCGGCTTTTTTCTATGGTGGTTTAGTACAAATAGTAGCTGGCATCTGGTGTATTGCGGTGGAGAACACGTTTGGTGGTACTGCACTATGTTCTTTTGGTGGATTTTGGATGAGTTTCGCTGCTTTTTTTGTTCCATGGTTTGGAATTCTTGATGCATACAAAAATGATTTGGATCAATTAGATAATGCAATTGGAATATTTTTGATAGCATGGGCTTTGTTTGCGACGTTTCTATGCATTTGTACAATGAAATCTACAGTTATGTTTTTTTCTTTGTTTTTCTTTCTTTCAGTTACTTTCTACCTTCTGGCTGTTGGTAAATTCACAAATTCAACAGCGTTGGCAAAAACGGGAGGTGTATTTGGCATTGTTACAGCATTTATATCATGGTATAACGCATTTGAAGGTCTTACTGATAGACATAACTCATACTTGGTATTAACATCATTACAATTGCCAACTAACGAATATTCATATCCATGTTCAAGAGGATGATCGAAAAATTAGTCTATCTACGATACATAGAATACAACATCTTTGCCTCTGTTCATTCTCTGTGGCCCTCTGCCCATTTAATTTGCATCTCTATCATTGAACAGTCATTTCTTGATAGTTAAAATCAGATATTGAATAACTTATTTACTTAGTATATCAATGCATATATATATGATACTCATGAAATAACTTTCATTCTTTTTAGTATCTGGGTACAAATATATAAAGGTACCGCATTGAAACTCCGCCTCAAAAACTGAAATGACAGTGCAGTATACGAGATGTCTCATTAATAAAGAAGATAATTCACTGTTCCAAAGTCAGATGGTATTAATTGCTACTCTCAGGCTTTCATATAAAATTATAGATTAATATTTAATTAAATACTTATTAAACTAGTTATTTAACTAGTAATTAATTTGATCGGTAACAAATTATAATAAATTAAATACTAATTAAGGTAGGTAAGTCTTGTTATTTTAACAAGCTGTGAATAAAAAAATGAGTTGGGATGGTTTTAGGAAGGCTTTAAATAGAGCAGGCCAAACTGTTCATGTAAAGAATGTCGATAAAACAGTTGATAAAAATTATGACATAGAAGAACGTAAATATAGATCACTAGAAAAATGTGGAGAAGCTATTTGCTTAGAAGCTAGAGGATATCATGATTCATTAAAACAGGTAGCTCAGTCGCAATTAAAAATAGCAGAAGTAATATCTTCTTTGTATGAAGATACGAAAAGTTCTACTTCTGGTAATTACAGTGTTGGTAAATATTATTTAGATACAGTTTCCGAGTTTGATAAAGAAATAATAAAACAATTAGATGTTCCATTTATGCAAACTGTCATTACACCATTAGAGAAATTTTCCCACTATTTTAAAGAAATTGATGATGCGATAAAGAAAAGGGATCACAAGAAACAAGATTATGATGCAGCTAAATCAAAAGTTAGAAGACTTACTGAAAAACCAACTAAGGATGCAGGGAAGTTACCAAGAGCAGAAAAGGAATTGGAAAGTGCCAAAAATACTTATGAACAGTTGAATGAACAGTTAAAAACTGAACTACCTCAATTATTAAGATTAAGAGTCCCATATTATGATCCAACGTTTGAAGCTATGATTAAGATCCAAATGAGATTTAGCACAGAGGGTTATTCGAAGTTATCCCAAGTTCAACAATATTTAGACCAACAATCGAGAGATGATTACGCAAATGGATTACTAGATGCGAAACTTGAAGAAATTCTTCAGCAAATGATGCAACTAGATATTTGTACCCTTGGAAGTAAGTAAGAATAGCTAAGATCAGTAATAAATAAACTATGCTAATTATGCGAATCAAAGTACATACAAATTTGTAAATATTTTTAATACTATGCAAGCTTCTTTGGAAGACCTTCATTACAGCATTTGATCTCCCTACCCCATTCAGTTTTTAAAATTTGCTTTGGAGTTAGTCTGCCTGATGGCTTTGGATCAAGCATGGAATAAATCACATTTCTACATTGAGTATGTTGAAGAGCCTCTATCGGAGCAAATTTTCCAGTTTCTTTCCGGGATTTGTAATATTTACAAAAAAATCTATCATCTCTTGTTGCAGAACTCCATAATTGTCGGCCTGTTCTCATCGCCATATATATTACACCACATGCCCATATATCCACTGGACGGGGATCAAATTCTTCCTTTATAAACTCCTCTGGAGCAATATATGGACTAGAACCACAAACACCTGCACTTAAATGGATATCTTTTTCCCAGGCGATCTTAAAACATTCGGCATTACCAAAATCTGTAATTTTTAATACACCATTTGATGTTAGTAATAAGTTTTCTGGTTTTAAATCTCTGTGGCATACACCGACATCATGCATATAACTGACTCCTCTGATTAGTTGCTTAAAAAAACAATCAGCTTCTGCAGCTTCTAATTTCCCAGCAGCAATAATTAATGTAAACAGATCACCACCAGAACAATATTCCAAAACTTCACGATAGTCACCATTTGCATCTTGGAATAAATCGTAAGCGTCAATTATATTTGTATGCCTTAGGGAAGAAGATATACAAAATTCCGCTATCAGTCTTTTTGAATATTTTTCTATCGGTTCAGTTGAGTTTCTTTTGAATTCTTTGACTGCATAAACAATTTCGTTTTTACTATTATTTGGATCTTTCTTATGGCACAATTTTACTACACCGAAAGCACCTTTGCCGATAACTTCCTGGCATCGGCCATATTTTTCACCAAAAGATAGGGAGTCCCTTTTGTTCATGAAAGATTTTATAAACTCATCCTGAAAGTCTGTTGGAAATTGATTTTTATATATAATCTTATCACCGCCATATGACGCACCAGTTATTGGGATTATATCACTTTGATGACTTGAAACTGTAGTTAAACTATTGTTGCTTTGAGTTGTATTTATGCTATTGTTAGTGCTTTTTAGATTTGTAACTGAAGTATTTTTTTTCATGATTTCAACCTGCTTAACTAAACCAGCTAATAAAGTTGGTGGATTTGGATCATCTGGTGAAACAAAATTTTTTGTATCTTTCATAATTTCAGGTACTGCTGACTTTGCTTGCCCTCTTATTTTTTCATCATTTGATCCTAACATATTCTTTAACATGTTTCTCAACTTCTCCTGTCTTCTTGCTGCCTTTAAACTATGAGTATGAGATCCATCTTCTAATGCGATGAATCTTCTTGCAACATGAGTTGTACTCAACTGAGACAAAGAATTGCTTGAAGAATTCTGTGTAGAATTCTCGATATTCGATGAAGTAGCCTCCAGGTTCAAATTTGAATTGGATTGGACGGGTGTATTTGCTGCTTTTAGAGAATTCCCACATTGGGAGTGATTTGAACTTATCTTCTCTGAGGATTTGTTGGCTTTCAGGTCGGTGGCTTTCTGGGAACTTGGATTTATATGTGGCACACTTTTATCCATGCTATGTTTTGAGCGTACATTATTCGATTGAGTGCTATTTCCCTTTGCAGTTCCTATCGGTGTTGCGGTTGCATTTGGCGTCGCATTTGTCTGCGAGTTGCTATTATTCGAATTGAGAGTCGAATTCGATGCTGAGTGATATTTATCTACATTAATAACGACCCCAGCATGGTTGTTATTTCCCATATTATTCAATGACAATCCAGAAAAAGAAGACGTCATTGATGAAGCAGGCGATGCAAAACTAAAATCTGATGTTTTATTCGTATGCGAAGGGGACCCAACACCACCTATCTTCAGCGCATGGCTAGAAGAATTATTAACAATTACCTCCGAAACATTTCTCCTACCCCTCGACTCCTCGCCAGCCTCTTTGTCACTTTGACCTTTAGAACTGAACAAAGACACTATTTTCTTTGGCAGCGTATGCCGCCTCGAAACTGAGTTATTCGACATGTACAGCAGCTATTTGAATGGATCATGCAATCCCATCCAGCAAAATAAAACGAATGCCAATACTCGTCACAAACACACACACAATATCTCGACTATAAACGACTTCACCAAAGAAGCCCTCCATTTATATCTGCAAGGATACACATCCTAAGTACACAATGCCATCATTTTAAATATACACAAAATGCTGTGTATATGAACTCATCGCCTGTAACATTTACACTGAAAAAGTCTATAAAATATCTTCCTCTCACGAGAGAAGGCCAATAAACCGATAAGAATAGATATTATGAACTGAAAAGAGAAGAAAAAAAAATTTAGTAACGCACGCAAGATTCAAGCATGATGCTGTCGAGAGTCGCAATGGAGAGACAGTGGTTGCCCTATTATAGCGCTGTTTTGCCAATCGGTTGATACTCGATTTTTTCCAATTTTCAGTTTCACTTTGCCTGTTGCAAGAACAAGAGACCTAGGTTGTTCTCGTTTGTTTTGCACAATCGCAACAAAAGTGGTAGTGCACCACCTCGCTTGCATCAGAACCTTCCACCATTGATCTGCGAGTAAAATATTTTTGTTTTCTTTGCGGTGCCATGCAGAGTGCAGCAGTGCCCTGCTCTCTGCACATAAGAAAACACTCGTTCTCTCTCTCGAGGCTTCAAATTTGCATTAAAAAGAAATGCTTCCAACCAGAGTCGAACTGATGATCTCCACATTACTAGTGTGGCGCCTTACCAACTTGGCCATAGAAGCGTTGTTTCCTGGGTGTCAGCTGCACAGGATGCCAATATACCGCGTGTGGTCCGATTACTTTTTCAACTTCCGATCTGTTAGCAATCGTCCCAGTCGTTACCAGTACGATTTGTACGTACTTTAATTGTTTGTCTGTAATACATACATGCGTTTCAATATGTCCCCGTTTGGTAAATGAGCATCCCAACGGTTTCCACGAATTGTTTTACATTTAGCTTCCTTTCGTGACTATAATCTGTCCATCACAGCCGAATGTCAAAACCAATTGCGAGACCCAAATATAAATAAAATTGTTTGCATGTTGGCTCAACTATTAGTCAATAGTTGGCATATAAATAGCACGCAACCATATACCAAATTCTCAGATCAATACCTAAGTACAAGTAACTTATTCAGCAAGTTCCAAAATCAATGATTGTGCGGTCTCCGACATGTTGGTGAGCTAGCCTGAAGTGTCTCTGTTAGAAATAATGCCTGGTTTTGAACATTTACGGCGTGCCTAAATGTGGCCGGGTAAATAATATATTTCCCCCTTTTTGAAACATTTCAAAAATGTGAAAAAGCACAAGACAGTGAATTGCTAAAGCCAAAATATATTGAAACTATCAAGACACTTTTAAAGACAAGAAATAGTGCTTGAAAGTACAATTATAAGTTGCGGAGCATCTTTACGGCGGCCGATATCGATTGATTGCTTTTACTTCGTGTTCAGTGCACCCTACTTTTTGGTCTCTTCGAAAACTGTCGATAAGAGAACATAGACTCCAGTGCTGACTTATTATTGAAGAAGATTTAAAAACAATTGCTATAAACACATACTTTATACCATGTCATATTTAAATAATCCCGCCATTGTTATGGATAATGGTACTGGTTTAACCAAGTTGGGCTTTGCCGGTAACGATTCTCCTTCGTGGATTTTTCCAACTGCAATTGCTACTGCGCAATCTTCCAATGCCAAGTCTTCTGTCAATGTTACTCAAGGTTTAGGTAATGCGAACGCAGGTGGAGCTAATTCTGCTACTGGTAATCCATACTTCGGTAATTCTACTTCTGCCACTTCGTTTGCTTCAAACTCCAATTCGTTCCTGCTTTCGAATAATTTGGCAGGCAAAAGAGGAACTGAAGATTTAGATTTTTATATTGGTAATGAAGCTCTGGTAGCTTCACAAGGGCCTTCATACTCATTAAGTTATCCAATTAGACATGGTCAAGTTGAAAATTGGGATCATATGGAAAGATTTTGGGAAAATTCTATCTTTAAATACTTGAGAGCAGAACCTGAAGATCATTTCTTTTTATTGACCGAACCTCCATTAAACCCACCTGAAAATAGAGAACAAGTAGCCGAAATTTTCTTTGAATCTTTCAACTGTGCTGGTTTGTATATTGCCGTCCAAGCTGTTTTAGCTTTGGCTGCCTCTTGGACTTCTGCTCAAGTAATTGATAGATCTTTAACAGGTACTGTTATTGATTCAGGTGATGGTGTCACCCATGTCATCCCTGTTGCTGAAGGTTATGTTGTTGGTTCAGCTATTAAAAATATTCCAATTGCCGGTAGAGATATTACATTATTTATCCAATCATTATTAAGAGAACGTGGTGAAGCAGATACCTCTCTAAAGACAGCTGAACGTATTAAACAAGAATATTGTTATGTATGTCCAGATATTGTAAAAGAATTTAATAAATTTGATAGACAACCAGAAAAATTTGCACAATTTATTCTAGAAAGTCAAGATAAGGTATCTAAAAAAATTGTTGATATTGGTTATGAAAGGTTTTTAGCTCCTGAAATTTTCTTCAACCCAGAAATTGCCTCTTCAGATTTCTTAACTCCATTACCTACTGTTGTCGACCAAACTATTCAAGCATGTCCAATTGATGTTCGTAAAGGTTTATATAATAATATTGTTCTATCTGGTGGTTCAACCATGTTCAAAGATTTTAGTCGTCGTTTGCAAAGAGATGTTAAGACAATAGTAAATAATAGAATTGCACAAAATGAGGCATTAACTGGTACTAAATCTACTGGTGTTGATGTTCAAGTTATCTCTCACAGAAAGCAAAGAAATGCTGTTTGGTTTGGTGGTTCTTTATTAGCACAAACAGCTGAATTCAAGAGTTACTGTCACACCAAAAAAGACTACGAAGAACATGGTCCAGAAATCGTTAGAAATTTTAGTCTTTTCAACATGGTCTAATTTTCTAATTATTGACATAAATTTTTTAAAATAAAAAACTAAATTAAGAATAATACATACTTCAATATAGTACGTCAAATAATATCAAATAATGAAAAAAATTAACTAAACGATTATTTTATGTAGTAACAATAAGTTCTTATTTAAACTATTTTCGAAAAAGGAACAGCAAGTAAATTAATTTGACCACTTAAATTTGTTAATGATAACTGACTTCTTTTTTATTAATAGAAGATATATTTTAACATATGTTTATATATGCAGATATATATTATAATTTTATGCAATAGTTTATAAATGATAAACCTAGTATGTTACAAACAGAAGGATTATGGTGATGTTGAGTATAAAACCACATCAGTTATTGGTTCTAAACTTATAACTACACTTTGGACATGTGTAGAAGACGGTGGCACCTTCATCGGCGGATCTCAATTGTAGGGTATGATATTGCATTTCCTCATTTCCACATTTTGGACATTTTTCTTTAATAGTAGCACCATCCTTCAATTCATTCTTCTTCAAACTAGTTTTAACAACCGATTTCTTAGATCTCAGAGCAGATGGAAAAGCATCTTCAGCAGTTGTAGTGACAACTTTCAAATTTGTAAACTCAGACTTCAAATAGGATTTCTGACATTGCGAACACTCGATTTCACTGCCAATAACTTCGTTAGGATTACCCAACAGATTACCACATTCCAGACAAAATATAAGAGAGCCCACAACCGACATGTTATTAGTCTTACCGTTTTTTCCTGATACTATTCAGTTTATTTTCAAAACTCTGAAACTTCTACCAGTTTGATCAATTTCTAACGTCTTACAACGGAAGTAAAGTGCTGAAAAACGCAAGTCAGAGACAATGACAATTAGTCACCAGTATCTAAATACTCAATAACGCCAACTGCAGGCTAATGTCCCTTTTTTACTACTTTTATAGTCTTCTTATAGAATCATTAATCAATTGCAGGTTGTAAATTTTTGCAAAACTTTTGCGATGAGCTTTAAATTTCAAAAAAATTTTCAACATCAAAATTGCACAGAAACGCCGCAGAAAATGCTGAATGACGAGAGTAAGAGCTTAACCATAAAATTAGTACTCATTAAGCATCATGTAAGTGAGATATATATGGTGTCAAGGTGCCAATAGGTCTATTGCGCAGATAAGAAGCAGAAAGTTACTATCTTGAATAGTTAAGACGCAGCTAGTAACACTTATGCGTGGCACAATTGTTCAGTTTCTATTTAAAATTTGTCATACTAATCTTATAGCGATTCTTTTTAAAAGTATAACATGAACACTTTTCCTTATTCTCTGACTTGAAAAAAGCTTACATCCCGTAATTCGAATACTCGTTAGGTTGTACCATAAACTCACTCAGAGAAACATTATTATGTAGTCCTTTACGATCCATCTTTGAGCTGTATTAACATATTGTTGTAATAACTTGAAAGCAAGAAATTTATCGAAGAGTAAATCTTGTGATTTCTTTTTGGATAATCTTTATATCTTATGGTTATTTTAAAGAATAGACTGTAGCTCATTTGAAAGTTACACAAATACATATACATACATAGGTGTATATTTATAGACTGCAGTGTAACCAAGGATATATATTCTACAAAGAGACACATTATTTTAAGCAACTTTTAACATTGCGAAAAGGTTCAATATAGTATACGGAATAAAAACTAGACGGAGTAGAGTTATTTACGGTTCAATAGGTAGGTCATACAAGAAGTTGATAAACAAAAGAAGGAAATATTTGTGTTTAGAACATATGGTACGTGCACTAAATTTGAACAAATAAGAGTAATCGTAAAGATGAGTTCAAAAATTGAAGTTAATTTAAGAGTTGGTATAGTACAAGTTAATCCACAAATAGGCAGACTGGAGCAGACGATGGCAAGGGTTTGGGAGGCTATAGAGGGTTTGGAAAAGAGATTACACTACGATGAGCAGTCATATCCTGACCTAATTGTGTTTCCTGAATTTTCATTAACAGGGTACCACTTTGAATCAAAAGAACAAATAAGACCTTATGTCGCAACCTCAGATATGAAGAATGGTCCAGCCTATGAATTAGCAGTCAGAATTTCCAAGAAATTTGATTGCTATACGGTAATTGGAATGCCTGAGATGTATACAGATCATAATGATAATGATGAAGAGATTTTTTACAATGCCTTAATAATGGTTAATAAAGATGGAGAAATACTTTGTAAATACAGGAAATATTTTTTATATACACAAGATTATAAATGGGGTTGTCAAGAAAATCCAAAGGGATATCAAAATTTTGATGTAGAATTTAAAGGTAAAGGTACAAACCTTACGACGGGAGAAAAAAACATAAATGTTACTGTAAAGACTGGATTAGGCCTCTGCATGGATATGAGTCCTTATAAATTCAAGTCACCTTTTCATGATTATGAATATTCTACTTGGCATTTAGATCACAAAAGTGAGTTGATTATATTCTGTATGTCTTGGCTTCATTCATCTGCCTTTACTGATTCATCAGAGAGGACCGAAGAGGAAGTAACGAAGGAGATACAAAGCGTTATGAAAGAAAACAATTTACCGCCGATTGGTTCTCAAGGTAATTTTAATTATAATTTAGACAACAGTAACATTATAGAAAGAGTTGGTAATGAAGAAATCCAAAATACTTCATATATTCGCTTAGAAGAACCAGATATGCAAAATATAAATTATTGGATACTAAGATTTTCTCCCTTTGTTTCTTTGAGTCTCAGACAAAACGTTTTTAAAAGTGGACTTTTAAAAACTAAGGTAAACAGACCATCTAAAGTTAAAAGTTTATCGTATATTGGATGTACGTTGCAAAAACCATGGGGATTCGAGGATAAACAGGCCGTCCTGATATTAGCAAACAGATGTGGAATTGAACAAAATTGCAAAGTATTTGCTGGTAGTTCAAATATAATGAAATTTAATGGTATATATCAGGAAGATACTAATGAAATAGATAGCCTAAACGAAAGTGTAGAATTATTAGGTGGACTCGGAAAGGGGCATGAGGGTATTCTGGTACGTAATGTTAGTTTTACTGTTGATCGGTAAGGTGGACTCGGTAGCATTTATCATAATTTAAAGTTAATAATTTTAAAGTTTTCCATTGTAGAGCGGTTCTTTAAAAGTTAATGAAAGATATAACACAAAATATGTTAAAATTAACAAATAAGAATATAAACATCATAAATACATATAACTAAACTAAAAAAATCTTATTTAAAATTTATATTACCATTTAATAATGATCAGATGAAATTTTCTCTAAATAATGCTTTATATTTTTATGACATTGAGTGTTTCCAATACTGAAAACTTTTAATATATAATTAACTATTAAATTGTTAGAAATCTTCCTTTGCAAGAATATTCTTTTTAACAGGTGCCTCTTCTTTTACAGGAATATCTCTCTAAATAGGGATTTATTTTGCAGGAGCATTTTCTTCTGGAGGAACATTTTCTTTTGCAGGAACATTTTCTTTTGCAGGAGCTCTTTCTTCTGCAGGAGCATTTTCTTTTGCAGGAACATTTTCTTTTGCAGGAACATTTTCTTTTGCAGGAGCTCTTTCTTCTGCAGGAGCATTTTCTTTTGCAGGAGCATTTTCTTCTGCAGGAACATTTTCTTTTGCAGGAGCTCTTTCTTCTGCAGGAGCATTTTCTTTTGCAGGAACATTTTCTTTTGCAGGAACATTTTCTTTTGCAGGAACATTTTCTTCTGCAGGAGCTTTTTCTTCTGCAGGAACATTTTCTTTTGCAGGAGCATTTTCTTCTGCAGGAGCATTTTCTTCTGCAGGAGCATTTTCTTCTGCAGGAGCATTTTCTTCTGCAGGAGCATTTTCTTCTGCAGGAACATTTTCTTTTGCAGGAACATTTTCTTTTGCAGGAACATTTTCTTCTGCAGGAGCATTTCCATTTGCAGGAGTCTCTTCCTTCTCAGGAGTCTCTCCCTTTTCAGGAGTATCCTCCTTTATAGCGACATCTCCATCTGCAGGAGGGTCTACTTTTGGCGGAGCATTTGGCTTTAGTGGATTAGAATTGGCTGGAGAGTCTGGGTATATATCAGGCAAGCTCCTAAATATCTTTTCCGTTGAATTACCTTTGAATACATCTAGACCAAATTCATTTATAGTTTTATTATCATTACTCTCACTTAATTCAGTTACGTGAATATTGAATTCTGGCCAACTTCTAGATTTAACGTTATCTAATTTTACCCATATGTCGCGAACAATGTCTAAGTCTACAGCTTTAACCAAATCTTGAACTTGAGGTCCTGGCATCGTACTCACAATAGACTTATACAAATTATTTTGTAAATGAAATAAGAAGGGATCTTTATAAGGAGTTATTTGTTTACTTTTACCCACATTCCTTAATGAATGCAATAATTTAATTTTATCATCATTTTCAATGCTTGTATCAAACGTAATTTCCAATTCTTTGGTTCTATAAACGTCGTTATCAAATGAACTATACAAAGATGCCATAACATCTCCATAGCCACCCAGCATCATATTAAAATATAACACTTTGACATTTTCGACTGTAAAATCTTTTAAATCCCTATCAATATGTATCAATTCTGGATACCATCCAAAACGATTAACTAGCTTTTCGATCATTAGTTTATTTACCCATGAACGTAATTCTGGGACATATTTATTCTTCTTAAAATTCATTAGAGTAATTTCTGAAGGTATATTATATTCTCTCTTTAATATATGTATGGCTCTGCGAGGAATTAATGCAGGTACCCCATGAAAGTAAGTATTAACCATTGGAGATAAATCATCATGGAACACTGCATGATTATTTCTACAGTAATAAATATTTAAAACATCGCTTCTTAAGTAACGTTCATCAGGTGAAAGTAGTTTCATAGGAGATGAACCTTCTTTAACTTTCTGTTCCTTTTCTAAAGTATTTTTAATGTCATCATGTTGACTTCTTGATAGTTTTTTAGGGTTCTTTAATGAGTAGTCATATAATTCATAAATATTCATAGAAGCTAAACCATCACCATATTCATAATTCAAAGATTTATCTGGTACATATAGACTCCAGTCAACTTTTTCTGATTTTCTTTTGATAACACCGTTTAAATAATCTCTAGAAACAGAAGAGGATACACCAATACCAGTCAAATCAATATAAATACCTGAATCAATATCAATAAAACGAGCATCAATGTTATTCTTACCATTACCTTTTACTCTTACGCTTATCGAACTACCAACATCAAGCATGAATTTACCATTACCTTCCCTAGGATCTTCTAATATCAGTGATTGATTAAAATGTTGTGCCATTAAATGTAAATGTTTTATTGGCATTTGTAAATCAAAATCATTATCCCAAGGAAATGTTCTACCATTATACATATGCCCATATAAAGTACCATGTGATAACCATGAAACTAAACCATTTGCTTTTGTAAATTTTTGAAAAGTTCTAATCAAGGAGTTCATTTTTGAAGAATATAACACTTGGTTATCAACAATACCACCGTTAAAAAAATTACGATCACGGTGATGTCCTAGTGCATATTGTTGTACATGATTTGACTCTTTAAAATATTTTGTCATTGTTGAAGGGTGTGTATTAATTGAATTCTTCAAAGAATCTAAGTAATTTTGTTCATGAACGTTTAGCTTTGAATCTGTTTTTAGTTTTTCTTCTAACTCTCTAATCTTGTCCTTTACATTGAATCTAAAATATTCATGTTTTAAATCAAAAGTATCTTTATCAAATAGACCATAATCTGCCCCCTCTATGACAAGTTTTGCCTTAGAAGCAGCTTGAGACTTTAAAAATGAATTATAATGATCAAAGTGATCAAAAATGTGGTCAGCATCATCTTGTTTAATTGAATTATCATTGGAGTTACCATCGGAGGTTGATATGTCTACGTTTGATTTTAAATATTTTTTCAATAATCCAGACTGGATTATATTACTTTGCTCCTTTTGTTCAACATTAAATCTATAAGCATTATCACTGCCATCAAGTACTGTGATTGATAGGGGATTTTCTACAGTGGATAATAAATAATTTCTTGCCTGCAATTTTAAAACTTCAGGTTTAACTCTGTCATGAATCCTCAATATGGAAAAAGGCAATCTGAATTTTGGCAAACCATTTGCTCTTTTTGAGTTTATACCTTTTGATTCTACTTTACTACAATATTTTGCAAACGAGTTAATTGCACTAATATCCACACCTTTTCTTGCCCTGGAATACCATTTTTCCATATCATATTTTTCTCTATCAGATACAAATAATGGTTCGCCTAACTCACTTTCAACCTTTAATAATGTTTCCCTTTCAAATGCTGCATCCATTAAAAAGGGACATTGCAATTGAGTATCTTCAATGGCGATTAGTTTGTTCAATTCATGAAAATCAGCAAAATCATACCAAGAAAATGGGATTTTTTCAAAATTAGGATCACGTAAAGTTGCCAAATGATTGAAATAAACTGACCAGATCAACCTTGGATCATTGTTATAAAAATCTATATCTTCAATGGAATTTAGTACCATACCTTTCTTTTTACCCATTTGCACAGTCAATAGGTTTTTTTTCAGTGAGTAATTATCTAAATACTCAAATGATGAATTATACATTACTTTTCTGTACAAATCAGAAACAAAGTCTTGCATATCATTACCATTATTTGAATTAAATGCAAATTCTTTTAATGACGAAATGTAATAATTCAAGCCCGGTAACATATATTTCCTTAAATGATTTGCTTCTGAAATAGACCCTTTGCTGTCATTACCAGAGAATGCCGTTGCGAGTATAATGCATATTAGCAATACAAATATTACTATTAGTCTCCATAATTTCCCCGATATTTTAAAGGCAGGACGACTTATCCTATTAATTTTTATTCTTGATGTCATATTATTTGTTATTCGCTTTGGGCCTAAAGAACAAATTTATAAAGAAAAGCGATTCTTCAATATGGTATATTTAAATGACTTCAACAATGCTATCTTTTTTATCGAAACCCCCAATGTCTTAAATAATCTTAGAGCTTACGACGGTTAATTACAACATTTAAAACAACAGCAAGATATATATATATACTCTTATACACAAATGCGTTTCGGTATGTGCACATGCAATGATTGAAAATATTTCAAATTATGATTTTATCAAAAAAAAACATACCCGCAATGTGCACTTGTTTTAAACAGCTCCATCATGTCTGACCATTATTCATTGTAAAATCAAAATTGAAAAACCTATCACCTACAAACTCTTACTAATGACAGAGAAAGAAAGAAACAAGGTGCGACAGTAGAGAAAGAATATTCGGACAGCACATTTCTTGTGTTTATAATGCCTAGTCTGCGAAGATAAAGAATACCAGACAAGAAGACGAGTAGCAGCGAACCAAATAAAGAATATACAAATTTCCACAATACTTAAAGTTGCAACTGTTCGAGCTATCGAACCTATTGAGTAATTTTTCGTATTGGTTTTGGTGGACCAAGGTTTTCGAAACACCTAAATAGAAAATTTTAGTACTTCAAGAATTCAAATGCAAAGAAAATTAGCGTGCACTAAAGAAGTATTACAGGCAGACCATTTTTAACATGAATGCAAGGAAAATTCCGTATAACGAATACTATGTTAAGTAGATCCGCGATGTTTTTTTTTCGAAATTAACCAAATCACAGCAGAAAACTGCGGCTAGTACTGTGAATATTTTGGGGGACTAACCTAATTGAGAGAGAGAATGGAGGTGCTAGCGGGCAGTATATCACCGTACCACGGGACGGATGCTCAGACTTCCGGGTGAATTTCTTTTCTTATTGATTAGTTCCTTTTTTTAATTTTTTTCTTTGGAGTTCTACGACTTTCTATTTGGAAATTATATGACATGTTATTTTTCGAAAACAAAATATACACAAATAGATGAGAAAGCTTTCCTTGATATTGGCACGTAAATTTTCTGCCTCCCTGCTCATAAGGCGATTTTACTGCCGAGTTAGCTCTGTAGGGTGCTTGGCGTAATAGTGATTCACGGGTTCAAGCTTTTATCAGCCGTTGAAACCGAATATGCATGCAGTATGCAGTTTTTGTGCGGCGCATTTACGGGATAAAATGCATTTTTCTGCTGTATGGGGTTTTCAGACAGCATTTGCCTTACTTACTCCAATGGTTTTTGTCAAGCGGAAGTTGGCGACATTTGTGGGATACACTGTTAAAGGTATGAATGAACACGTATTCCAATAGTGAAAATTTTTCTGTGGTAGACAATCGAAGCAAGGTTTGTCATCAATTAATTACCTGGTTGATTCGTTACAAATATCTATGTATACGTCGCAGAGATGAATTTGGTAGCATTGTCGTGTTACACTAAAATGGGTTGAGCTATTGATGTGATGTGGCAGGGTTGTTCACCGGAGACATAACTGTGAAGAGAAAATTACTAGTACTTTAAATCTATGTATGTATGTATGTATGTAGATGGTTATTTGCTAGTAGGAATCTGTTAGCCCAAACAGTGTAAGAGAATAATACTATGGCATATAGGTTTGTCGTTGTGTTTTACTCTCTATTTTTGGCATCGTTTATATAAAGAGAAAAAATGCGCCTTACCCTAAGAAAGATTGCTAAACAGGTACTGACCAACGTCTCAGTCATGACGGCCCTCTACATAGAAAGAGAATTTACCTATCGGAGAAAGATCTCATGGATGGGACGTTCTGTAGACTGTTAGGCACGTCCAAGTGATGATGAACAACCATTCTTTTGCTGCTGGCCGACTTTCCGGAGGCTAGAGATGAGCTGGTCGACATTGGTTCGCTTCTAAACGGGGTACCCTTAATAGTTGGGCTTTGCGATTTTTGATCGTCCAATTTCAGGTTCGTGAAATCTTTTATTGCACTATAATTTTCAGGGATATCTTTTACATCTTCTAGCACATCATCAATCTTATTGGAAATGTCATTAGCTTTAACATTATACATTGCGTTGGTTGTGTTTGAATCGGATACATCTTGCGACATCTCCTCACCATCGTCCAATGTAAAGTAAATCTTACGTCCTTGAATATCATCAATATGTTGTTTTACATCAATGTTATCAGCCGTTAATTGTTCAGGTCTTTTTTCACCATTTTTGGAATTTGTAGGAGATAAATCTTTACCTTTTCTCTTTTTCTTGGTCAAATCTGGAGACAATGCAATATCAACCATGGTTCTTGGCCTAGGTATCTCGGAGGTATCGTTTTTGGTAGCGTTAGATGACACGCTTGCCATACTATGAATACTCCCTGCATCTGATGTCATATCAACAGAGTCTTTATTACCAGAAGTATGGATTTCAGGAACGGGTACATGGTAATGAATTTCATTGTACTCCGTATTTTTACAATCAATGCAAGTTTCGATTTGCTTGAACCATGGATCATTGAATAAATCATCCATATTATAACGCGTCTCTGGATGAGGATCCAATAGTCTCCATCCTACACGACTGGCTTCTGTATTTATAAATCCTCTCCCTAATTTATATTCACCGCCAGGTCCAGGTTTATAGTTACCTTTGATCCTAAAATTTTTATTTTGGTGCGCGATGAAGTTGTCATAAGAAGTTTCGAAATCCCTAAATTTTGGATCAACTGGTGATGACTCAGTGAAGGGCAAATATGCGTTCATAATTGCGAAAAAAAGAATACCTAAACCATAACAATCCATTAATATTGGATTATAAGGCTTCTTTTGTTCTTTTGGATATTCTCTTTTATCGTCAAATACCATCACTTCTGGAGGGGCATAAGGCGTTGAGCCAATAATACCTTCACATAATTTTAGTGGACTAGTTAAATCTTCGTGATCTTCGTGACAATAATCTGATATACCAAAATCTGTTAATTTACAAATACCATCTTTTGTTAATAAAATATTTTCTGGTTTAATATCTCTATGTACAATACCTTTGCTATGAATGAATTTTATACCTTCTGCAACTTGTTTAAAAATACAAAACTTTTCTGTAATTGGAACATTTTTCCACCCGGACCTTTCGAGGTATTGGAATAAATCACCAACACATAACTCCATCACAAAACCCCAACCTCTTGTTGTAAATTTACTAGTAGGAATCCTCATCAAATAATAGGTGCTTGAAACATGGATATTGGAACTCACTGTTTTGGCAATAATAAATTCTTTTGAACATCTCTTATAAAATCTCTCGGGTGACTCCTTATGAACCATCGTTAATTTCTTTAAAGCATATATATCCTTATGTCCAAATGCAGATTTAACTCTTTTCACTTCACTTGAACTACCTGCACCCAAAAACTTATTATCCTTATCAAATATAAAGCTATCAGTCAACTGGCAACTAATTTGCTTTAAATTATCAGGTAAAAAATCATTGGGATCATTTACTGGCAAAGGTAATAACCTTTCATTGTTTTCACCTTCTTGCATATAAAAACTAATATCATTTTGAGCTTGATTAGTACTAGAATTTATACCATATGGATTATAAACTATGTTTTCTCTGTGCAAATGTCTGGATTTTAAAGGATTATCACTCGAATCATCACGATGATTATGACCATGAGAATTTCTTACACCTCTCGAACCGATAATACTTGTTCCCCCACCAATATTATCTTGCTTAGGTGAGAATGGATTATGACTATGAGCAACTAAGTTACTTAATGATGAAGATGACTTCACTGGGACTGGAGTTTTCAACACTGTGGGTGACGATTTCTTGTTAAATAAAGCCGATGAAAGATGGTGTCCCAATGTGTTAGAAGGGGAAGTAGGATGCTTTTTCAAAGCTCGATTTTCAATATCAGTGTGATGAGCTGGTGTATCGTTTTCTGCCTTTAAGTTACCACCTAGCTTATTAAAAAGTTTGAATGATGAGGAGCGTTCTCTTGTTGATCCATTATAATTTGGCATTTTTAAAATTGAACTCAATTATATTGAAGTATATAATTTTAAAGTAGTTACACAAAAAATCATAAAGATATCATAAAGATTTTTAATAACCTTATTTCTTGATATTTTAAGAACTATTCAACTCTTTCTAAATTGACAAAAGTTTGAACCTTTTCTTTAGAAACGAATACTATTTTTATTTGTAATATACTTCAGTCTATTATGGAATTATAAAATCGATTGTAAAATATTATATTATTCAATGCATTAGTTAATTACTAATTAATATATTCACAACAGCTAAAAAATTTACTTTCACTTTTCTTTTACAAGGAAAGTATCTTCAATTTTTCAATATCCTTAAAATATTTACCGCATTTTTTCTTAACTCAGTTTTATAGGGATATGCCGAATGGTAATGAAAAAATAAATGTGCCAAGTAAAGAATGTTATATTACGTATGGTTTTATCATAATGTCGTTAATAATTTTTATTTATTCTGGAATTTATGGGTGAGTTTATATTTGGAAATCACTTCTATAACTGGGTAATCGACCAAAGGGTTTGATTCCATTAAATGCCTAGTGTAAATTTACAGTGATTTCTAGTCAAACTCATTAGAAGTTCATTTTTTGAAACAAAAAATAAGTCATGAAACCAAATGTATAGTATTCATAATAATGTTTTTAAGATTTTAACAATTCAAGGAAACGACGTTATATTTTTGTAACTTATCGCAAAAGAGCATTGTGTGTTAAATTGGTAATGTTATTACAAAGCATACTTATTGGTTGCAACAGTTCTACATCAATGAACTTCTTGTTCCAACATCTCTAGATCCTTCACCAGTAGGCATTTTACCACTTCGATCATTGCAAAATTTGTCATATATTAACTTAAGTTTTTGATATTCATCTGGTGATATACTGGCTTTTGTATCCTTTAATGCGTCATGGAAGTCGTGCATTGTTGTTAAAAGAGAGTCAAATGGGGACTCAGAATTGGAATCTTTATTTTTGTTTTGTGAGTTAATAACATTGCTTTCAAAGTACTCATTAATACTTTTTTTCAATTTCAGCAATTTATTAGGCCCTATATCCTCTACATCATTAACGATATCAAATTTAACTTCATTAAAAGGATCTCTTTTTTGACTATCCTTTTTTGTGATCATTGTTTCGTTTTGTTCTAAATGCTTGTGAACAGCTTTAAGATAAGCATTGTAACAGAGACCTTGCAAATCAGCACCAGAATATCCCTCTGTAATATTGGCTAATTCGTTTAAATCAGTGTCGGAATGTATTTTAATTTTGCTTCCATTATAATTATATGACGTAATTGATTTTAAAATATCGTATCTTTCCAATTTTCCTGGCAAATCACAAATGATACTCTTGTCTAACCGACCAGGCCTTAGCAGAGCAGAATCTATTA
The DNA here is from genome assembly GCA_003705985.2 of Tetrapisispora namnaoensis. NCBI lineage: Eukaryota > Fungi > Ascomycota > Saccharomycetes > Saccharomycetales > Saccharomycetaceae > Tetrapisispora > Tetrapisispora namnaoensis. Next base: position 199,781 of record PPKD02000012.1, on the reverse strand, counting down.
AATCAGGCCTGCTTGTAGCAGCCAAAACGTAAACACCGTCAAGACCCTCTGCACCGTCCATTTGAGTTAAAAATTGGTTAACAATCCTATCTGTGACACCAGTTGAATCATGTCCTCTTTTTGGAGCAATAGAATCAAACTCATCAAAAAATAAAACACACGGTTTCACAGATTGCGCTTTATCAAACAATTCCCTAATGCTTTGTTCACTTGCACCAATATACTTGTTCAGAATTTCGGGACCTTTTATTGAGATGAAATTTAAACCACACTGTTGAGCAACAGCGCTTGCTAATAAAGTTTTCCCGCATCCGGAGTATCCATATAATAATATACCAGCCCTTAATCTAAGCGGATTCTTTTCAAATATTTTTGAATACTTAGTTGGCCATTCCAAAGTTTCTAATAACAGCTGCTTTGCCTCAAATAACGCACCTATATCATTCCAACTTACTCCTGTATTTTTTGTCAAATGAACATTTCTCAAAGAATAGGGAATAAAACCTTCTAGTGCCTTCTGGACAATGTTTTTGGTTATAACTAAAGTAGTATCTTTGTTTTTCTTATTCTCAGGGAGATCATTAGATATTTGCAATTGATAATATATCCTATTCATCAATATTTTCATATCTAAATTCGAATAGCCATCAGTTTTAATAGCTAAATTCGAAATGTCATTTTCGTTTTTAAATGTAATAGTCTCATTTACCAAATTTTCACAATAATTTTTAATATAAGTGATTCTTTTGGCGTTATTTGGAACCTTCAAATGCCAAATTTTAGATATTAAATGCTTTTCAAAAAGAACTTTATTCAAGGAATCCTTTGAAGTACTGGTCAAGATAATTCTTAAATTTGAAGGATTTGTTTCAGCCAATTCATTAACTAATTTAATTAATTGAATTGATATTTTATATGAGAGACTGGTGCTATCATTTTGATTTGTAGTTGGATTATCAGTCTTTTTCTTTGGAGCCCAAAGTTCAAAATTATCAAAAATTATAATGGATGGAGAATGCCAATATGAAATGGATATAATATTTTCTAAAACTTTCGGCAAATCATCAATCTTAAAATTATTCCCTTGAGAAGGCATACTATTACAATCCACATAATGAATATATTGAATATGTTTCAAATTTAATTTCAATTCCAACTTATTTACAAGAGTAGTTTTTCCAACACCTGTAGTACCTTCAATTAAAACACAATTACTGGGTAATACTGGTGACGAAATATATTTACAAATTTCTTCAATCAATTCTTCGTTTAAAGGATCTTCTTCATATTTAATAATATTGTCATTAAAGTTGTCTTTTAACTTTCCAACATTGACTGTTGTTTCAATTTCCATATTAGCAATCCATTTTTTATTAAAATTTATAAATGGAATATTTGTATCGTTAAAACGATCAACCAACTTAAACATAATCTTATAATCATCCTTAAATATGGTCATCCTATTTGTTAAAAGCATGTCAGTCTTATCATCCAACAGTTTGGTGAAAATATTATCGTTTATTTTGACATCAACATTTAGTTTTGAAATTTTAACGATAATTTTTATCTGCTCATTTCTCTTTAAAATGTGACTCAAATATTCAGGGTCTAAAAATTCTACTTTAACTTTATAACCATTCTTTATTGGCAACGATAAAAGATCATGAAAGGAATTGTTTAAAGTTATCTGATTATTCAACACTTTCCTAGAGTGCTTTATATTTATAAATATGCTTTTATATCTATCTTTCTCTGTATTTTCTAATGGATTCTGTACCACAGTTAATCTCGCAAAACTATTTCTTGATGTTATTGTTTGATCGTTAATGTAGCATGTAATGCTCATAGGACCTATCGCTTCAGCACTATCCTCAATAAAAATGGATCTAAAATATTGGGTTTTTAAAATCTTTAAATATTTTTTGTTTAACTTTATTCTGGATTTATTTTCTAATGGAGATACAATGATCAATACACCTTCTGAAATCCTAGCTGATGAAACTGTGTCATTACTATCCCCTTTTATGACGATTTTTTTTACTCTGAATTTACAGAATAGATTATTATTGTTATTTACATAACATATAAAATCGCTATTCAATGATACAAACCTAGTTTGTAATAAGATGAAGTCTTTGAAATAAGATGCATTTTTTTCAATGATTTCCCAGTCATTAGAACCTGATGGTTCAATATAAACTTCTTTTGCAGAAAGAGTATCATCAAAGTGCTTTAATTCAACATTCACCGCCCCAGTTATGCTGCTGTGTTGCGTCAACAAACTTGTATTTATCTCCAACGATACTGAATCATACGATGGAATTCCATCCCACGCTAAAAGATTCAAATATTTATCATTAGTATCTTTAATAATTATTCCAAACTCATTTATTGATTTGTTTGTAGACTCTAGAATGCTTATTATATTTAACGGAAGTCTAATAAAATTGCCCTTTATTTCATTATTGAATATTAGTTTGATATTCTCAAAGCAAAACTTTTTAGATACCATTTTGTGAACCCATTCCTTTATCTGTCACTGTAGAGTTTAATTATTATAGACACAGATAAATATTTGTTAATAAAATTAGAATTATTTTGCAAAACTATGATTAATATATGTCAAATAATTTTAATTGATTGTAATGATTTTCATTTCCCTTCTTTTTCATTTGATTTTTCCTTGTTTTCATTGTACCGTGATATCTCAGCTTTTTAATGATACCCGAATAAAATGTTAGGACCTAAAAATCATAGATTTATAACATTAACTAAATTGTGTATTTTTTAAACTCTAATTTGGCAAAAAAGGTTGTAAACTGATTCAATTGAAAATTTAACTGGCAAATATTTTTGCTTTAAAGGTAATATAATTTCGTTAATCTTGAGCTTAAATTTAACGTAACATTTTGTCCCACGATTTTATCTGTTTCCCTGTCATTCTAAACTATCTATTTGAACTTCGTTACGTAGGTAGATACCCGCTTTATGGCAAAGTTTGTTTACTGATTCGTTAGACGCTCTTATAATGATGACTTAAATAGTTTACTAACATTGTTAATTATATCAATAAATGAATAAATGAATAAATGAATAAATGAATAAATGAATGAACTGTGATTCTATACTAAAAATCATTAGCCGCCGACGCCAATCTTCTTTTAAGAATGGACGAAACCAAATTTTGTACTAAAAAGTCATAAATTTTTAATTCAACAGTTATCCACTAACCAATATATTATCAGAATTTTTGTTCTTCTCAATATGACTAATATCACGAAAGGTTTTAAATAAACATTGGATTTATCCACTAACAACAAATAATATCTAAGAAGACTTAATATTAATATTATAAATACTTTCAAATGAATTTGAATCTCTTCGCCAATGAAAAGTATTTTTTTTCACTAGCCTTAAAATTTATTAGTTCGACAAATTGACTGTTTTGTAACTAAGAATTGACCTTAGTTAAGCAACGGTTTATAAGTCTATACATACCTATCTCTTTACAATTATCATCTTTCTAAATAATTCTTCGCGTGGTAAATTATGATAGCCCATTCTTAAAGTATGAAATTAACGAAATATATAGTTTGCATAATATAAAACGATAATCTGAACAATAGTGAACTAACGATTGATTTTAAGAACATTAAAGAAGTTATATTCTTTTACTACAACGACTGGTCATTTATCATAATAAACTTCTGATAAAGTTTGTTAATTTTTTAACTCCTATATTATCATATCTGGTTGAAACCAGTTTGTAATTTTTTAGTTAGCAAAGGGAAAAATAAACATATATTACATTCAAAGATGAGTATCCAATTTATTCTTTGCTTTAATAAACAAGGTGTTGTACGGTTAGTCAGATGGTATAAACAATTAGAGAGTAATGATACACAGCAATATATTTCTTCAATATATAAATTAATATCATCTCGAGATCAGAAGAATCAAAGCAATTTCATTGAATCGTTTACTGAAAGGACAAAATTGGTTTATAAAAGATATGCAGGACTGTATTTCGTAATGGGAATTGATATACATGATGAAGAAGCCATTATTTTATCAAGTATACATCTACTTGTTGAAGTTTTAGATGCCTTTTTTGGAAATGTTTGTGAATTGGACATTGTTTTTAATTTTTATAAAGCATATATGGCAATGGATGAAATGTTTATTGGAGGCGAATTACAAGAAATATCAAAAGATGTACTACTTGAGCGATTATCATATCTCGATAGGCTAGAGTAAACGATCTATTACAGTTTTACAAACTCTCAACTTTTATTGACAATCCATGAAATACACAAAAGAGTATTATCGATAAGGTGAAATTAAGTAATACTTCGGATGAACCTTTTTATTGACAAATATGCTGCAGAACACAAAAGGTTTTGAAGTTTGCAACATATAATAATTACCTTCGTGCCATTCAGTCAGCTATCCTTTTCATAAAAATGGTTTAGTCCTGCAGAAACGTATGAATTGATGGAAAGTTGCAATTTTAAAGATTTGAAAAAGGTGACTCGAACCATATATTCGAGCTTTGGTACACTGAACAAAATTGATTATATAATACTTGAATAAAGAGTACTAAATCCGAAGCTGATGTTCTGTGTAGCCAATCATTGGCATCACTTTTAAAACATAATCGATGGAATATACTTCAAAGCCACATCTATACTGTTTTTATTTACAACAGAACTGAAACAATTATGTATAATAATAGGTACCCAGAAACTATATCAACTTCAAATTATGCGTTCAAAAAAATGTGATTTTTTTCAAGTAATAATAGTAAAAACCGAAATAATGTAACTGCCTTAACACATAATATCTAGAATATATATTTATTGAGTATTTTAATAATTTAGAAACATCACTCTGCCACGAAATATGTAATGAGAATATAATATCTTTTACAAATATATTCACAAGACAGTATATGACATATTACAGTAGACATTAAGACACTTCAACGTTATCTAGAATTTTTGAATAGTTTTCCAGCTTAATAGCGAGTCAGTTAACATAATGACTCAATAAAGAGCCTTAAGCCGGCAATTTTATATCAATTTGCATTAATACCCATGTCGTTCTATTGGCACCTAGGATAAGAAAAACCCTCTCGGTAGCCAAGTTGGTTTAAGGCGCAAGACTGTAATGTGTTAACAAAGTAATCTTGAGATCGGGCGTTCGACTCGCCCCCGGGAGACTTTCTTTTTTGAATTACTATTATAGAATATTGAAGGCCTTAGCTGCCGTTCTCATAGTAAACGACGCGTTATTTACTTTACGCCCATATTAAAAATTAAGTGATGAATAAATCAAAGAATGCTGAAATGTTTCGAACATAATTTGATTTAATTATTAAATATTTATTTTACAATTGTTTATTTCTTTAATACTTCACAATAATTTTTCTTTCTGTAATGTTCAACTTTCTTTTATAAGTCCAATTGATTCCAAGAACATTACAAAGGTAAGTCAAAGGTTATTTTATTTATACTTTATTTTGTTCAAAAATTGTTATTTCTAATTCTTAGTGGTTAAGTAGTTGTTTGAAAACTGATCGAAATATATAGGAGATTGAATTTAATAGAATTATAAATTTCATAATGTCTGGTGAAGTATCTCCAGCTAAAGAGGAAAGCTTGTCCAACAAAGAAAATGAGAATTTAAATGGTATCTCTATCACAAGTGAAAATGGATTTGGGTTGAGACGTTCTACTCGTACCCCCAAGCCACGAGTTTTAATTGACAAAGCAACAGAGGCAGAGGAAAGATTAGCTCGAGAAGCTGCTGAAAGAAGACGAATCTCAAATGCTAAAGCAAAACAGAAGGCTAAGCTTAAACAGAAAGCTTTACAGAAAGAGAAGCAAATGTTAATTGTGAAGAAAGAAAAAGAGAAAGAAAGGTTGAAGAAACAGAAGTTGAAACAAAGAGAAAGAGAAAAAGCAAAGAAAGCTAAGGAAAAAGAGAAAGAAAAAAATAAAAAGAAACTTTTGCAGTTAAAGGCCGTTAAAAAAACTACAGCATCTGCCAATAGTAAAAATGATAAAAATGCAAAAGCTAAGGAGTCATCGTTGGATTATATACCACCTCTGAATACTGAGAATTGGACTCCTATGTTGCCATTATTAACATCAGACTTTAAAAATGCGCATAGTGTTTTATCAAGGTTTAAAAACCCAAACTTAATGGCAGTACCATATGCAGGTGTTATTATGAAAATGATGTCATTCATTAATAAGTTTTATATTTTTTTCGACAACGAGTTATTGAATTTGTCATTTCAAGATTTTGAAATTGGATTGGACTTATATCCAGTTACTCCTCAGGAGATTGGCATGGAATTCAATAATAAAAGATTATTATATCAAGACTATATAACAGTGAAAGACATCATAGCATGTCAAGATAAAATGAATTTATTATTTTTGTCATTATTAAGATTATTATTTGACTCTTCAGAAAATGATAGAAGTAGGGAACACAATCCAGTTGCAAATTTAACAGATTTACAAACTTCAAAGAAGGTTTATTCGAGATATATTGAAAAATTAAGAATAGAATATATCGAATGGGGGTGTCCAGAGGAATGGAGACAATCAAGTATTGACAATGATGATATATCAAAGCCAAAATCAAAAATGTTCGAGAATAATGAAAACACACCAGTTGACCTTAAAAATCCTATAATTTTAACAGAAAATATTTACGAATGGAAAAAACCCGTTCTAATAGCTGAAGAGCATAATCCTTTATTTAACCAGGATATTGAAAAAAATGGTGTATTGGCATTAGATCCCAACGATAGAGTTACTTTATTTAAAGCACTGATCGATTGGTGTTCTGGTAACTCGTTAAAAGTGCATAATGAAATTCACTTTTTATCGCATTTCAAAAAAGATCCAACATTTGGTATTCAAACCCAACATGTACCGAGACATTTCTTAGAAGGACCTGAAACTAGTAGATCGCAATTCCAGAGACTCTGTGAAATAATGCAACTTCGGATGGAAGTAAGGAGTAAAAGAAAGCATGTAAAGAAGCAAATAGCTGAAGGGAAAAATGAAGATTTTTCTAAGAAAATGGAGATATTAAATAAACTCAAGGCATCCTCAGCTACTCTTACAGACGAAGAAAAAAAGAAAAGCAAAATAGAAAAATACGATGATTGGGCAAGATTATTTCAAGGAGAACTCCACGATAATCCCCTTTCTGATCCTTATGAGGATGAATTATATAAATTAAGATGCCAAGAATTTTTCATTTCAAGAGTACCGCAAGTTGGTGATTTTTACATTCCAAGGTTGCATTCTTATTCGGATTCACCTGTTAGTGTATCAACATATACAGATTTAAGAACCCTTGAAAACCTACTGGACAAGTTTAATGAAGGTAAATATGATACTCATTATTTATTTGAAAATTTTGGCCAAGCATTAAGTAGTCAATTTAAGCTTCTTTACCACGATACACCTACTTTAGTTGCTGATTTGAGTAAAAATACTAATAAAAAAGGAAAAGTATACTGGTATGAAATGTGTCAAGATTCTAATACACTTCTCGAGTTTATTGATTATCTAGATTATAAAATTTCACCTCCAATTGAAAAGCTTAAAAAGAAAGCAAAGGAAGGAACCGAACAAAATGTTGCAGATAAACAACAAGAAAATGCAGAAACAGATGCTTCTAAGTTGAAAACTCATGAAATAATTTCCGAGCTAAAAGAACCTGAAACAGAGGAGACTGAAACTAATGCTAAATCTGAAGAACTAGAAAGCTTAGATCCGACAATAAATAAAAAGCCACTCCCAAAGGAATCAAGATTTAACGCATCAAGAAGAAAATTAAAACAATTACAAGACTATTTGAAAAGACTGTATCACATTTTGAATGCTTTTGAACAATTGAAAACAGAATATGCGGGTATGAAATCTGGTAAAAGAACTTTAAGAAGAATTCAAAGACGTATAACGTATAATGACAGTGATTTTGAAGAAGATGAAGAAAAGGGTAATGACGATTATAATTATCCAGAAGAGAATGGAAGGTCGAACAAGAAGCATCGTAGACAGTAATATTTTTTGTTTCGAAATTATTTGTTCATGATAACTAAATATTTTGAATATTAAATAAAATACGCTGAAATTGTTACAATATATTTTTTAAAACTCGAATAGTTTATAAAATGACATAAATAAACCGTTTAACACTACTTAGGCTATATCACAATCTAGAAACATGGTTTGTACCTCGATATTTAATACAGTATTTTTTTCATTTATTGAATTTTGAACTATTCTATTATAAAATAGCAACCAGTAAAATAAAAAAGATTCCATAATATATAATTATGGAATTTCTGAATGTTGCTTTTGCAATTCATCATCGTATTTTTTTAGTTTTTCTTTATTATTAGCTGCTGCCTTTACAAGTTGGGCAAATGTGTTTTGAGTTAAAGTTGACTTTAATTTTCTTTTTTCTTCATCCGTCATTTTTGTTTTAGAATCAGATGACAAGTTTAATTTATTAGTTGCGTTAATTAATGATTGAAGAGATGACTGTGTAGAATTCAGTTCAATATCACTTTCTGATTCGTTTTCAACACAATAAGTTTCTCTTAGTTTCTTTATTCTGTTGTTCAACTTTACAATTTCAACAGCTTCACGGAACTTCTTACGAGCATCGAAACCTTCACGAACACTTGGTAATAAATCTGCTTCATGAATCAATGTGCTTGTAATCCATGGATGGACTAATAATTGCTCAGCAGTTGGTCTATTTTCAGGATCGATAGTTAGAGCTGCCAAAATAAATTGCTTAGCCTGATCTGAGATTTTGTTCCAATATGGCTTATGAAAGGTAACTGGATATTTTGATGATGTACATTCTTCTAAAAAACCTTCAACAGATTCTGCAATAAATGCACTATAACCAGATAATAGAGTGTACGTAATTACTCCTAAGGACCATATATCACATGGTTTACCATGTCCATTTACAGTCAAAACTTCAGGAGCTACGTAACCTAACGAACCTGCTGCTTTAAAAATCATATCATCATTATTTTTTAACTGTTTAGCAATACCAAAGTCAGCAATGACCAAATCCGAATCATCATTTTTATTGACATATAATATATTTTCTGGTTTTAAATCTCTATGCACAATATTCTTAGAATGAATGTATTTCACTGCATCTAACAATTGATAAATAATTTTTACAGCATCTGTTTCTGTAAACTTACCTCTATCTAAAATCCTATCGAATAATTCACCACCAGTAGCTAATTGTGTAACAATATAAAATTTATCCTTCGACTCAAACCAATCTTTAAATGCCACAATATGTGGATGATGGAGTTTTTGTAATATGGATAATTCATCATATAGCATTTGTAACTGAACTTCATTTCCTTGTAAAGCTTTCTTCAATAGAATTTTCACCGCAACGTCTTCACCCGTCGATATACGTCTTGCTTGTCTCACTACACCAAAGGATCCAGCACCTAGTGTCTTACCAAAAATATAATCTTCTTTATTAATGTAGGAAGCAGGTTGGCCGCTAATTTTCTGCAAAAATTTAGTTACTTTATGTCCCTCAATAGGAGTTGGCTCCACTATTTCACTTTTATCAACCATAATAAAACCTTTTTTTTTGTGACTATATCTCTCTTTTTTATCCGATACTGTTCTGATGTATTAGGATTAATATATTGCAAACTTAAGAACTTGGAAACGCAATAATGAACAATACACAAATGTTAGTATTTTCTATAACATTCTAAAAAACGAAATTAAGAATGTAATTTATTTAATAAAGTTATAACATCTTTGAAAAGCTTCAGCTGTTAATAAATATTATGTATAGATAATTCTGTCGAGTAACTTTAATATTTGACGGATGCGCCTCCCTTTGCTTTGTAAATTTCAGAGAGACAAGCAGAGAGGGATTAAGAATTTTAAAAAATATCGTTAATCTATAAGAATTTTATGGAAGAAGATACCATATATTTAACTGGATAATAATGGTATTCATATAATAAATATTTAATTCTGGAATATTAAGTAACCACTGAAATGTTATGAACGCTTTATATAATCAATATTTCAATTGTATAATTGATATAGCTTGAGTTTTTAGATAGTATTTAGTAAGGAAAATATATTGTAATATTATCACTATTATTATAAATTAATTATGAAGATAGAATTTTGTTATTATTAGTTTAGTCGGTTGGAAAATTTTTTGCATCTAATATTGATAATTAATCGTATTGAGCTTCATCTGCATCATCATTCAAGCCTAAATGAAAGTAATCATCAGCATTGCTAGCATCTTGCAATGTTCCCAAATCTCCTGGTGTCATAAATACGGTCTTTATATCATGATTGCCATTTAAATTTTTCATTAAGGAATTGTCAGGGGATCCCGGAACACTTAAAGGCCTAGAAATTTTAAATTTTGTTTCTCCTCTCATTGAATCTAATGTAGAATTGTCGCCAATTTTGTTAGATTGTGAGATTTGACTTTTAAATTCGTCAGGATATGCTCTAAACAAAGCTAATTGACGAGCTTTAATATACTCCAAGCCCATTCTCCTCCAATCCAGAAGATCGCTTAAACGTTCTGTTCTATTTCTTTGATTGATTCTTTGCCTTCTATTTTTCTTTACGAAACCTTCCATGTAATCGACCAACTGTTCAATACTTTCTTCAGGATTTTTAAAACGGCGGTCAACAATATATATACCGTAATCCTTAGCTTGGTTTGTCTCAATTAGATCTTCCATATATGCACCGAACCCAGAGACATTGGTAGTAATAGATGGAACACCCATCACAGTACATTCTGCTGGTGTATAACCCCAAGGTTCATAGTAGGAAGGAAAAACTCCTAAGTGACAGCCACGGACAAACTCATCATAGTCAAGACCTAGTATTGGATTGTTTGCATTTAAAAATTCTGGATGAAAAATTATTTTAACCCTATCTGTTGAGTGATTGAATAACTTAACACTTCTAATTTTGTTTAGTACGGGATCATTGGCATTATCAACCATGTTATGAGTAACGATTGGAGGTAGTTCGCCATCTGTTCTCCTTAAATTTAGAGTTCTCTTTTTCAATAAAATCTTGTCACTATCTGTAAGTAACTCCTCCAAGGTTGATGGTAGTTCAGTAGTAATACCCATATGTGGATACTTCAGAGCATGGTTGATAATTCTTTTACCAATCAATTGAGTAACTTCATTCACTGTATTCTCTAAGGATTTAACTACTGCTTGGCCTCTTAATGCTTCAACAGTGAATGAATTGTTTTTCGCAGGCATGATTACAAAAGCCACTACGGTTTTTTTGGATTCTGACATTTTCAATCTATAGTTCAACCTTGCTAAAGCTTCTATGTACATATCTGCACCCTTATTTTTAAATTCATATCTACCAGCAATGAAAAAATATAATGTGTCATCAATTTCAAAATCTAGAGCGCCATGGAAATGACCTTTAACAAACTCATTAATTTTTTCCTTTTTTAAAGCATGCAAGTTTTGGAATTCATGATAAGCTTGGAACTTTTTAACGTTTATACCATTTGGCAAAATTCCATCTGGTTTCCTTTTCAATAAATGTTCTGCTTCTAAAGCAGTAATATGCGACACCGTGGTGAAGACATCAGCACTATGAGCTGCTGCTCTTTCAATACAGTAACGATGGTATATACCGTATTTACCTGATTCATGATCGACATCAAAGTTTTGTAAATTATTATAAAAATCAACATTACCGGAAGCGCATAAATATCTTCCTAATAACGTTGCATGTGTTGTAAAAATGGTAACAACATCTATTCTTCTTTTTCTACACAATGGCAATGCGACACCCGCCAACCATTCGTGGAAATGTGCTATAATTGCATCTTTTTGATCGGTATATGCTAGCTCCCCTAAAAACCAAGTAACCAAGTAACCCAACAGAATTGCATCATTTGTTTCTATATCATTCTCGGGTGAAGGAATGCCCACTAAATCCCAAAGATCAGATTTCCATTCATTTAAGTAACCTGCAACAGAGGCTAACTCGAACAAAATCACCCTTGGAGACCCTTCAATTAGCCAATTACCATACACAAACCGAACACCTCTATCGTGCATTTTTCTCAACACACTTTTAATATACGCAATAGACTCCGAGTCATCCTCCTTAATTGACTCCCATTCAATTTCTTCCACCTCCGTCTGATAAGTAGCCCTGTTTAAAGGACCGATTAAAGTGTAATTCTTCTGATACTGAGATATTGTCACTAACGCCTTTGATTTTAAGACAGAATAAATGCCACCAACCTTGTTCGCAACCTCCGTAGCAACTTCAAAGAGCAATTGATTCTCCAAATTACGACCCATTCTCCTTACAACAAGATAAAACTTTTTATTTAATGTGTATACGTGCACTTGTGTTCTGAAGTTTTCTTACCGATCCAGAAACTTTTTGGAGAACTGTCTACCAACGTTTATAAATAATAAAAATATTATATAACATCTAGACTATGATACAAAAATAGAGCAGTGTCTTCTGCCATGTCGTGTTTTTAAAGAAAGGAAAAACATGTTTAAACTTTATTTAATCGATGAAAGATAAATTGATACTTTCGAATTTAGGGATAGCAGCTGTTGTGTATAATGTGTACTGGTGTACATTTTAGTATTCTTTTGTAAATTTATAATGAAGTTAGAAATTTCGAAACCGATGTAGGACAATTATATTAAGAGATGAATACAGAGATATTCCTGATTATGTCATTTTTCGGTCTCGAGGAAAAAGAAGGAAACGAAAAAAAGAAAAGAAGGTGAGAAAAAGCTGACGACGTTTTTGTTCCGAACGGGTGCGGAGAGGGGAGGTAGGAAAGCCTGGAGCCAATGAGTCAATGCGCTGTAGAAAAGATGGAAAAGAAACGACCTATAGCGATTGAGGAGAGTCAATTGAGTGCAGACGTGTATCCTGGGACTTTGTTGGTGCATGGTTTTTGTAGACAAAGTACGGTGATTCTCAGGTCTGAACATCTTACCGGGATTTAGTTCCTTTCCGATGTTGGAGAAAAGGAGCAGGAAGACACGTTGTGGGTTCTTCGGAATCATTGAGTGAAGAAGAAGAGAGTCGATCAAGTACTGATTGAGCTTACGGGAAACTGCCGAGTTATTGTGGAGTTTTGTTTGTCATTTAAGATACTGCTGCAGAAATTAGGTGCTTGGCTTCTAATACCTGTCTAGATAGATATATATAGCGCCATGGTTGTTAGTCGTGTTATTAATACATAGTATGTAAGGTTATAGAGAATAATTTTGCGAATGCACGGTTACATTGTGTCATATAATAATTCATGCAACTTGTAGTCCTCGTTGGCTTCTTCGATTTCTTGGTAATTGCCAATTAGATCGTCTTTACCTCTTACTATACCCGGCAGCATTCTACCTTTACTGTATCTTTTCCATACTTTACGAGCTTCATCGTCAGTACCAAGATCTCGGTATGTGAATTCGATTTGGTTTGCAGTCAATATGGTGGCAAGGCGGTTAGTTCGCGGAATCATGTGGAAGCCACCACCCGCTAGAGAAGTATAGATGTAAATAGGAAGCTTCATGTTTTCCTTTCTTATATCACTTTGTTTAATGACGTTGCTAGTGTTTGTAGCCTGTTGAGTCGGTTCTTCAGTGTCACGTTTTGTTTTATTCAGTGTACGGGTGGCGTTTTCCATTTCCAACAACATATCATTTATTTCGCTATCATCTACAAATTCCAAATCTTTTAAAAGTGCATCTGTATCATCAAGCAGCGAATTAATAATATTTTCATTATTATCAATGACTTTCGGAGACTCTGTAACCGCTGCTGTATCTCCGGTGGGTGCTGAGGGATTGCTCATTAAGCCTAGAATTTCATCTTCTATGTCTGAATTTTTAGTTGAAGTATCAGGCTCGTTATTCAATTTTTCAGGCGCTGTGTAATCTAGTTTGGATTCATCTAATCTTGTTTTTTCAACCGGATGCTGTTCATCATGACTGCTGTTGTCAATTTTAGTCGAGGAAGTGTCAGGAAAGTTATTTTCAAATTTTCCAACTGTTTTGTTATTCGCAAAAGATACGACATCGTCGACCTTTTCAACTTCAATTATTTCACTTTTATTATTAGTGCTTGTCTTTTTATCCTCTTTAGAAATAGTGACTGTTATAAGTTCCTCATTCTCACTTTTAGTAGAGTTATTTTCATCCTTTTCTGTCAGTTGATCTTTTGTACTTTGTTCAGCCATAATTTTTCTTATCTCTAAATTTTTAATATTATTTTCTTTGCCCACAGATTCCAGAGTTTCGTCGATTGTAATTCCTGGGTCATTAGATTCCTGTTCTAAAATAATAGCCTTTTCGTTTTCAAGTTCTGTAATTTCTGACTTTACTTCTGACTTTACTTCTGTATTATCAATTTCTACTGTTTCCCGTTCTACAACCTCAGGTTCAACAAGTTCTGATTCTGTAACCTCAAATTTTATAGTTTCTTGTTCTTCAAGGTTATTGTTCAAAGCTTCAGACATAGTAGCATCAAGAGCAGCAATTTTTAGTTTTTCATTCTCAGGTTCTTCTATTTCTGATTCCGTCAAATTAGATTTAATGATCTCTTGTTCTCTGAGATCACCATCAACAACTTTTAAAGACTTGACTTCTGATGATGTCGTCTCAATTTCAATAGGCTCAGATGGATTAAATTGTGTGGCTTCAAGCTCAGAAGTTTTCAGGCCAGTAACTTCTGTTATACCAAGTTCCACTATCTCTGGGTCTATAGACTCAGCAAATAAATTATCTGTAGCATCTGATTCATTGACCTTAGATGTTGCAAGCTCATGTCCAACAATTTCCATTTCTGTGGCTTGAAGTACCAGGCCCACAGCCTCTGAATTTTGAAGTTTAATTTGAATTTCTATTGGCTCTTGTCCGGAAGTTACTGGTTCATCAGTCTCAGATATTGCAGTCTCTACGACCTCAAAACCAGGCTCTGCATTTTCAGGGTTTGTAACATTTGATTCTATCATCTTAGATTCGGATTTCAAAGCTTCTATAGCCTGTAACTCTGGCTCTGCATTTTCAAATTTCATTTCTACTGGGTTTGTTGATTGGGATGCTTCAGTTCCAGTCCCAACAATTTCTGGTTCAAGAATCACTGCTTTTGTGACCTCAGACCCATTCGCAACAGGTCTTTCTGTTACCGCATCTGATTCAGATTTCACAATTTTAGGTTCCAAAATTTCAGACCCAGAATCTGTAACCTCTATCGTCTTTAATATAGTTCTATTTTCAATATGTTCCTCTTTGACAGCTTTTAGTGCTTCAGTTTCAGGATCTACAACATTTTTTACCTCATTTACTGGTTCCTGCACTTCGACCATTTCAGGCTTCGAGTCTACAGTATATAAAGTATTGGTTTGTACAAATCCAGAAACATTGGGAAATGGATTGCTTACCATCTCTTCTGCTTCAGATATTGCATACTCATGTTCACCAACCTCGGCAATTGATTTTTCCTCGTCAGAAATTGCTTCTGTTACCACCAATTCTTCAGTATAATCAGGTATAATTACAGTAGCTGTGAGATCTTTATTTTCAATTTTTGAGTCCTTTGAATCATGAATACCAGTTTCTTCAGTGATAGGATAATTAATTATCTGGCTTTCAATATTCTGAGAATCCAATTCTATGCCATCTGGTTTATTGACAACAACTGACTTAAGTTGCATAGTTTCTATATCTTCATTCTTGTCATTAGCTTCCAAAAGGTTGTTTTTTTCAATCTTAGAGTCTTTGGTCTCTGAATGTGTTTCAATACTATTTTCTACCATCTGTTCAGTATTTATGACAGCTGTACGAATGTTATCTGAAGTTTCAATAGAATTATTTCCCACCATATTTGTACTATTTTCAAGGTTCTCGTCCTGAACGCCTATAATGTTTGTTGTTTTTAAATTTGTAAAATCTATAACATTTTCATCATCTTTCAGAAAATCCTCTATACCATCCATCAATGAATCCAAGTGAGAAGCTGAATTTTCATGAGAGATAGCTTGGCTAGAATTCATTAAGCTATCAAGTTGGTCATCAAGGGACACCTTTGTCGCTGCTTTTGTTTTCTTTTTCTTTTTCTTTTTCTTTTTCTTACTTTTAGAAGTCTCATTTTCATTCGTAACATTTTCAGCTTCAGCACTGCCTACAGAAATATTTTCTACTGGCAGTTTATTAGAATTAATTTTTAATTCTTCGACATTCTGGGGGCTAGGGATGCCTCGCCTGAACATTTCTATTCTCAAACTCTTCTTCTTTTATAATGTGAGGAGCATTTTGTAAATCCATTTGTGAAATAGAATAATTATTAGTACTAAATAATTTTTGATCTGATGTAGATGATGATTCAGAAAATGAAGATCTCGTATTTTTTGTATCTCTACTCAAAGATTGGGATAATGATCTTAAATATTCTCTTGAAGAATACCTATTAAAGGTCCTACCAGACCTTTCAGACGATTTATTCCCTTCTATATTCGATTCTTCTAGAGCACTACTATTTTGATATGAGTCTCCTCTTGCTAAGTGAGGTTTATTCGTCTCCTTTTTTATAAATTCTCCATACGAGTTTCTTATGGCCTCTTTAGAGTCCGGTCCATTATTTTTGGACTCCAAAATTTTTGATTCATTAGTTATAGTATTAATTTGATCATCAAAAGGATCGGTTGATGTTACTAAAGAGGCTGCATTGCTTAAAGAAGGTGACATAGAGATCTGTAAATTCGAACCATTATTTGTGATGTTTGAATTTTCACCGTAAACTTGTTCTCTTAATTTTTTTTTCTTCTTTAATAAAGCTAATCTTTTTATATCATCTTCCTTGTTATTAATATCCAATTCATTTGTAACGTTTACGATTTGATCCATATCAATTTCATCTGTTAATAAAGCCCCTTCTCGATTTAAATCAGCAACGGAAGTGTAAGAAGAATCATTCGTTGCTAAACTATCATTAGACTGTTTATTCAATTGTTTCATTAGGGCGGAATGGACCATTTTTTTAGTATTAGAAACTGGATCGACTGATGTATTATAATCGGTGTTGTTAGAGTCTTCGACATTTCTAATTGATTCTCCAACTAATGAGGGACTTTGTGTATGATCGTATTCCGGCATATTTAAATAAATACTGATATTTCAATCTATCTCCTTTTTTAGGTATGAAAGTGCAATCTGCGATATACGAATAAACCAAAATAAAACTATTATATTTTATTTCTGTATTAGAATATTATATGTTTAGCTTTAGCGTTTTTATCTAAACCGATTCCTATCCAAATGAATATATATTTAATTGTATAAATTTTTACTATATAAAAATTTTATAATTGCCTTAGAGGAAGAAGTTTAACTAATTATTTTCCTAAGTATAGGTGATTTTCAACATATAATAATCTTGATCTGGATTAAAACAACAACTCATTCTTTTTTTTCTTATTTTTTTGATTTAAGTTTCCTGATAAAGATGGATTGAGAATCTCATTACCCGGAATATCATAGCCAGATTTCTAGTCCTATTTTTGAAGTGACATTAAATACGGAATAAAAACATTTATTGAAATATATAAATACATTTATATATCTTTAACTAAAGAAATAATAGTGTTACAAATCGTTCCATTTAGGTTCTTAAAACAATAATAAAATAATTTTTTAATTGAATACGACATTTAATACCTCGGCAAAACAAAAATGGAAAAAAAACATTAATTATGAAATCTAACATTTTTGCTCTTTTTTCGAATGTGAGCAGGTATTCTACGATCATTTGGGTTATTCTTAAACCTTTCCTGAAAAATCATAATTGTTTCATCATATGACGTGAATCCAAGAAGTCTTCTATAAAATAAACCACAAGAATTGCAGAGTGTATGATTTCCTTGCGGACCTTTTCTCCATTCAACAGTTTCAGTAATGCCACAATGTACACAACCACCATTGTAGTTTCTATTTTTATTAGATTTAGAAGGTATTCCTTTTTCTTTCAAATTTTTGGAAGGTTTTTTAATTTTACCAACATTGATCGATGTTACGGATGTTTTTTCGTTCATTCTTATCTTCACATATTTTGTTGATTTATTTTTATTCAAATTGGTCTCACTAGAAGCAGAATTGTTTATTTTAATGGGGAATTTAGCTATGTTTTTGAGTCTACTTTTTGAAATTCTTAATCCATCTAATAATACCAATGCTTGCACTGCAGTGAGTTCTAAATCTTTTAATTTTGGTTTTTCTTTTTGAATTTCTTTAAATGTTTGTTGTGTTACAATTTGTTTTATCTGAGGTTCAGGGTTAGTTAACTGACTTATATTCATAGCTAGTGAGGGTTGATTAGATAAATATCATATCTTAAAGTTAATTAATATTAGATAAGCTATAAACTCCTAACTACTCTTCATAAAAATATATCAAGACATTTCTAAAATTCAATCTCTTCTATATATATATTTATTTATATAAATCAATGATTTTTTATGGTAAGGGAATTTGTTTGCTAAAACCTACTTTAATTAAAAAATAGTTATTCTCTAAAATATTTATGAATATTTTTTAAAGTGAGTACAAAGGACATATGTATTAACAAAATTTAAACTAAAAAATAGCATACAAAATGAAACAAAATCAATACAAGAAAACTGTTACTCTTCTAAAGCAAGATTATAACAATATTTGTTCTCAATTTTATTGCTATTTAGTGACATCTTTATTCATTTTGTAAAAAATTAAAAAAACGAATGCGCAAGCCCGGAATCGAACCGGGGGCCCAACGATGGCAACGTTGGATTTTACCACTAAACCACTTGCGCAAACTTATTATTTACGGAGATAATTAAAGCTATATGAGATAATATAATTTTAGATAATTTAATAAGCATATTTCAGTTATCAATTAAAAATCATGTTCAACTCACTTTTTATGTAGAACTATTTAAGGATTTTATGTCTATCTTTAAAATAACCATATATAGTAGTAAGTGCTATACTTTGTGATAGTATTAAGACGCTTCTGGCTTTAATTATTTAAAAATATTCCAATGTAAATTTAACTATAATTTATCAAGAACTACATCGTGGAGCATATTTGAACTCACTAATAAAATAATTATATCGTAATAATATTATGATAAGATATTGAATATTTGTTATAAGTTATCCTAGTTATCAACACAATATGCAACTCAATTTAAAATATATATATAATAAATTAGTAGCAAAGTCAACTTTTTATACTTGTCCACCATACCTAAAAAGCCATACAAACTTATTTTTAAAAATATTTATTATTGGTCATTATAAAGGTCATTAAAGAAATATAAAAAAATAATAATTAGGGTAGTTCTAAACAGAGAATTAAAGAATTTAGGTAGCTTAAAAAAAAATATATTATGATAAATTTCTTGCAAAACATACTTTAGCACACAAATGTCCGTAACTTCCACTGGAATTCAAATTATCAGTTCTAACTTTAAGATACTAGGATATAAAAAATGCTTTGGTAAAAAATTAAATTATATTTTTTTTGAGTCACATTTAGTGAATTTCTGTCTTTGATGAGTTCATTGCATCGTCAGCATAAAATAATCCGCCATTCGTCGTATTAATCGGTTTTTTAACTTCATTCATAATTTTAAGTTGATTAGTACTTGGTCTCAACAGAGATAATGGTGGGCTTTTTCGCTGGTTACGGTGAAAAATCAAATTTGTATAGGACTCAGATTTGAATTTTGCATTTTTTGGAGATGAAATTGAAGGCATGTTCTCAGAACCTTGAATTGGATATATTGGCGGCAAATCCAAACCAATCGCTGTAACTTTCATGGCCGTGTTATAAGTCGGCACCTTGTTCATTTCTTGATTCCAATTTGTAGATGGAGGACTTCCTAATTCAGTAACTTCGCCGGGCATTATTGAATTTGGGGAATGAATATTGTTATGGAGTTCATTAAGATGAGAGTTACTGGAAGTATTCAGTGAATTAGAACTATAATTCGGAGAAAATGGATTATTAGCATGAAATTTATTGCTGATATTAGGGGATGATCCAATATTTTTAACTACGGGATATGTGATGACGGAATTGTTATTTAATGTTCTTGTTCGTTCCTCAAAGCCTTTCTTACTTGATTGACAGTCTCCACCCTGTAAAAATGCTGATGAATAAAAATTATCCTTTGAGTTTTCGGTCTCAGTTCTAGAAAAGTTCATGCTTTGTAAATCCAATGGTGTGAAACTATTTTCACCTATATTTCCTGATAAAAATGAGGCTCCTCTAGATCTTGAGATCGGAGAATGCATTCCTGAGGTTATTGGTGTGTTTACATATGAAGATTCTGGTGAAAAAACCGCATCGTAAATATATCTTTCATATTTTGGAGGTACCATCAGTTCTGCTCTGGGAGTTAAGTTTCCATTGTTAGTATTTGAATTATCATCAACACTGTGAATATCAGCAATATTGATTCCAGATGCTGCTCTACTAAATATCATGCCATTCTCAGCATCAGCAACCTTTTTATTCTTCTCATAATACAGGTTATTCAAGCCACTTGATGAATAAGTATTAATTAACCTATCCTTATGGTCAGTTATCCAATCAGGTTCTGTACTGTTCACTGAAATAGCAATAAATGGCGATAAGAATAATTGTAGTGGCAAAGAGGCGCGTAATTGAGAAACGTGTCCATCAGGATTGATTAAATAAATAACAAATTTTAATTTATGACGAACTTTAATATTTTTCATAACTGTACAATCTTGACAACATTTCAACAAATTTGGAGGAATTTGTAAAGCAGATTGAACCTCCCACATATCTTGGAAATTAAAATATTCAGCCTCCCCCGAATTGCCTGGATTCTGCGCTATCTTTTCTAAACCTGCCATATGAGACAGAGGATCTTTTAATCTTATTCTACATACTTCTCTTTCTTGGTTATGTACAGAGCCATATGAACCACAATATTGAGAGGTTTCAAAAAGGACTACTTTGACTTGCCCAAGTTTTAAATTTTTAAGCAATGGCATGATAGAAATAGAAATAGGAATAGTTGATCCTATGGCGACTGTTTTGGTTGGAATAGATATTGAATATTCTACTTTTTCTGGCCAGGTATTATCCACAGCTACCGTTTCTGATAATTCAGCTGTATCTGGCGATATTGTTCGAACTATTCTGAGAAGTTTTTCAGTAATGATGTCAGGATCCATTTTTGTTCTTTCTAATGTAGCTTTTAATTTATAAATGACATTGGCATTTTGTAAGCCTTCGACACTCTCTGTTATAGAACCAGGTAAAATAGCACTGAAAGGAAATTCATAGTTCCCCTTTACCAAGGTGATGTGTCTAACAGTCGAATTAGTTCTATGTGAAGAACCAATTTGGTTAAATAAGTTCGAAGAGCTACTTTTCCCTTGGAGTTTATGTTTAGAAAAAGTACTCACTAGTGAAGTCGAGGATTTAGCCTTTTGCCTTAGAATGCGACTGTTATCAATTATTGGATTTGAATTGTCACTACTAAACTGCATGTTGCTTAAACATGAAGCAATGTCGACATTATCCCATGAATGTTGAAAAACTTGTTTTTTAAATTTTGAATATTTATCATTATTCTTCGAACAAGGCTCTTCAAATATTTTCATATTCATTTCACCGATTAGTTTTATCTTTAAACTATTTATCTGTATTGGTTCAGATAATGACAGCACAATAGTTCCTGCCAGAAGAACAGAAGGAGCCTCATCTGGTGACCCCTTAATAACTAACACATCCTCCTCTAAATTATTTAAACGTATATCAAACAAAACTGGATCTCTATTATAGTTTCTCATTTTCTAAAAATGTGTATATATTTTTTTTTGTCTAGAAAGGCTTTAACTACAATAACAGAAAACAGAAACACAATAGAAGACTAACACCCTTATAAAACTAGACGACTAAAGAGTAATGAGAAAAAAAACTAGTATTATAAACTTTCTCTCAATTCGCCACGCTCTTACCATATAGTGCTTGCTTTTTTATTTGAATAGAAAACAAAGACTTTAAACATAAAATAAAACCAAGCAACCTTTTCACTGATCAACTAAAACTTTATCGTGTTTTTTTTGAAGAACAATAGGCTTCATTTTATTTTTGAGTGCCACTAATTTTCGAATAAAAATGTATGACAAGAAAGAGTATTTCAAATTATTTAAATTTGATGAAACTTTTATTATATAACATTTATTTTAATATGGAAAAAGAAACTTTTTTTGCAATTGAGTCTCGAATCAGACATAAAAAATTCGATAAAAGCAGACAGAAAAAAAGAACAAGAGTCGGACAACCGAGTGCTGTGCGGAGAAATCTTGGAGTTGTCTTACTATTTGGCGGGGAAACGGGAGCGACGAAGATTAGGTGATACGGGGCGAATTCTTATGCTTCTACTTTGATTTCATGGAGATTTAATATTCGTCTGGGCGCTTGTAGCTGGGGAGTTGTATGGTGTCTATATAATGCGGGGAAACTAGAATGGCGCGGTTTATTCTCCCGGAAAAATCACAATTGGTAGAAACATGACGGGCAAAGAAAAGAAAAATAATTTATGCGGGGAATGGTACAGGAGTTTGACGACAGGGAAGTTTTGCGCGAAGTAAATGCTTTAATTGTCCTGCTATTATTCAAGAACTATAAATGATAAGAGCAAACAAGAAGAGAGTCTCGTAGTGACTTCGTCTTTTACAAATAAATATCCAGAGAGAAAACGAAGCACACAGAGGGTTAATATTTATGTTGTTCTTAAAGATTGCTGCCTGCGCCAATTAACTACGAGTTGTGTGGGATAATAAGTCTTGCAACTAATGAACAACACAGAGGTATATATACAACACATGTGAACGAAAAGGTTAATGAATATTAGTTTCGCAGATGAAGTAGTTGAGTATTCCTGTTCTGTTTTGCTCTATTTATGTTAAACCCCGAACTATTTAGTATGCAAAGTATTTGTTATATTTATGCTTATTTACGAGTAAATGAGATTACATCTTTGATTTGTTTGGTTGTATTTGTGTTTCTTAATGCTAATCTAACAACAATGAATATTTTGAGATCAAGATACAATCTCCTCCTCTCTCTGGATCTAGTATATAGTTGTAGTAAATACCATCTGAGGAAAGAACCCTAACGGGAATAACCGTCAGTGTTTTGGACTGGTTTTGGCCTTTTGTGTATGTCGAGTAATTTGCAAGGATTTCTGGATAATTCGATAAATCCAACTCTGTTTCTTCCCCTATCGAAGATATATATTTACTCGTATTTGTAATTATATTGTGGTTTATTAAACTGTCAGAACTAGTGCTGTTCAACTGATGTGAAGTTGTATTGGTGCTAGGGACACCGATGTAATTGCTGTAAGGCTCTTTATTTTCGACGGGTAATTTAAAACTTGCAAAATGTCTTGATGATTCGATTATTGATTTGACATCTAATGGGAAATATTCACCGAACTTCTTGGCTGCGTTTTTAGAAAATTTTTGTGTAGATTTTCTAATCATCCTTCCAACAGTACTTCTGGTCGTATCTACGAATGGCTCTCTCTTTCCATTTGGTGAGCCTTCTGGGCTATTACTTGTTTCATTCGGCACCGTGTCAATATCGTTCAAACTATTTACCAAATCTTCTGAAGGAACTGGGCTTGAACTCCTGCTAGTGTAAGTCTCATTTTGCGGATTTGGGTTGTCATTATTCATCTTAAAAATATGGACAGTTTTACTCGCGCTAGTCACAGATAAATACTTACTGTCATTACTAAATGCGATCGAATGAATTTCATTCTGATATGTCCCTCTTCTAAATTGGTATAATTTTGCACCTGTCTCAACGCTGAATACCCTCACGATTGTTCCCTTTTCAGAAGCTGTTGCTAATAATGTACCCTCATTATTTAGCGCTAATGCTGCAATGGTTCCCTTATGAGCTTCAACCACCATGGTTGGCTGCAAAGTAAGTAAATTAAACAATATGACATCACCATTTTTAATTACCTTATGTTGGTCTTTGCTGTTTATGTTTATGTTCTTATTATTCATATACATAACATCTGATTCATTATTGTTGTCCCCACCTTCAAGTGTATATAATTCATTACTGCTATTATTGTCTTTCCCATAATTTTGATTGCTATTAGATGAATGATTGGCTTTATTATTATTTGAAAGTAACACCATTTTGTTTGTCGTTAAGTTTGATTCAATTTCAGAATTTATAATCTTTGGGGGTGACGGGTATGCTAAAAAGTCATTATCCAATGATGTAGATAAGGCAATTAAACCTTTATCATTCTCGTTATTCTCAATAGTATGTAGTAGTCTCATTGTGTTTATATCATATATATATATTTGCTCCCTCAATACAACAACGAGTCTTGCTTTGTTCATTTTCACGGACAAGATAGCTGTCGGGAATGTTACTTCACAAATAATTGCATCTGTCTTGGTATTTAGCATTGTTAATCTTCTCGGAGATAAAGCTGGTTGATCTCCTAGCCCGACAATCGCTAATAATGATGTCGAATATAACATTTCAACAATAGCAAAACTGTAGCCAGTTGGAGATGGAATATCCGATATATTCATATTTGAGTTTCTTTGATTAGCAGAGGCATTAAAATTTAATTTTTTTTGGGAATAAAATTTACCAAATGGATCGCAGTTATATATTCTAAAACCATCCGTTGTGGCTATAGAAATACAGGACCCATTTTGGTTGAAATTAATAAAGTTAATTAACGGAGCATCTCCCATTTTTTTATTTTCGAATAATTTTTTCTTCTTCTATATTGAAAACAAAAACAAAATAAAAATTTAAATTACTTGTGCCTATTGGAAATCTTTTGCTATTTTGGTTGTTTCCGTCAACTATAGTATTTTATGCTTTTCCCAATAGAAGAGACTAAATATTTAATAAGCTTGAAATATAACTCGGCTATAGCAGGATATTATTAAATATACACTTTAAATAGCTTAACTTAAATAATGACATAAAGTGCCGGCGATTGGTTCTTAAATTTTATTAATTGAAGCATCGTACTATCCAACCACAAGTGCCTGATATCAATTTCTTAATATTCGTATCTGTTTTTTATGATTTAAATCCATTTATGTAGTAGCCGGTACTTATTTGAGAAACAAATATTAAGTAATAAAAAAGTCTTGTGTAGAGAGAGTATCGTTAATAGTGTAAGAACTTATGAGGGGACAAAAAATTTACCGCTCAATGGTAACTGCGTAGCAGTATTCTCACAAAAGTTCAACGAAATTTGCTAGTTACCCGTCGATAATACCTTTTTCGGTCCAAATATGCTTCACCTTTCTTGTCTCCAGTAAATCGCAAGGGACTCGCTTCTAGAAAAAAAAATTTTAAGAAAATTTTCAAGTTTCTCTTAATATACCGAAGCATTATTACAGGCATATGCATAACGACGTCCCAGTGGCCGAGTGGTTAAGGCGATGCCCTGCTATTCTATTGAAAAGCTGGAAAGGCATTGGGTTTTACCTGCGCAGGTTCGAATCCTGTCTGTGACGCCATTTTTTTACTTCTTGAGTAGAGTCTGTTCAATGTACAATTACTACCTTTTAGGGAAATTTGTTTTAAAATTGGAGGTCCAAGCGAATATGTTTAAACAGCTCGAAAACTTTAATTACAGAAAATAGAAAAGATCATTCTTTTTGATTAAAATTACTACACTGGGCGAGCGCAATATATTTACTTGGACTTCTTAGTAATAGTTTTGTTTCCGTTTGATCCATATCCAACTATTTAGTATTGTATTTTGGATTTCTTGAAATGTTAAATAACAGGTAAGAAATACGCTAGGATAATGGATGCTAGAAAATACATATTGAACGAATCTGGTGTTTCCCGCGTTCAAAGTATCAATATCTAGAGGATCTTTGTATAGTATGGCCACATGCAGATGTATGGAGTATTAGGAGAATACAAGACAAGAAATAACGGGCATGTGGCGTAGTTGGTAGCGCGCTCCCTTAGCATGGGAGAGGTCTTCGGTTCGACTCCGGACTTGTCCATTTCTTTTTGTAAAACAGTTTTAACCGCTTTTACTTTTATATAAGACAACTGGAAAATATACCAATTAGAAGAGTTTTCTTATTGTTAAATTATGTTTTTTTAGGTATTTTATACAATAATTAGTTAAAATTTTAAATGCACATGCACATACACTATAAAACAATGTTGAAATAAATCTTCTCCATTATAACATTTATTTGAGTAAATTTTGTAACATGTATCTATAAATCAAGTTCTCAAATGAATATTTTTCATAACATCGATTAGTAAGAACGACCAAACATAGTGTAGTTAACAGCTTCGCGATCACATTTGATACACTTTTGACCTTGTTTCAATTCTGGTTGGTCGAAAGGAATACATAATGATTTAGCACCCATACTTGGAGATTTATCATCAACTTCGATTTCTTCGCCGTCATCTTGTTTACCCGAAGAGTCCTTAATATCTTCTTCACATTCCATAACGCCACACCATGGGGCCAAAATAACATTCTTCTTGTTCAAAGCTGGAACGAAATCCTTCCATTCGTTTACTAGAACTCTATGTTCATCAAAAGATTCCTTAGCCTTTAAGTATAAAGCGTCATGTAATTCATCCAAGATCTCTGGAATGACCCTTTCTAAGTCATCTAATGGAACTGTATATTTCTTGGAATCATTTCTTCTAACGACAGTGACATGGTTTTTTTCAATGTCCTTTGGACCCATTTCAATACGAATTGGGATACCTTTTAACTCATATTGAGAAAATTTCCAACCTGGAGTGTAGTTGTCGTTATAATCACCAAATATCCTAATACCAGATTTATGTAAACGTTCTTCAACTGCTCTAGCGGCATCATGAATAGCTTTACGTTCTTCAGCAGTGTTCTTCTTTGTGATACCTAATGGGATAACGACAGCTTGATATTGAGACACTCTTGGTGGGATCACTAGACCTTTATTATCAGAATGAATCATAGTCATAACACCGATAACTCTTGTAGAAAGACCCCAGGAGTTTTGGTAAGTAAAAACCTTTGGATGGTCGGCGCCTAGTGGATTTTCAACGGTGATGTTGAACATCTTCGAGAAGTTTTGACCTAAATGGTGAGAAGTGGCACCCTGAATACCTCTACCAGTTTGTGGGATGTAACCTTCGACAGTAGTCGTAAAGTCACCACCAGCAAATTTTTCTTTCTCAGTTTTTTTACCCTTAACAACCGGGACGGCTAACAATTCTTCATAAACACCAGCATAGAAATCTAAAATCTGTAAGACTTCTGCCTCGGCCTCTTCTTTTGTTAAGAATACGGTGTGGCCTTCTTGCCATAAAAATTCTCTTGTTCTCAAGAAAGGTTGTGGATGTTTAAATTCCCATCTGACCACTGAGTTCCATTGGTTTAGCTTCAAAGGCAAGTCTCTGTGGGACTGTATCCATTTAGAATAATATGGGTACATAACAGTCTCCGAGGTTGGTCTGATGGCAATTGGCTCTTCTAGATCCGACGAACCTGCCTTGGTGACCCAGGCGACCTCTGGAGCGAAACCTTCGATATGGTCTTTCTCCTTTTCTAGGACTCTCGAAGAAACGAACATTGGGAAGTAGGCGTTCTTTACACCGATCTTCTTAATTCTAGCATCGAAATACTCTTGAATTTTTTCCCAAATAGAGTAGGAGGCAGGTCTCAGAATGTAACAACCAGAGACATCGTAATAGTCCAGCATTTCACCCTTGGTCAAAATCTGTTGGTACCAACCCGGGAAGTCCAGAGCCTTGTCCACAGTGATACCGATCAACTTGGCATCTTCGATCTTGGCGTTTGCAGCAGCCTCCTTCTTCTTCTGTTGCTGCTTGGCATCCGCATTTTGCTGGGCAGTTGGAGCTGGAACCTCCTTGGAGAAATCGACAATTTTAGTGAACTTCTTCAAACCGTGCACCTCGCTGAACAGAAACTCGTCGATCAGCTTCCCGCCGGCCACCTTGATGTCCTCAGTCAGCTTGAAAACAACGCCGGAGTCCTTCTGCTCCACGAGCTGTTGGTCCAGCAGGATTTTGACCTCGTTCTCCGGAGCCAGGTTCAAGAGATGGCTCAAGTTGAAGTCCTTCCCGCTGGCCACTTGGAAGAAATCCCGGAAGATATCGTCTCTGGCCAACCTTGGGTCCTTCGACGACGTTTCGGCAGCGATCAGAGGCGCAGGCGTCCTTGTTTCCGTCAAGGCGACCACCACTATAGGCACGGGGGTCGCGCTCTTCGGCGTCTTCGGCTTGAAGACTAGAGACTTGACGTCGACAACAGTGCCGCTATTGTCGTCAGTAATGCATAGTTGTTGAAAAGAGTCTACGATGGCAGCCATGTCCTGTGCGAAAAGGAAAAACGAAGCGGATGGAGATTACTGGCGTTGCTTTTCTGATCCCACCACCAGAAGCACAACCGCCACCAGAACCGCATCACACCGAACCCAATGCCTATATATATGCATCAAAAACCGCCGTTGCCCAACCAGCTGCAAAGTAACGATCCAGATGCCCAAACTTCCATCTCGACCGCTGCGCAGCGAAACCAATGAAAAGAAACACTCGCCAGCGACAGAGATAGCGAGCCTGCACACATCACATATCTGCGTTGCCGGCATCCATGTTCGGCAAGACAGATATCGCCGCAAGCTTTCGGCCCTGCCGTGCGCGAGAAACGCTCTATCGCCAGGGTATCGAGAAGAAATAGACTCATCGGCTGCGTGACCGGAAGAGAAAAATTTTCCAGCACTCCAGGGCCGGGTAAACCGGTGTGCCCGGCGGCGCATCACTCGCGACGAGCGCAGCCGGCGTGCCCTGGCATTCTATCGCTGACGCTGATACTTGCCGTCGCAGCTGGCATCGCCATAGCTATGGTGAAAAATTCACTCTCGAAAAGTCACAAGAGGCGCTGGCGCTCGAGAAGAGGTTCTGAACAAAGAAAGCCCTCTTGAGCAGGTTGGTGGGCTCCCAGTGGTTTTGCAATTGGAGGGCCATGGAATGGTGCAATGGTGGTGTAATGTGTTCTTGGGCCATTGATGGAGGTCGGTGTTCTTAAAGGATAATGGCGGTCGTTCTGGTGTTATTTTGGTTTTTCTTCTGCTTCCATGTCTCGGTGTTTGGTATATATATAGGCTGTATATTAATTAAGCGTTTTTCTTAACGGTGTGTTCCCCTATTTGCAGTAGTGCAGTGAAGAGAGCAGCGTTGTATTAACACAGATACACAGATACACAGATACACACGATTAGTGATGGGTCTTAATAATCCAATTCCAAGAAGTTTAAAGTCAGAAACTAAAAAGGCTGCCAAGGTTTTGTCTAGTTTTGTCAAGCCCAACCAAGTTTTTGGTGCGGACCAGGTTATTCCTCCAGATGTGTTGAGGAGGGCGCAGGGTTTGGCGATTATCACGGTGTTGAAGGCAGGGTTCTTGTTCTCTGGTAGGGCCGGTTCTGGTGTCATTGTTGCGAGGTTGCCGGACGGCTCATGGAGTGCTCCCTCTGCTATAGCTATGGCGGGTGGTGGTGCCGGTGGTATGGTTGGTATCGAGCTGACCGATTTTGTTTTCATCTTGAACAACAAGCAAGCAGTCAAGGCCTTTTCAGATTTTGGTACAATCACCCTGGGTGGTAACGTCTCTGTTTCTGCGGGTCCGTTGGGTAGAAGTGCAGAGTACGCCGCAAGTGCGTCCACAAAGGCTGTTTCCTCGGTGTTTGCATACTCTAAAAGTAAGGGTCTGTTTGCGGGTGTTTCTGTCGAAGGTTCTGCTTTTGTCGAGAGAAGAGAAGCCAACAGAAAGTTTTATGGTGATAAATGTACAACAAAGATGATTTTATCGGGCAGAATCAGGGCTCCGCCACATGCGGACCCATTATTCAGAGTGTTAGAGTCAAGAGCATTTAATTTCAGACAGCATGGTGGTGATGACTACGACGGTCGTGACTACGATACAGACAGTTTCTATGATGATATCCCAGATTCATTTTCCTCGAATGATGACTACGACTACAACCCAAGAGGTGGTTCCAGATCTAGAGCAGGCTCAAGAGCACGTGGTGGTTACGATGACTATGATGACAGTGACGACGACTACTACGGGGGACGAGGCAGCCGTAGCAATGGAAGCAGTAGACCAGGGCGAGGTGAAGGAAGCCGTTACGATGACTATGGAAGAGGTGATAGAGGTGATAGAGGCGAAAGAGGCCGTTTTGATGACTATGGAAGAAGCGAAAGAAGTCGTTATGACGATTATGGAAGAAGCGAAAGAAGTCGTTATGATGATCACGGAAGAAGCGAAAAAGGTCGTTATGATGACTACGGCTCTGATGGTGATGATTACGACAGAAACAGTACAAGGGACTACTACGCAGACAATAGAAGATCGTCTACTAACAGATCATCGTATGGTAGACCAAGCAGCACGAGAACTAAAACCCGTTGGGAAGATGAAGTATATGATAATGAGAATAATGTTGATGACGTAGCAAATAAATTTTCGAGAACAAGAATATCGAGCAGTAACAGCGATTATAATAGAGAAAAAAGATCCCCAAGAGCTTCAAGTTATGAAGGAGGTAGCCACAGTGGCCCCAAAGCCGTGGCGTTGTATTCATTTAATGGTGAAGAATCAGGCGATTTATCTTTCAAGAAGGGTGATGTAATTTCTATTTTGAAAAAATCTGAATCACAAGACGATTGGTGGACAGGTAGAGTAAATGGGAAAGAAGGTATATTCCCAGCTAATTATGTTGAATTAGTGTAATTTCGTTAAATTTTCCATTTTTAATCACTATTTTAATTTTTCACGAATTTATTCGGTCAATTTAATTAGTGTTTCGATATTAATCTGTTACATTAATGTGTCAATAATACATCACTTCATAGAGTATAATAATAATTAATAGTAAAAAATAATATCATACTATTTTGCAAACTTTTAATATTACTGTAATTTTTTTTTTACATACATAAATTATCATTTTGTTTTTCAAAAAAAGACTAAATTTAATGCTTATTATTATACATTTTTAGCAATAAAGTATATTTATAAAATTTCCAATTAGATAGCATAACCTAAAGATTTAATTGCCTCTAAAATTTGTTCTTCCAAAAGCTCATTCCCATCATCATTTGTCTTTGCCGTTATAGTCTCTCGCAATTTACTGACATCGCTACGACCAAAAACATTGAATATGTATTCACCAATGCATGAGATATCCATATCTTTCAATTTTGAATTCCCATTAATTTTGAAACAGTAGTGTTTAACCATCTTATTTAACTTGGACAGTATGACATTGTCCTCTTGATCCACCCAATTATTATTTGTATTGTTGGTTGAAATGTTGTTAGAATAAAAAGGATTGTAATAATAAGATACCATATTGTTGTAGTAGTCTTTCCCGCAATATTGTTGGTAATAATATGGGTTTGCATACTGAAAAAACTTTGTTGGAAATTCATTATTTGGATAGTAAATTCTTCTTGGATATTGGTAAAATTGAGAATGATAAAAGTAATTTGCAAATTTAGATCTGACACTTGCGTGAACAACATTCCCAAATATTACTTTTTTATTTAAAAATTCTTGAATTCGTGTCGCCTCTGTTTGAGTATGACAACTGATTGTGCATGATATTCTAAACGATTCTTTATTATTTCCCGTATCTGAAAATCTTATTTCTTCAAATGTTTTATTCGATTCATTTAATAATTTTGTCAAAAATAGTTCGTCACATTGACTACTAATATTATTTACATACACTAAGGTATTGTAGACTTGTTGTCCTGCAGTTTTCCCAACGTCTTTATGCCCAGAATTAGCTTTAATATCCTTAGAATGTGCCTTTGCTAGCTGTATTAGCCTATCTTTAAACAAAGTTTTGTTGAAGTGAGATAAAGAAGAAAGAGCATCTGAATTTTTTTTATAAGTTATAATTGACCAAACTGAATCGAATCTGCTAACCTTAGAAGAAAATACGGACTTTAACGGACCAATTTTGCTGAAATGATTTAATATTTCTTCATCAGTTGTATCAATTGGTAAATTTTTAATGAAGATTGAATTTGGAAATACTTTTTTTGCTTTATTTTCCCTCTCAATAGAAACTCTTTTGTCACTGCCAGAATCAATTGGAACTAAATTAACTATATCTTCATTACTTTTATTATTTTTGTTGGCAATATCTTCCTCATTATTAGCATTACAAGAATTCTTTGAACCAGAAATATTATGACTTGTCATGTCATTATCATTATAATCATTTTCATCCATTAATAACTCTTCTTTTATAAAAATATCAGAATCTAACTGTTGTTTTTTCTTTTCAAAATCAGGGCTTGATCTGACATTTTTATCGAAATGCAAACCACATAATATTTTTTTCCCAAAATACATTTTATTATTGAAACTTTTAATTGCTTTTCTAGCTGCGACATCATCTTCGTAATAAACAAATCCAATATTCTTTCTATAATCCAGTTTACACGATAAAATCTTACCAAACTTTCTGAAAGTTTCGTAAAATATCCTCGTTGTCAGCTTCACATTTTTTTCAGATCCTTCTTCACTCTTCAATCCATCATTAAGTGGTAAATTGCAAAAAAAAACATTGGTCCCAATATTTTTTCTAAAAAAAGAATTCCTCAAAGAAGGCATTATTTTAACTTCCCTATTGTCAAATAAGATTTTATAATTATATTTTTCTGTAAAATCCTCTGCACTCAAAGAATCTTCAAAATTAAAATAACAATAACCTAGTGATTTTTTTGTTTCTGAATCTCTACATACTTTCACAGATATCAATGATTTATAGTCGTTAAACTTTTCTTTTAATGCTTCTTCTGTCACATATTCAGGTAGATTCCCAACAAACAGCGACACCTTCTTCTTAGAAATATATTTTTTTTTTGGCTTAGCCTGAGTTTCTGACTTCTCTGGACTTCGATTTGGCACAGAAGAACTTTGTGTCATCCCAACAATTGATCCATTACTTTGTAGCATTTGATTTTTTACTGGTTTAGTCAAACCATACTTTTTTGAACCAAGCTTAGTCGGTTGTTGACACTGAGAGTTCCTTTCAATATTTGGTGAAATTGAATTTAACACCTGACGTTCACTGTCGCCTAATTCGACCATTGGTTGTCGTAATCGAACTTACTATCTTACTCAAAGTGGCAACTTCTGCTATTAAACCATAAGCTTAAACAAAACATTTTGAAGTATTAAAAATATGAGGTTAAAAGTAAAGCAACACGATTTTGGCTTTTGGTTTCAACAAACTTTAAATAATAAATATATAATTATTCTTTTGTGACACAAAAAAATTAATTTAGCAAAATAAAAAAGAAATGGACAAGTCCGGAGTCGAACCGAAGACCTCTCCCATGCTAAGGGAGCGCGCTACCAACTACGCCACATGCCCGTTATTTCTTGTCTTGTATTTTCCTAATACTCCATACATCTGCATGTGGCCATACTATACAAAGATCCTCTAGATATTGATACTTTGAATGCGGGAAACACCAGATTCGTTCAATATGTATTTTCTAGCATCCATTATCCTAGCGTATTTCTTATCTGCTAAGCACCAAATATTGTAGAGTTCATGCTTTATTTTCTTTCAGATATTTAGCATTTTAACAATTTCTCACCGTTAGAAATAAATAATAAACTATTTTTCACTATGCTCTACCGATGAAAGTTTTGATATCTTAAAATGGATAAGCTACTAGGTATTTAATAATTGGATTAGTTTACACCAAGTAGAAAAACTAATAGTCAATAATGTTATCGAATATAATAAAGTTATAGAAGCATTCAAATGTTACTCTTTATGTTTCACATATTATCTTAAAACAATTGATCATTACAAAATATAATCAATAATTTAAAACACATAACTAAAGATCTAAAAACTTATTATGGAAATAAATAAAATAACATGTAGTAATTACTTTAACTAATTAGTAACGTTTCAAATATTGGGACGTGAGAGAAAAAAGTTATATATACTAATAAAAACGTGTTCTCAATTAAGATGCTGAAAAGGAAATTTTATAATTAAACTAATAATTTTGATAAA
Source organism: Tetrapisispora namnaoensis (assembly GCA_003705985.2). Classification (NCBI taxonomy): domain Eukaryota; kingdom Fungi; phylum Ascomycota; class Saccharomycetes; order Saccharomycetales; family Saccharomycetaceae; genus Tetrapisispora; species Tetrapisispora namnaoensis. The sequence goes on along the minus strand of PPKD02000012.1, from coordinate 165,520 downwards.
TATTTAACATAAATATTTTTATTTCATTTAACATCATATATATAAATTTTATTCATTAATATTTGATAATACAACTTTATCTATCAGAATTTATTTCAGAAAGAATATCAGCCAGAGAGTCGTTATCAAACATATCGGACTGAATTTTGTGGAATTTAATTCCATGACTCCGAAACTCCTCATGGTTGATGTTAATATCACCTTCAGAAAGAAAAATTATGTCAGTAATAAAACATTTCCAACTATCACTTTTTGCTAAATCATCCAATTCTAAAGGTTCGATTTTTCTTGAATTTTGATAAATCACAGCTTTTTTCATCGAGTCTACAATAAATTTAACATACTCGTAACCTGATAATCCGTAAGTTTCTCTGTCGTATTTGTTATTTATCAGTAAAACTTTCTTTATCTTTTTTGAGCTTGATTGATATAAAGTTTCTGCAATATTACCTAATATTATAATAGGCATTAATGAGGTCATTAGAGAACCAATTGAGTAGACTACCATATCAGCATCAAGTATTTTTTGCTTTACTCTTTCATTTCCAACTGGCCTAATTTCTTCACCGTAAGGATTTATATAAAATATCTTAGAAATTTTAGCATCCAGTTTATCATCTTCCTCTGTTTTATCAAAATGAAGTTGTGAATTTCTCAACTCGGGTAAAATATATAACGGATTTCCATAATCTTCTTGTGTACTTTCATCATTATCTGTTTTGTCGCTGCTGTCAAAAGAAGAACTGCTCTTTTTGTGCTGATTGATCTTTTTACCACTTAAATACAAATTTGTCTCTGGGGTTGAGGATACCTGACTATTCTTTGAAGGATGTGATATCTGAGATTGTCCAATAATAATTTGTCCGTCGTCCAATAGAGCGGATATATGATACGTGTGAATAGTATTAATACACGGAATAACATTTAAATGTGTGTGACAATAGCCAATCCTCATCATCAATTCAATTGACGAATCTAAAGATCCTCCAATAAATGTTCTTGCAGCCAGCAAAAATAGATTACCAATAGAAGCCTTCGAGAAATTAAAAGAGTTACTTGTAGATTTTGATCTTTTTAAAATCTCAGTATGAATTGATATCAAAAAAGACCTTACCAATTCCTTCAAAACTGGGGATATTGAACTCCAAAGATCATGCTCACCTTCCACAATGGAATTCCATTCCTTTTTGGCCTGTTGTTCATCTTTTGACAGTCTATAAGAGAACACGTATTTTAAGTCTTTCTCATTCATTAATCTCACAATTCTAGATCTGATATCACCTAGAGCAGGTCCACCGAATACCCGTAAAATTTCACTGGTTGATCCACCATTGTCAGAAATCGGCAAAACATAAGTCAAGTTCCCGTATTGCTCCCCAGTGTAGTTATTGTCTTCATTCAATTGGCGACCCAAATCTGTTTTTTTAAGACAAATCTTATTAAAACATGGCGTTAAAGAATTAGTAGCAGTTCCACCAGAAAACACAACAACGTTCATTACTTTCTAAAAAGATTTTTTCCCCTTGTAAATATACTACCCTCAAAGAGATGGGTAATTATTTGTCAATTTTTTGTTGCTGAAATAACAACACTCCAACAATAAAAATAGTTACAAGCACAATTGGCCTTCCTTCTTATATTAAACATATGAGAAGCAAAATCTTACCAATGTCTACAAGATGCACTGCTCTTTCTTTACATGCTTCTATTAATACACTTTTTGCATACCTGTTTATTCTCATTTTCGTATTCAAGAAGAGCGTATGCGGAATTAGTACCTGACTTGAGAGATTGGATACCCCACACAAATTTTCAACCCTCTGAATTACTAATTATTGAAGATGAATATTACACAACATTCTCCCCAAAATACAGACTACTGTCAAAGTATTCATTATAAAAGTTTCTGGACTAGTTCTAAGCCCACTTGTGAAGGCTTGCAACAGTCTTGCAACAGAACAGATACGTTCATAATGTGGGTACTGATTTTCGTGGTATTTTGAACATAACATTTGTTTTACAATAAGAAGTTTTAACAAAGTAGATATTAGTTGAGGTACGACCAAGAATGCAGGCTTAGGCTACATGGGCCCTGTTCAGCAATTGTGTTATTGCATGTGAATGATAGTTAATGTTCGAGTAGAACACATCGTCTGCAGGATTCTAACTCTACAGATCCTTGCGAAATGGGAACAGAAATGATCTGTAACCATAATGTCGAGTTCCATACAATTCACGCAAGGCTCGTATTATGTATATATGTCTACTGTATAGATTATAGAGCGTTAATGTCTTCCAACTTTTGCTTTATCTTGATAATACGTATCATATTTTTGTTTGCAGTATTATGTATGTAATGTTGAAAAATTTCAAACATATGTTATCTCTGATTCAAGGATCCTGTAAGGAATATAGATGATATACAACAAAAGCAACAAAAAGACTGTTCGCTGACTATTTAATTATAACTGGTATTTGAACAGATCTCCTAGAACATCCTAAATCATCCAGAAATAATCTATTATCTTGCTGGAGATGAGATGAGCTAGATATGAGGAAACTTGGCTCAAATTCGAAGTCTAACATCAACTCCAAATCGATCGCCAAAAAAAACAATAACACGAAGTATGTTCAATCAAGGTTACAGTTTAATGTCAACAAATCATCAAATAAGACCAATTTAAATGCCTGCTCTAAATGTGGTATGGTTTATTCTTCAACCAGTATCCCGGATATTGATTCACATAAAATCTTTCATGATATGCATTTGAGTGGACATAAATGGGCGAAAAACTGGGGTTTGCGTATTGCTGAACTCCAACCTATAGGTCAGAAAATAACCCCACCCTCATCTTCTAATGTTGTTGCAGATACAGCTAGGAGGTTAGACCGTCCGTTCGAGAAGGGATATATCGTCGTCGTCAGACCACAATTTCCAAGAGAAGTCAAAGCTGCTGTGGAACTTATGAACGTGGTTAATAATGAACTGAATGCTCCAAAAGATGAAAATGATTTTTGGGCTCTTGAGAATGGAACTGGAAAGTTATTTTTATATATATTAGATGGTAGGGCCATAGCAGCGATATCAGTGGAATTCATTGATTCGACAAGGAGCCGATGGATGGTATATGAAAGTAAGTCAATAGTGAATCATATTCGACCAAATTTCAAAGCAGGCATATCAAGAATTTGGGTTTGTAAAACACAACGGTCAAAAGGTATTGCTGTCAAATTACTAGAAGCCGCAAGAATGAATATGGACAGTTCAGAGCCTATAAAACGTTGGGAATTAGCATGGAGTCAACCAACAGAGAGTGGAGGAAAATTGGCATCTAAGTACAATGGCATGAAACATAAATCAGGAAAACTGCTCATACCATGTTATATATAGCAAATAATGATTATTCAGATATGAAAACATTAGCAAATGCTATATTTATGATATAAATTGTGCAGAGGAATCTTTATAATTTTATATATTGAGATACAAATGATAAATTACCATCATTAAGTATATTAAATATATAATTTATAAAGTATAATGTTACTGGGGGGTATTGTTTCATATTCAAGTTTATATATATATATATACATATACGTGTACGATAAAGTCACAAAGAGTAACTCAATTATAAGGTGGCCGACTGGTTTTTCTATTTTTTGGTTGTTCCACTTACCTTTCTTACACCAGCACTAGGTGTTCTTTTGCCTGATACAATACGCCTGTTCTTTGGAAGAAGTTGTTTCAATACATCTTCTGCACTTTTATCCATGTCTTCATCAGAATTATTTGTATCGTCCCCCATTCCTGGAGTTCTAGTTCCCTTTTCTGAATTATTTTGAATTGTATTTTGTTTATTAATATCTTCAATGGTATTTGCCCCATTTTGACCTTTTCTTGGTTGTCCAGGAGAATTCTGAGGAACTGCAGCGATTTGGAAGCTTGGATTAGAATAATTTGTTTTTCCTGTCTTTTTATTTTTAACACTTGGTGGAGTCATCACTAAATCTCTCATTTCACTGTCATCATTTTCAAACGCTTTTGATTGAGTAGTTTTTCTGCCTTCTTTCTGCTTTTTTTTTTGCATTCTATATTCTTCTATACCAATTAATGGGTACAAACCTCCGATAATTTCTTTTGGATCCAATGACAGTCTCATTGTATATTTCCATTCTCTGAATGTGTTTTGATTTAAATACAACCAATGTTGTTGAGGTCCAACTACCATACCTGGTCTGATAAATCTTAAAAATCCTATACATTCGTTTGCAGTAAAACCATATGTATATATTAAATGAGCACCAATTAAGCAACCTGTTCTTCCCAAACCTGCTTTACAATGTACAGCTATTTTACCACCTTTGTTAATAACCGTCTCTGCAGCACCAACAAAATTTTTAACAATTGATAAATCAGGACATGTACCATCTTCAAATATCATATCTAAATGTTGAATACCTATATCCTCAAAATGTTGCTTATTATATAAATGCGAATTTAATCGTACCACTAGTTGCACATTATTTGACTTAAAAAATTTTAAAACACTTTTAAATGGTTGATTCAAATGAGATTTATTTATAGACGAATTTTGTACGGAATTTAATCTACTAGATTCTTGTGGTGATGCAAACGCAATGAAATCTGGAGTTAAAACATTAAAATCACCGTTTTCTACTCTTTCGTATTTTTCATAAGTTTCTAAATTAAAAGCTTGTAAATCAATTAAACTTTTTTCTTTAGCTCTCCACACCCCATAAACTACATCTTGAATAGTAATCTCAAAATCAGCATTGGAATAACCTGCATCTCTAAATGGCATAAAGGGAGGGTCTACTTGAGCCAAAGGTTGCAAAACTTGATGAGGAGTCCACCCTTGAACTAAGATCATGTAACAACATAACATACAAGCTGCGTTAGCTCTTGCTCTAGTAGATGTTGAGGAGTAAAAAATAACTGATTTTTTAGCATTCTCTGGATCGTTTAAAATTTCATGAAATATAACAGCAAATCTATACAAATGCCCGATATTCATTGGACCAAAATCAAGGTGAAAACTGTTATAAAATATGGTATCATCTACGGTAAAAAAAACCATATCATCAGTATCATCAGGAGTGTAGTCATAGGCCCCCAAATAGACCCTACCTCTTAGAAATTCAATAGTATTGTCTAAATAAACGTTTTTCCTCATATTATGCACTGTACTTTTTTTCCTATTAAAAAAGCTGACTTGAATATTAAGTGAGCACAACTGATCCACCTAGTGTCTTTCTTCTGATTTTTTAACGTTATTAAAAGAACTGTAATTTTAATTAATATAAAAAGAGTAGCTTGACCTCAATATAATTTTTTCTCAAATGATTGACGATGAAAAGTTCTCCCAAAATGTTGTATTGAAATTTCTATACTTTAAAGTAAGCCTGTGATCTCAATTACTCCATGAAAAGTCTACTTTCTAGATTATTTTAGACCTGAACCAGACCAAGCAAACTTATTAAATCAAACCAATAGATATTGTATCTATCAATTAAGCTCATTTGCTCTTTTGGTATAAATTTATTTCAAAATTGTAGACATGGTTCTTGTGTACTTATTACCAGAAATAGAAATATAAGCACGTGATTACAAATGATTAGGTTTGGGTTATTTTTATTGTTAATAAATCAAATGACAAGTCTCTATTAAAACAGTACGTAAATCAATGAATTAGCGTCATTTCAGTATCATTTGCATATGTTTAATGCAAACATCTCCAACTGTGTAGGTTTGAGTGGGTATGCTTTAGAATTAATTCTGTTGAAGTATTTTGAAAGGGTATTCAAATAGAAAAAATAGTAATTCAAAAAAAAGTCTCCCGGGGGCGAGTCGAACGCCCGATCTCAAGATTACTTTGTTAACACATTACAGTCTTGCGCCTTAAACCAACTTGGCTACCGAGAGAGCTTATTGTTTGCTTATTATAAATATTTTGCATATATATTATGTTTAAACTGAGAAGATAGATAATTCATGCAGTGAATTCATTTTGGGTGGTTAACTGAAATAGACAACTATATGAATCAAATTATTACCAAGTTTAGAACGTACTTATAACAATCATTATAACTTATTAAATTTTAATATATTTGCACTTATCAAAATATTAAATTCAGCTTTAGTTTTTCGATAACAATGGCTTTTTATTTCATAAATTTCATCTCAGTTAAAATTAAGTCATTGAAATAATGATAATTATCAAAATACAAGTGATGACCAGCATTTGGAATGATATAAACTTCACTTCGTTTTTTTAATTGATCTTTTAGAATATTACTCACTCTGAGACCTCCATTTTTATTCATCCAATCACTGTCACCATAAACCCACAACCATTCAATGGAACTTTTTGCAATTCCAGCCTTATTATTAGTAAATAAAATATCTTCCAATGGAGTATGAGGTTCACCACCACATTTAAGGGCGAAATTCAGTAAATATTCGCCTGATCCATTCTGATTAAAAATTGAGTACGTGTACTTGTGCAAAGCTTCAAACTGATCTAAATTATTTTGTGAAATTAGAGAAGAAAATCTTCTGTAGGTCCACCCACTTGTAATTTTAGATCCTAAGAAATAACTATTTCTTACTAATGTGAATGGTGAAACATTTTTATTCCAAAGTTTTTGAAACCACCAGGACGGTTCCTTTTTTTTAATATTTTGAGACTCTGTAATGCCTGCTGGTGAACACATGATTATTTTCTTAAAATCATTTGGATGTTTATTAATATATAGGGCCATTAAATATGCACCCAATGAATGCGCTACAATAAAATTGTTTTTTGGATTTTCTAAAAGATTTCTTTGTTCTAACCAACTTCTTATTTTAGAATGAAACCAGTCATAAACGTGCTCTTGTTTAGCTTTCCCAATTTCAAATGGAAATTTTGATCTTGTTGAAAACCCATAACCAGGCAAGTCAATGGCATGAATGCACCACTCATTATTTAATAACTCTATGTTCTCCAGATTTTTGAGAAAAAACCCTAAACCTGCTCCATAACCATGAACAAATATCAAATGTTTTAATTTACTAGTTGGCAATTCAATGTTAGAGGGATATATCATAAATTCATTAATGGTCGATCCTTGCTCATCAACGACCGTTTCAACTATTTTTGAAGAGATTCCATTTTGTGGGGTAGGAAAATATGGTAATGTCTCCAAAAGATGTATTTGAGACTTTGCTGCATCGGAATGGAATTCAGTATAATCCTGATAAGAATCTTTAAAACTTCTTGGAAATAGTTTCGGTAGTTGTCTAGCTAAGTCAAATAAGGATAATGCTATCGGTGCGGTAGATGCGGTTGCAACTGGTGTTGCATTTTGTATAGAAGGGGATGCTGCCTTAGAAGACTTGTATAATAAACCCCAATTAATATTACTAAATTCTGAAAATTTCTGGTAAAATTTAATATATTTAGAATTAGCAAATATATCTTTCAAATATTTATTCATTATTATATGAATATTCTTTAACTTAAGCTCCTTACGCAAGTCATCAAAACTGAAATGACAACCTTATACGCCAAAAAGGAAAGCAGATATATTATAGATAATAGCTTTCAAAATAATATGTTATAGCAATAGTAATTATATTTAATGATAATATTGCAACCTCTTGCATTTAAAATTATATTTTCTTAAATAATCTGACGTTTTAAACCAATACCTTTAACTGATAATAGACAACATCGGTATATAATTGAAAAAATATTGCACGCTATAGGTCGTAAGATTCTTTGCGATGACTTTTTGATATTTTGATTTTCCAATGATTAAAATATACTAATATTGGAGGACGATATAATCCAATTTTACTGCTAAATAGTTGTATAATTATTTACATGCTTTTTATATATGCTTTCCATCATTTGCTTTAAATATCTGTCTGAACAAGTGCTTTTGAAAGCAATGAAAATTCTTGGAATGGCATTCCCTTAAATAGTGGCGATGTTGACTTAACAATCAATCCTTTTTCAACTTTTAAGACCAATTCTTCTTCAGCATTATTGATTGTGAGTTCAAATGAAGGGCCTGTTGTAGTTTTCCAATTATTACTCATTAAGTTATTCATGCCTTCTCGTATTTCTGTGTTCATGGTCACAAATTCATCACAATATATAACGGGAATATTCTTGTTCTCGAAAAGATTTTTAAAACCATTTATGCACAGATCAATGAACTGGTTCGTTGAACTTAAAGGTAGATTCGCTATTTTAGATCTTACACTATCAACACTATTACAGTTCCATTTCACATTGGGTATTTGATCGGGCTTCAAAAGTCCTTTAAATTTGTCAATGTCTGAGTTAATAAGCATTGTACCATGATGATAAGACTTGCCTCTTCCAATCTTAAATGCACTTCCACTTACTTTGAAACCATCCAATATTATATCTCCCCTTTCATTCAGATCAAGATTTAATTTAGTATTATGTTCTCGTAACCATCTTACAATATTCTCATTGAAAAACTCTCGTCTAAACTTTTCCCTTGATGTGAGAAATGAATAATTTACGTTACCTAAATCATGAATAACTGCCCCACCACCAGATAATCTTCTTAAAATTTGATATCCGTTATTATAAAGATTTTTAACATACAACTCTTTCCAAAGGGTTTGATTTTTACCAATCACTGCGCATTTATCATTAACATAGAACATTAGCCTTTCACTATCCATAAACTTATTCTTGCCCTTCAATTCCTTGTTTCCAAAAGTTCCGGAATTTCGATAAACATAATCTTCCAATGCAAGGTTATAATATGGATTATTCGACATACTTACGATGATAAAACGTCCATTATTTTCAACCAAATCTTTCAAACCATCACTGCTAATCTTCGATATTCTATCTGAATTTTTGTTAATACCATATGGCGTACACAATTCATTTAACTCCTCATTTAACTCATTTATATCTTCATCTAGGGTATGTTTTGTATTATCCTTACTAGTCTCATTCTTATTAGCAATTGAGGTTGAAAACATATCAGAGTACATGGAATTTAATTCCTCGTGCTCCTCGTTTAAACCAGGCTTATAATCCAAATCAAATGGCGCATTACTATGTAAAATACTTATTTGGTGTATACATTTCAATGTAGAAGGTATAATAACTTTTGGCTTTGATTTGAAACAGAACGTGGTCCTTTCCCTTGAAATTAGCCTAAACATATTAGCGACCTATATTACGTTAATAAAATTTTTGAAAAATATGCTTGATTAATAGCGTTACAATATACAGGTCTAATCTAAAATGTATAGAAAGCAATTAAACACACGTTTACCATTAATGACCATCATATTCTTCAATATAAACGGTTATATGTGTATAGATCCCTCAACCTTTAAATTTTTTAATAAGCTCATCGCATTTTTTAGTCTCTTTTTGAAAAAGATGTTTTACTTCAAGTAATCATATTGTATGACTTACATTTAAATTGAACTTATGATAAGTTAAATAGATTCTTAACAATAAGTAAATTTGAGCAATTCTTATGAATATTGGTTTAACGAGCTGAATACTAGCTTTCTCAGTTAAGTGTTTTTTTACTAGAACAAGCAGATATCAATAGACAATGGACAGGGCACAACTATTTATAAAAGAGTGTTTATTCTCTAGGAATTTTGATAATCCCAATAAGCCTATTGATGAAAATAGGTTGCAAGACACTTTGTTACTTCTACCTACAGATGGTGGCTTGTCTTCCAATCTGAGAAGAAATAAAAGCAAGCTGAAATTGACAGCTGAAAATTTGCACACTGCAGCGAGTAAAGATCATGATGCATACAAGCAAGCCAATTACAAGACAATAAAAAAAAATGCCAGAGTTGAGTTACATGCGTATATTAAAAGAACTAGAAAAGCCGTAAAAACTGCCAAAAAGGTCATTAATAATTATGAGCATGATAGTAACAAAACTTTAAAAGATAAAAAAATTGTCGATCAATATATACAAGAAACTAATCCACAACTATGGGAAGTTATGCCTAAATATGACACTATATTACCCATGTATGAAGAACTTTGGTTAAGTTATGTCAAAGATTTACTAAATATTAGTTCCACAACTGATACCTCAAAAAAAGTGAACCTTAATGGTTCGTCTGCATTATTAAAACTTTCTATGGCTGACTACAATGGTGCATTATTAAAAGTAATACGTAGTAAGAATAAAACTCTCACTGGAATCGAGGGAATCGTGATTTGGGATGGCCAACAATCATTTATAATGATATGTAAAGGTAGCCAGGTTGATGAGCTCAAAATTATTCCCAAAAAAGGAACAGTTTTTGCATTCGAAATCCCATTAAATGCAGACTCATCATTGCAATATAGTATTCTTGGAGATAGATTTAATTATAGAAGTAGCGATCGTGCAGGAAGAAAATTCAAGAGTCGTAGATGTGATGATCTACTATTTTTAATTAATAATTAGCACCATTTGTAATATTTAATGAAGAATGGATTTTTGAATTTCAGTAACTAGATTTATTATGATTTTATCTTATAGAACACTCAGGAAATAACATATAGTACACATCACAGGTTTCTTTGCTAAGTAAAGTTTTTTGTCAAACATAATATACCAATCTAACTAATGTATAGTCAAATGAGTATTTGTATACATGGCAGTTTGGTTTAAGTCAAGTGTAAAAATTATTCTTATTTGCTTGATTGCAACATTTTACGTTCTTTTTTAACTTAACTTCATCGTTTACATATAAAATCAAGTTGAAATATAAAGATGAAAAGAGAAGAAAGAAAATAAATTAAGAAGACAGGGTCTTCAAGAGACGATGGCGGCATATATTTACCATTAACATTAATGGTTCAATAGTTTCAATATTACTTTGTTTTTATTGTAGGTAAGGTAGATAAATAGTGTACAATATTCACCATAAGATTTTTATCCCTCGACAATGCAGTCAGATGATATAATAATTGATGTTGAAGAAGCTATTGAAATTAATTCACCTATTTATTCCCACTTACTACCATTAAATGGTAATAACCGCATTTATGAAGATGAGTTAAATAAATTAAGGAGACTATTATCAAGTGAAACGCAAACAAAATCTGAAGAAGAAATAGGCTTATTCTTATATAAACTATGTTCTTTAAAATTATATGAGCCGTTAACTATCCAAGTAGACAAAAAAAATTTAGATAGTGATACATCTGATTCTAAAAGGTTGAAGAAGGTAAGATTAGTTAAGCAAGCAACTATTATTGAAGGCATATGGTCCATTGTGATTAATGAACTACAATTATACTCTAGAAAAGTCATATCATGTTTAGATTATTTTAATGATAGAATATCAGACAATACTTTAGGGCTAATATATGAACAGGTTATTAACATTTTTAAAACTTTATTGTTGCATTATGACATAATTAAAACAGTAATAAGATTTTTCCATTTTAATTATCCTACTATAATTCAAGAAACGTTTCCATTACACCTCGAGGAACTGGAGTTTTATAAAGATATAACGCTTGCTCCATTATTTTCTGAACATGGAGACAAAGTTAAGGTGGGATTCTCAAAATGGTTTTTATCATCACATGAAGATCCAAGTTTTAGGTTTTCAAGATTGCAAATAGAATTTATGAAGTATCTTTATTATAAAAATCCTATACTACATGACAAACCATTTGGGGATTGCCTAAATCAATGTATACACTCTTATACCATCTTAGTTCTCCGTGATTTACAGGCTAGCTTAAATAAGTCATCAAATGGATTAGAAATAATAGTATCTGGGGTTAAAAAGCTAATCCCAATGTTTTGGCCGATTGGGAGAAACATTGTTCCAATAGTGAGCGAATTTTATTTTGAGAACACTTTATTAAAACAATATACAGGCTCAAAAATAATTCGAGATTACATAGAAAACTGTGATATGGAACACTCTAGTAATCAGGTATTCTGTCAAACAATTTTGGAGTCCTTTTTAGATAGAGATTTAAAAGAAGAACTTAAAGTTGAGATAACTTATGCTTTCAATGAAAGTTTGAGAAAAATTTTAAAATCTGTAAGGAATTATACTTCGATTGACTATTTCATAATAGCTGTCAAATATATTAATTTTTTCAGTAGTTCAACTATTGAAACAGATAAAATTTTATTCAACAATTATACAAAAATAATCAGAGAAAATTTATTTGTTTTTTTAGGTGGTGAAATAAAAGTTGTTGAAAAATACCAAAAATTAATTTCTTTAAGGATGAAAGGTATACAACTTACCAATTCCTCTTTAACTTCAAAAGAAACGGATATTTTATTATGCAAAATTCCTTACTTTTTACAATTTGATAAATCATTTCTATTAGATCATTCCAACTACTTATTTAGGAGAATTATTATGAGCGGTCCAGGAATATTGAATGACATATCACAGAATTCCTTTGAACATAATTTGTTAAGAACCTATGATGAAATTTATGAGCATAATGACGATGCAACTGGATTCCTAAGCTTCTCTGTAGATATGAGAGGTGTATGTTCATTAGCCAATAGATATATAAACATAGAGAATGAACAAAGCGAGTTAGAGTTGATACCGATGGTTTTCGCTAAGAATTCAGTGCCTACCATTTTTCAATCTAGTGATATTGATCAAGATATAAGGATACCAGATGATTTTAGGAACAAATGGGGAAAGTTCCTTTCTTTCTATAAAGATCAAAGTAAAAATGAATATAAAACATTACACCAGATGTATCCATTACATCATTGTGAAATCGAAACATTTTACACATTACCCAATGGCGAAAAATTAATGCTTCAGTTAACATTATATCAAACTCTTATCCTTGATAAATTTAATGAGACAGATATTTTAACAATTGATAATATTCGTTCCGCATTGAATATGGATTTCAATACCATTTCAATAACATTACAATCCTTTTTAGACGCTAACTTGATAAAATCAATTAATGAAAGTACTTATACATTGAATGAGAAGTATACTCCAGATCTAAAAAAGGTTAAAAACAATAAGTTAAGGATTCAATTACCTAAAATAATTTCGCCAGCTCACTTAAAAAATGACCACACATCAGCTCAGTTGAAAAATCGAAACGGTAACATTTCACTTTGGAAGCATGAGTTGATAAAGGCTGCCATAACAAGAAATTTAAAATCTCATTCTGATAAACTTGAATTTAAAGAAGTTATAGATATTGTGAGTAAACAGCTGCGTGGTTTTAGTGTTGGTGAATTTAAGGATGCATTATATAAATCCGTATTAGATGGTGCTATTAAACAAGACGATAAATACTATTACTATTGAAAACATAATATCTTGTCTTCACCGTTTATGGAAAGAGATATTATTAGCTATACTAAGGTAATTTTATACTCAAAATTAATAATAATGACTTTTCTATAAAGTTAATCTGCCTCGAAAGCTTGATTAGCGGTGTCAAATAATATTGCCATAAGTTTATGATGATAATCAAAATCATTTATATCTGTTTCATTTTTGGGTAAAATAAGCGGACCCCATATAATAGACAGGGCTTTTATATTCATTTTATTATTTTCTTCATTTTTTATAACATTTTTTAAATGGAATAATAGTGTTCTTAAAGTCCAATATTGGGCATCATCAAAGTTATAGATGATTCCATGCATATAATCAATTTGGGTCTTGTTATCTACTATAGATAAGCAAGCATTTAATCCATCACTGGCATCCGATGGGATTAGCGTTTCAGGTAATTTGGCAAAAAAAGTTTTCAAAAGTGAAGCAATCAGATAAATATCATCATCTGAATGATTTGAAGGTGGAATTAAAGCAGTTATTTTATCTGGTGCATTGTTAACTTCATTAATTAGTTTTTCTAAATTTTCAGTTTCTCTAGAATTCCTATAAATTCCTTCAAATTGTAAACCATATTTTTCAATCACATGTATACATTGGCGCACTATCGTTGGCACAGTTCCTTGTTCTAAATTAAATAATTCAGTTAAAGACGTACCAAATATTGGAACTACGTCCAAATTATTATCACCATAGCTGTTGAATACATTAATTGAATTATTTGTAATTGATATGGCTGTAGATTCTGTATCATGCTTACCAGATGTTTCATAATTATTCTTTATTTGATTGTTAGTTAATTTTGATTCGTCATTTGAGTTAATGGATGGGATTGATGAATCATCATTGTTCATATTTGAAAGTTGAATTTCATCATTAGATGAGTCAGCATTCGCCATTTCATTTGCTTGTCGTTTCTGTTTATCTGATGTGATTGATAAATTCTCATCTTTTGATATTGATATTTCTAAATCATTGTTGTTACTTATAGTACTATTAGCTTCATCCTTTTCATTAACACGTTTGTTTTCGTTGGCTTTTTCTAAGTCGTTAGTTTTAATATGATCGTTTTTTTCATTAGTATCTTTTGGTACTTTGATAGAAGGAGATGGTCTTACACGAGAATAAATTGATATATTATCTGAATCAATTGTCTTGATACTTGGAATTCTTGTTGCTTCGTTTTGTTTAGATTTTCCAGGATCCAAGGTTGGAAAATCTTCAGATTTGGGATTTGAAGTTCCAGGCTCAATTACTTCTTTTGATGTTTTCGGTAACTGTTGTGAAGTCTTTTTATTATGAGTTTTTGCCTTGGAAGCGGGTAAGGATTGATCTGTAGGAACAGAGGGGAGTTTAGAACCAGTGCCAAACACATTATCTGGAGTTAGACTACTCATACTAGGTTGAGAAGATAAAGTAAAAGGCGTATCATTGTGAGTCGATATCAAGCCCTTTGGAATTGAATTTCTCGATGGATCTACAGCAAATGTTAATGGCGTGCTACCACCATGTTTCAAAGAGGATGAAGAATTCGATCTTGACCTACCCGATGAAGAATGGGCTTTAGCATTACTCAAAGATTTCTTTAACTTTTTATCGTAACTTTGCATGATCGGATGTTTAGAATATATTAATGGAACTAGGTCATCATTGATATAATTGTTTGAATAAGTTTTTTTTTCTATAATTTTATTCAAAAAATTTACTAAGTTAGTTTTAGGCTTTATATTTTCAGAACATAATTTTAATGACATGAAATTTTTATTATCAATTGGAGAAATGATCAGACCCATGTTTAATATTAATTTTTCATTTAAAATAGCCATTCTTGTTAAATTAGAAGCCATTGAATTCTCAAACTCAATAATGAGACTAATTAAATTGTTTACAATATCTGGTCGTTCTATGTTGATCAAATTATTTCTTAACATTGTTGAATACTGCACTTTTTCTTTATATTCATAATCTCCATTTTCGATTTTTTTTAGCAGGTCTGTTTCTTGTTCCTTCGGTGTCTTTGAACTAATAATTGACAACTTCATTTTAAGCGGATCATTATCCAAGGATCCATTACTCTTATTAGCTTTAAATTTTTCGTAATCCAAACAAAAAGAAACGTAGGTTCTTTTGGCCTTTTCAGAAACTGTGATCGCGTCAGTAATATTTCTTTCAAGTGTTTTGATCTTATCCTTATAGAATTTCCGATACTTCATCATCACTGAAAGCAAATTGGATAGTTCGACGAATACATTATTCAATTCATTTACGTAATTTTCCCTTACGCTAATAATATAGTTATCAAACTTGAAGTACGCCAAAAGAGAACTTGTCAGTTGACTTTTCGTGCCTATACCTGTAGAAATATTGTTACTATCACTTACAATATGCTTATATTCTTTCACAAGATCACTCAAATAGTTTTTTTCGGTGTTGATTTTCCTTTTTATACACTTGATCAGAAACTCACAGTTAATAATAGAGTTTTTAAAAAATATCAGAAGAACGTTTATCGACACATCAGAGTTCAAAAACACCTTTACATTATTGTCCTGAAACATGGCGTCTTCACTAAAGTCCACTGACGAAATACCGTTTGTCATTTTACCTTGCTGATCAGTCATAGTTCGACAATAACGCCGGCTTATATTAGCATCCAACAATGTACTTCCTTGTCTTGCTGTTAAAATACGGCGGTTCCTCGACCTTTTTGAGCAATCTGCTTGTCCAACCTGTGTGATCACACAAGTGGTAGTTTTTATAATATGTATATGATATAGAAAAGTAACAGCGGTTATTTTATTTTGTTGTGCTCCTAAAATTCGCGTTCTTAAAGTCTCAGAATGTGTTGCGACCGGGTTACTTCTATTTTTTGGCGCGTGTTGCGATTCGGCGACGCAAATGTCGGCGTCTCAAAATGCCGCTGGACAGTGAGACAACAGAAATTTCCGGCTATGTTAGCAAAAGAATGTAAGAACTGTTGATGAATTCCACTATGGGCACCAATAGTGCCCATAGTGGAATGCCGCAAGTCAATGGACTGTACAGGAGATAAGTCTCTACCCTGTCTATCAGTTCTGAGAACTATTAACCAAGCCCTAATCATTCGCATGGAAGCAGCTCACTTACCCGGTATAACTTACCATCACAGTTAAAAATAATAAAAAAATTTTCGTGAACATATAAAAGGTCAATAGGTTTTTAGAAAGCGTTTCTAAATTATTTCCGACATATGGGAGGTATATGTGTATGTAGGGAGTGAGTGCAACAAACCAGCACGGACGATCTATTTGATATCTGTGTTCAACTGTTCATAGGGTTCTTAACAGGATAGCTTGTATCGAAATTGGCTTCTGTCCATTTCAAGGGAAATAATTATATCAAAAGTAACAACAGAAGTTGTTTCTTTATATATTACATATCGCATATTAACAAGATGATAAAAGGTAAGTTGTGCATAGTTCAACTGATATCTACTAGTACATGAAGATAAAAATTTCCATCAGAAATTAGTCTTTCGCTCCTATCTGACTTTTAATGTGATATAGTTGTATGTTTTTGTATCTTATATTTTACATATCTGCTTAGTCTTGAACCGGCTTCAACGCGTACATCCTCACCGGATACAGCTGTTTTGGCAGCCCTCTTTGCAGGTCTGATGCAATCAATTTCAGCCCACTCTTTTCGAATATTTCTTTAAATTTCTTATCGCTTCTAGTGACAGAGCTGTCAGTTGGATCAAATTCATCGGCATGTTCGATGTTGTTTGTGTTGTTTTCCTTCACAATGATTGTACCATTTGGTTGTAAACCCTCCTTACATCTCTTGAAAAATTCAATCAATGCATCGTCTGGCAAGTGCCCAACGCACCATTGGCACCAGATTAGCCAATATCTGCCTGTTTCTGGCGTGAAATCTTGCATGCCGATATCATATATATGAGAAACTTTCCCACTAGCCAATTCATCCTTTAACTCAATTTTCATCTGTTCAACAAAAGGTTTGACAGGTTCCAGCAAGTCAATCTCGTCACAATGTTTATGTAGCATATTTTTAGTAATTCTACCAATCCCAGCCCCAACGTCAATGGCAACTTTTGAGTGGCCAGGGCTTACAACCATTCTGCTCTTCAACTTGCGCAAGAAATGGTTGGAACCCAACACATCCATGGTAGGAACAATGGTTTCTTCACCATATCCACCTAACACACCATCAACAGTAGCCGGTACGTCTGTCCAGTACTGAATAGCATCGTCGTAATTAATCTCTTTATCAGCCATCACTGAACTCTTGCTCCTCGAAGTAAGTCTTAGTTTATGTACTGCCTACCAAACAGAAAACGTTAACTTTATCTGTAAGTTTGATACTACACCGTCAGCATTCCTTAAATTGTTCAAATAAAAACATCTCATCGGTTTTCTACAATTTCAGTTGCATTGCAACTTTTTCAATATTTATGTCTTGCCAGAGATTTGACTGTTAGTACTCAAAAGGTTAAAAAAAAATACATAGGGCATAAATAAAAAAGAAGTCAGCTCTTCAATAAGGATTGCCAAGAAAAGAAGTTAAACTAAAAAACAGACATAGATATACAATTGAATATTTTTTCATATATATATAGCAGCTTCTGTTCCTATTTAATTAAATAACTGAAGATTTCTGTGTTTGGGTTATTGCATTTGTTGTACTGCTTTTGAATACAATATAATATTTGGTTCACTTTTGTCTGACTAGATAAACGAAATAAATTACAACAATTCAAATTCTCAACTTTAATTTCATCATGTTAAGACTATCAGGTGTAAATATTCGTCGTTATGCCTCGAAAGCCGGCAACACTTATCAGCAAGTTCTACTGTCCAAGAATGTAGAGCATATTGATCCTGAGATGCATTCTATCCTGCAAGATGAAAGAAAAAGACAAAAACATTCTATTACTTTAATTCCATCGGAAAATTTTACCTCTAAATCTGTTATGGATTTATTAGGTTCCGAAATGCAGAACAAGTATTCTGAAGGTTATCCAAATGAGAGATATTATGGTGGTAATCAGTTTATTGATAAAGCGGAGTCATTGTGTCAAAGAAGAGCTTTAGATTTATATCAGTTGGATCCAGAACAATGGGGCGTTAATGTCCAACCTTTAAGTGGTGCGCCAGCTAACTTGTACACATATTCAGCTATTATGAATGTCGGAGATAGATTAATGGGTTTAGACTTACCACATGGTGGCCATCTTTCTCATGGATATGAATTGCCTTCAGGGGCAAAGATATCTTATGTCTCAAAATATTTCCAAACCATGCCATACCATATTAACCCATCAACTGGTTTAATCGATTACGATACATTAAGTATGACTTCTAAGTTATTTAGACCGAAAGTAATTGTTGCCGGTACTTCTGCCTATTCCAGAATCTTGGATTATAAAAAATTTCGTGAAATAGCTGATGGTTGTAATGCCTACTTAGTTAGTGACATGGCTCACATCTCAGGTTTAGTAGCTGCCGGTGTCACAGATTCACCATTTGGGTACTCAGATATTGTCACAACAACCACTCACAAATCATTAAGGGGTCCTCGTGGTGCAATGATTTTTTACAGAAAAGGTCTTAGAAAGGTCACCAAAAAAGGTAAAGAAATTTACTATGATTTAGATAAAAAAATCAACTTTTCAGTATTCCCAGGCCATCAAGGTGGACCACATAACCATACAATATCTGCTTTGGCAGTGGCCTTGGGTCAAGCTGCTAAACCAGAGTTTAAACAATATCAACAAAATGTTATTGCTAATGCAAAGGCATTTGCAGATGAATTAATCAAAAGAGGTTTTAACCTAGCATCAGGTGGAACTGATAACCACTTAATTTTGATTAATTTATCCAATCTTGGGATTGACGGTGC
The DNA here is from genome assembly GCA_003705985.2 of Tetrapisispora namnaoensis. NCBI lineage: Eukaryota > Fungi > Ascomycota > Saccharomycetes > Saccharomycetales > Saccharomycetaceae > Tetrapisispora > Tetrapisispora namnaoensis. The sequence continues at coordinate 146,235 of PPKD02000012.1, read as the reverse complement.
AAGATTAGAAACAATGTTGGAAAATATGAATATTGCTGCTAATAAGAATACTATTCCAGGTGATAAATCTGCACTTTTCCCATCTGGGTTAAGAGTTGGAACACCTGCTATGACTACAAGAGGTTTTAATGAACAAGACTTCGCAAAAGTGGCTGAATTCATAGACAAGGCGGTCAAGTTATCCATATCTTTGAAATCCCAAGAATCTGCTTCTGCCATCACCGCAAAAGCAAAATTAGCTGAGTTTAAAGCCTTATGTAAAGATAGTGAAGCTGTTAAGAAGCTAGCTGACGAAGTTTATGAATGGGCTGGTAGTTATCCTGTCCCGGGTGAATTATGAATTATATGATTGACATCTCACATTTCGGTTGTAACTTGATAAGTCCTAGGGAACATATGTGCAAGTTTATTTGACTTTATTTTTATATTTTGTAAATTTTTTCGTTACAGTAGCAAATTTATCAGTATAATATTACAATTTAAATATTCAATGGATATTACATAAATGGTATCTTTCCTTAACCAATAATTGTAACTGGAAATAAAATTAACCTTACACATACGGTTTAATTTAGTCATGACGACGATGCTTCTCGTAAAATCATACCTCATCGAACGCGTCGAAATAATTTGAGAATTCACAGAGAGACGCCATATAAGATTGGTTCATTCTTCAGTTAATCAGTTAAATCAGATTATTTAAAGAAAGCATGGTAATTATTGATCCAATGATTTCATTATATATATGTGTAATATATTTATAGTATATATTGTAAAGTTCATGCTGGAAAATTTTAGAAACAGACAGATAAGAAATTTCGTCAATCGAACTTAGGATACATATATTTCAAGTTAATTAGGCATAAAATATTGTCAGAAAAAGGTACTGCAACGGTTCTTTTCTGGGTTGGTCGATTACAATAATTGAATTAAAGAAATGATTGGCAGTTCCCCAATACCAAACTCTAATTCTAAATCAAGAGCCCTTGATCTTCTAGAAAGACAATTGAGCGACAGGGCAAAGAGAACTTCACCATTGCAGAATCAAAGTGTCCGGAGTAAGTCTCCTATTAAAAGACTAAACTATGAAAACAATAAAATAGCAATAACCAGATCACCAACTTTTAAGAAGAGAAAATTGAATGAAGAAAATGAGACATTAGTTTTAGTTGACCCAGTTTCAATCAATAACAAGCTTCAGCATGAAAAATCTGAGGAACAATCAACAACGCTATTGGAACCATTATTGCATCGAATTGAACCAGAATTACAAGGAACTGAAACAGTTAAAAATAAAACAGTTGCATTTTCGGACCAACTCGAGTCTTCTCCAATTAATTTTAATATAAATTCCTCACCGAGATTATTGGGTTCTGCTTCAAAGCCATCCAAATCTATTCTAAGAAACTCACAAAATGATAATCATAATATGATAAATAAACTAAAATTCATTGACAACTCAAATTCTGACTTAGCATTGTCTAAAGTTGCCACAAATCCATTTGAAATAGATTTTTGGGTAAAAGGAGAAATTCACAGCTTAAGGAATATTAATGATATTCAAGAATATAAAGACATTATTGAGGGTGGCATACGTATTTTAAAAGAAACAAATGAAACGCATAAATCCAGACGATTTGAAATATATGCAACTTTTAATAATATAATACCCATTGTAACTTCAAAAACCCTAAATGATATTATAGAACATAAAATAAATTGTCTTTTAAAGTCATTAAATGGATTATTAGAAATAACAATAGAAGATTTAAAAATAGAGCAAACTTCATTATTGAGCAGTAGTGACAAGAAGAATCCATTTAATACTAGACTTTATGTGCAAATGGTCAGATTTTTAAGTAATCTAGCATCTAACTTTAAAATAGTTAAGTGGTTAGATGAGAACCCTACATCTTTAAAATTATTTAAAGAATTCTATCAAGTTTCACTTAAAGCTCTAACTCATGAAAATTCAAATAAACTTATAATAACTGCTCAGACTACTTTTTTAAGAGAGGAAAAGTTTAGTGTTTATCATCGTGATAACCACGATATAAACGCAGTTATTGACAGCATAATACATATCAAAAATATTCCTAGTACAAATCTGATATGTGAAAAGTTGTTATTAATAAAACAGCTAATTTCAAAACATCCAACTTTAATGATTGCTAATTCTTCTAAATGGCTTCCACAAGAAGTTTTATATAGAATATTACTAGAGAAGGAACCATGTACATTAAAAGTTCTTTCAACTGCAATATCTGTCCTTTTAGATTTATTAAAGAGATGTATGGACAATTTAAAGGGACACGATAAAGTCTACGACTGCGTTATGGTGCAACCAATGAAAGCTTATTTACCAAAAGAATATTTTGATAATTTGAAAACAATTTACCCAGATATGAATGATGAATCTACGGTTGGTGAATTATTAAAACAATACACTTTATATCTAATACAATCAGAAAGAGAAATAAAACTCGCAATGGATTTATGGTTATCGATTATTGCACTTTTATATAATAATCCTACAAAATTAACATTTTTATTACTATCTGAAAAAGATGCTGAATGGTTGGATATTAATCTTCAGGTTATAAACTCGACACAAGAAGGTCGTTTACATGCTATCAAAGCTTGGCGTGTTTTGACATATAGTGTCTTTACTAATTTTAAAAAAGTTACTCACTCAAATAAAACATTATTGCTGCAATTGGTACAAATGCCAATAAAGGATATGAAGTTATCTAACATGACAACAGTTTCGAAAACAGGATTTCTATATCATTTAACAGGAATTATATTTACCTATTCTAGTGCATCGAAAACATTTAGTAACAGTGATTTTAAACTAATCTGGAGAGAACTAATTAAACCGATTTATTATGAATTATATTCAAATAAGTTTGATTCGGCTTTCATCGAATATGCTACAATTTTGATTTATAATTCTTTTGATATGTCAAAAAAAGAAAAATTTGGAGATAGAGATATACATCCAGTGAAGGTAATCGCTTCAATAGGAATTAATCCAACTAATATCCCACCATTTCCACTTGGGCATGTCAAGAGTACATTTGTTGACATATCTGATCTGCTTCTCAAAATATCAGAAAGTGACATTTTTTCATATGATAATGTTTTTAATATACTTTATTATATTTTGAAGAATGCTCCAGAAACAATGTCAGACGAAACTAAAATTTACAATGGGTTTAAATTTTTACTTCAGTCTGCTGTGCAAAAAAATGGTTTAAAAAAATGCACTACGACAACAGAATTATATATAACCCAATTAATTATCTCGTTCAAAAAACTTCTATTTCATGATAAACCTGCTTATTTAAATGAACTATTATCCATTATTATAGAGATATTTCCAGACTCCCCAGATTTACTAATGAATGTCACAAAAGCACTATTCAAGAATAGAACAGGTAAAGTTTCAGAATATGTTGTAGCAGAAAACATTTTGTCCCTAAATGATAAAATGTCTTCTGCTTATATAGTCAATTGGATTGGTTCAATTCTAATACCAAAAAATGTCAACCATAGTGACTTACAATTAATACTAAAAATATTAAATAAAGTTGGGACAAAACCCTTAATTTCTAATATTCTAGATCTATTCAGCAGAATGGAATACTTACCAAATTTATCTGGTGTAATTGTATTTTCTAATTGGACTGAAGACAGCGTTGAATATTTCCTAAAAATATATACTTCTAAATTTTTTGGTACTATGGAGGAGGGTTTAATGACAAATATTATTAGTTACCTGAAAACGCATGAACATGTTTTCCGTAATACAACCAAAGCTCTATATGAAAATAATTCATTAGATTTAATAAAAAGAGTGTTACAAGATACCCCATCATATATTGTTCATCTAGAAAACATTCTAACATATGATACTATAAATTTACTAGCACCTTTAAATTTAGACTATTATGTTGAAAATATGAATCAATATCATATTAATATTTCTCAATATTTGTCATTTCACATATTTGATTCATATTTTCCTGAGTACAAAAACGATAAATTTCTCGAATATATATTACCTTCAACCCAAACTAAGGTTCTTGAGCATCCAAAAATTACTTTCATTGAAACATTATTTGATATCTATGTTAAAAAAGAAAACTGGAAGAAATTAAATGAATTAATTCTGTTCATTATAGAAAGAAAGCATATTAATTTATTAAATATAACACTAAATGGGAAAGTCAAAAGTAATTTAGAATACTTAGCATCAGCAACATTAGTTACCATCCTCATTAAATGTCAGTCGCTGAAATTGCAAATATACGAACTAATTAAAGATTCATTCACAAATAAAACACATGCCTGTAGTTGTGATTTAATTTCTCAGCTCCTAAAGGAAGAAAAATATCAATTATTTGTCCCAATCATGGAAGAATTTTGTAGATTCCTAACTATTAAACAAATTGAACAAGCCTCTCGAAGCAAGGATGATGTTCTTACTTTATTTAATACCTTTTTGGATTTATTACTGAAACAGGGAATTAAGAAGGTTGACATTTGTATCACTCATCTATTGACATACATGGATAATGACAAAAACGATTATTACGTCAAATTATCGAAAACTATATTAACAAATCCTTTGTTTATGTCCAGGAGATTAAGAAACACAAAAAGTCACAAACAATTATCTTCAAAACTAGAATTTTGGTATGATCCGACCGCAATAACTACAATTGACTCGATTTCTACTGTTTCAGATCGGTTACCAAACATTCCATTATTAAGTTTGAAACCAGCAATCCTCAAAAAAAGTAATTTGGAGGTTTCTGAATTTGAAGATTCAAAAAGCTTGAAATCACTGAATCGTGATAATATTCACGTTGATAATAATAAAAATGAAATTTCGTTGTTACCAATAAATTTAAAAGATAATAAAGAAGAAGAGTTGAGAAAAGAATTTGTAACTAGTACACAGAATGTATCTAGTACACAGAATGTATCTCATGAAGAAGTCCAAGTATGTGCCACCCAACTGCAAGGAAATGAAACAAAGACCTCTCATATTCCAATATTTTCATCCACCCTGGATGATCCGATTAATAAAAATATATCTTCGCCACTTAAAGGCTCTGGAAAATCAGGTGACGAAATTGATGGTGATAGCGAAATTTCGGAAGTTAATGATACTGATACATCAGTATTAGAAACCATTAACTTTCAAATATTTAATTCGAATAGACCAGATAAGGGGCCACTCCTAGCAACTTCTAAGTTATTAAATCTTAACAATACTTCAGAAAGGAAAATTTTGTTGCAGAAGAATATAAATCAACCTAGTAATGAAAAAGTGACAAAACTTTGTTCCATATTAGCTTCCTTCTCACAGGAGGATATTCTAAAAATGACTAGGGAAGATAAAGAAAAATTGCATCATCAATTCAATAAATTTGCTGATCTAACATCAAAAAATCAAACATTTAAAAAATAATAGTAAGTTTGAAATAGTTCTTTTTTATATGTCATATAAATTACGTAGAAGTGTTTTTAATTGGGTATAAATATAAGTTTCCTACATAATAATGCAATTTTTTTAAACAACCTACGCCATTCTAAAGGATCCCCAGTTTTACGGTTAATACTTATCAGTTTCAAAGTGTCCTCTATCCTGTTGATGGAAATGGATCCTGACAATAACGAGCCAGTATAATCTTCCGTTTTTATATTAATAGTTACTGGAAATACCGAATCGATACCCATTGAATTTGACAGCTTTATAAAAGTGTCAAATAAATTAGTTTTTACTCTTATATTTAAAAATTTTAATGCTTCCTCCAATGTTGATATGATTTCTTCCATATCGGCTAACGAATAGAGTTTAGTTAGTTTACATTTGTCAAAACGAAGTGACCTAAATGGTGATTCATCTATAGGCTTATCGGTAAATTGCAACAATGCTAAGTCATTGGATAACAGTTCAGTCCATTTTTGCTCATTATAATCATATTTATCTGGAGCTGAAATATAATTATACTGTGTAAATGCGAGTTGTGTAGATATATTATGGTTGGCAACCATTGGGTCATGTTCAATATCTGCAAAATCATCTCCAACTGGCTGTGTTGCTCTAATACCGGTATGACGTCTATTACAAAATTCCGGATCTTGCGTGGATTTAATATAATCATCATCGCTCAAGGATACCTTTAAGTTTGAATAAAGTCTTTTGGCAAGTTGTGCAGGATCGCTACAAAGCCCATCTGCTCCTGCAAATGATATTCTAGCCGTGAACCATGGATGTTTCATAATCATTTCTATAGATATTCTATCATCTGGATTTGGTTGCAAAATTTTCCTTAATATATTCAATTGATTTAAGTCAATTTTTGACCAAGGTCCTAAATTGATATTTCCATTATTTTTAATAAAATATTGGAAGTTTTCATCTTCTAGCAAAGGCGCTTCCCAAGGTATTTCTCCTGTCAATAAAACAAATACTAAGACTCCAATTGACCAAATATCCGTTCTATCAGCAATATACTGTTGTGAATGGAGTATTTCGGGTGCCATATAAGGTGGTGAACCTTTTTGGTCGGAAGATATTCTAAAAGAACCATCTTTTCGTCTGAATTGTGAGGCTAAACCAAAGTCCGCTAATTTCAAATTTCCTTTATTATCCAATAAAATATTTTCCGGTTTTATATCTCTATGAGAAATACCACACTGACTATGTAAATAATTAACAGCATTTATAAGTTGTTGGAAGTAAAACTGCGCAACTATAGAATCCACACCTATATCGGGCTCAATCTTATCAAATAAATCACCTCCCTCTGCTAATTCCATTATAATCCACATAAAATCAGTCGATATATTGCAATCAATAACCCTAAGGATATTTGGATGACTAGAACACTTTAATTGTAATATTACTTCCCTGGTAATATCCTTTTCTGTGAGACCTTGTTGAGTGCAGGTTGGAATATGTACAAATTTAACAGCAAAAACAACGCTTGGATCAGCTCTCAAATGAGCAGTTTTCACACACGCAAATGCTCCATTACCAATAGTTTCATTCAATTCAACATCTTTTATCTTAGGTAAAGCTGAGATTTGGGAAAAGTTCATTGGAAAATAAACTTATAACTTAATATCGTCTTATTCTTGCTCAGAATACGAAAAAACTGGAGATAATAATTATATATTATAATCCTAACTCATGATTCTCATTTGATTATACCAAATACTGATAGTAAAGAGAAAAGCGATTTTGATGTCTTAACTTATCTTCTTAAGAGGTGATAAAATTATGACTTGTTATTGTTTTTTTATGGCGGCACTATAAAATTTCAGTCTTCAAAAAAAAGTCACCTTCAAATATATATCGATATTACAGCCTTTATTAGTAATTAGCTCACTATAAGAGAAAGTTAGTAACTATCATAGATAGGTATAACCTGCATCAAAAATATAGGCTAAGTGGAGTTTTTACAAGTTATTTGAATAAATTTATAAAACTAGAAAGTTCAGAGAATCATTATGACGGAATTTCCAGAATCTAATACAGTGGTTAATATTATCAATGAGACAGCATTAGCGTTAAAAAATGATCCCTTACCCATCGATATTAATAGTTTGTTAAGGAATTGTCTTGCAAATGTTAGATACTTATCTTCAAGCCCCACAAAACTTGACTCTTTATTAATTTCTATTAAGAACTTGCTTTTAGGCGAAGAAGAGCACTCACTCTTAAATTATGAAATGCTGGTTGAACTTTTGGATCATTTATTAAATATAACACCTTTTGATTCTATTTTGGACATATTTACAATGCGAAATATAGAATTAGCGTTGCTTTCGAATAATCCCAATTTAATAAAATCAGCATTGAAGGTTATTGAATTATCTTCTCCGAAGAGCATATTTGCACACACTTCTTTATTTGATTTGGTTCTCAAATTGTATTTTACGGAAGATACAGATTTATTGGTTGTTAATAAGATAGAACAAATTTTCAAATCACTATCGATAGATAGATTGGTTTCTGATGTGATACTTATAAATAATAGACCAGTTTTAATGGATATAAAAAAAAATGGAAATCTTATTATTTATTCAAGATTATTGGAACTTTTGTGTATATTTTTTGTTCATTCAAATCAGGCTACCTTTGATGAAGAGTTATATATAATATCTGCTGGAGATATAACTGATTTAGCTGGTAAAGATGTCATATATTTTATACAAATTATTATTTATTATTCAAAAATTTTAGATGAATTATTAATTGAGGATCTAACTAGAGAAAACAAAGATTGGATATATCAATATCTGGAATCTATTTTTGACCAATTTGGTTATTATTATAAAGAAAGAAATCAATATTTGGATATTAAACTATTTGCTTTGTCTTATTTGTTTCAAATTTTTCGAAAAATCTCCTATTGGAATTATGAAAATTGCTTTAACAATCTCGACATAAAATATTTGAAGTTCGATGAGCAAACTGAAAATATTTTGGACTTTTTATCTTTTATTAACCCACAATATTTACTTAGACAACATCCAATACTAATAAAAAATTATGCTGTAATCAAGCCATCAAGGCTTTCCGTCTTAAGGAATCTTGTATCGAATGAAGAGTCTTTTAATTTGATAAAAGAAAATTTTGATGCTAACTGTATTTTGAAGATGCCATATTTCGAACAAATGGTATTACTGGAACGTATGTCTCAATATAGACATTGTGTTAAATATCTAGTAGAAATAATACCTAAGGTTTTGGAGAATCTAATAAATTTTAATAATTTAAATATTACAGAAACTGAAACCGTTGAACTCAGGGAAAAATCCTTAGATAATTTAATTCATTTGGACATTGATATTTTGGGACCCTGGTATACCCCTTTAGCTGATGAACTAAATAAAATAAGAAATCAAGGAACAAGGAATAATATTGAGACAAAAGTAGAAAGTATGTATATATAATATAAATATTTAATATACTAATTTTCAAATTTGCGCTAATAATTATGCAGTAATTAATTAAATAGTTAATTCAAAAATATGATAGTAAATTAGTTTGGAATTGTTTTAAAAATTACACAAAATATTACATACCCAAAGCAAACTTTCTATAAATATAATGATCCAGCTGAAACAATATCTCTGTGTATTAATTTGACTATAGTCTCCATCTTTTCTTCTAAGGCAGAGTTACCAATTGTACGAGCAACATCGATAAGTTCCTTAACTAATTCTTCTAATCTTTTAAACATTCTAATTAAAGAGCCTTCGTATACATCTGTCATCTTACATATTTGAGTGAAAGTTGCACCTTTACACCATTCATAAACAACTTCCATCAATTCGTGTCTAAAACTTTCAACATATTCTTTTTCAACAACTTCAATCTTCGAGTCTTTCATCACCTTGGCTATTTTAGCTGCAACTTCTCTCATTGCCTTTAATGGCTCTGCTAATTCTGGTTTTAGTCTTGGTGCTTCCTTACAACGCTCCTGGAAAGCAAAACATGATAATAATGCCGCAGCTTGCTCTGGTTTCAATTCATTGAAATTACCATTGAAAATTAATTCTGTCAAAAGTAATTCGTCACCACTGGAAATTTCACAAGCAACTCTCCCCTTTAATTCAATAATATCACTTGGAGTACAGAAACCCAATCTACGTAAAACTCTTTTTCTTCTACGTAAGTCATCCAATTGTATCACAGATTGTGATTCATTGATTTTCTTCTTCAAATTTTTCATGTCCTCATATAAAGCAGACTTTTTACTATACTTCTCATATAGTTCACTTAGTCTTACTGAATCTGTCAATGGATTAGAATACAGTTTTTCTTCGAGAACAGAAATCTTCTTTAATAGAAGTGTAAAATCCTCATCTTCAATTTTCATATTCTTAACAGGATCAATTAGAGGAACGCCATCCGGGAATCTTCTTTTGACTTCATTTAATGATTTTCCAACTGTTTCTTTTTGCCCTCCTGCTCTGATATCCCTTGGCATAAACAATCTCAAATTACCAACAGATTGGATAGACTCTAATGTTATTGGAATAATGGAACAAATGGCTGGTTCATCTTTTGAAGCAGGGCGAATACCTTCTGGTAATATTGGATTGAAAGGCTTGATAATATTTACAGGAGAATTAGCATACATTGTATTTACGACAATATTAACAATGTAATATTCGTGATCTGAATAAACTTCAGTAGTATCACGTTTGTTGACTCTCTTAGCAAAATCAATTACTACAGCCCATCCATAATCTTGTTTACCTCCAATATTAACTTTAATTAGTCTACCTGGCTGTAAAAAACTTAATATATTCGCAGGGTGGGTGATAATATGACGTAGATCTTCATTATAATTAGCTAATGTCTTCCTTACATCATAATATTCTCTTACATTGTCTTCATCCTCAACATAGATTTCATCAGCTTGCTTCTCTAACTCTGAATACTTTTTTTCCATAATTGGAACAGATATAACATTTTGGAATTGATAGAATGAATGTTCTAGCATATATTCAGGAGAAATACCTTCAACTCTCATCAAGTTCAAAATCATATTATAACCTAAATGGAATGCTGAATCTAATCTGTCAGCTTGACCCTTCACCATACCTTTTGCAACCTGAGGCTCCATTTTTTCATCGATCATCATGATAACAATACCACGATCATCTAAACCACGACGACCAGCACGACCTGACATTTGAATATATTCACCACCAGATACCCAACGGAATTGCTTACCATCCCATTTTCTTACAGATGTAAAAACAACAGTTTTTGCAGGCATATTTAACCCGATTGAAAACGTTTCAGTTGCAAATAACACTTTCAAAAACCCTTCTTGGAATAAAATTTCAATAACTTCTTTTAAGATAGGAAGTAACCCTGAATGATGAATACCAATACCTCTTCTTAACAGAGGAAGAATATGCTTAATTTGAGGTAATTCCCTGTCAGTTTCAGGAAGCAAAGCAATAGCATTGTTAAAAATTTTAGTCAAAGAATCTTTCTCATCTTCGGAATTAAAATCTAATTTAGACATCTTTAAAGCTAATTCTTCGCAATCACGTTTACTAAAGGAAAAAACGATGACAGGGTTATATTTTTTCTTCCAAATCATTTTTACAATTTTATATATATCACCTTTAGCATCACCTTTTGATGCCCCACCTTTATATGTTTGGCCTTTCTTACCTTTAGCAGAGGTTGAATTTGGATCATCGCCAGCTGAGTTGCTGATTGATGCCATTGCTTTTTGAAAGTTTTCTTCTCTAAACGTACTCTTTTCATCCACTACCAGATAAATACCATCACCATGTGCTGGAAACAAATAATGTTGCAATGGTGTAGGACGGAAATCTGTATAAACAATATGACATGGTTGAGAATGTATTTTACAGATCCATTCGGCAAATTCCATGGAATTAGGAATGGTTGCAGATAAGAAAACATAACGAACCTTATCTGGTAATAATATGATAGTTTCCTCCCAAACTACACCACGTTCTTTATCTCTCATATAATGGACTTCATCAAATACGACCCATGCAACTTCTCGCATGACTTCACTACCTCTGTATAGCATACTTCTTAAAATTTCGGTTGTCATAACTAAACAACCAGCATCTGGATTAATAGTGATATCACCTGTCATCAAACCAACATCTCCAAATTCGGCTGATAATTCTCTGTATTTTTGATTTGATAATGCTTTAATTGGAGATGTATATATGACTCTCTGTTTATCTCTAAGAGATTGGGCAATGGCATACTCAGCAACAACAGTTTTACCAGCAGACGTATGCGCAGAAACTAAAACCGATTCACCTCTATCGATACAAGAGATAGCAGTATCTTGAAAAGGATCTAACGTAAATGGATATGTACGAGCTTCATTAAGCCTTTTATGCTGGGCAATTGGTTTATAATCGTAATTTGGGGGCAAAGCAACTTGGTGACGCACTTGATGCTTCAATTTAACCTTACCATCATCTTCAACTTGAGTGGTAACCGAATTCGTTAAACCTGTAGAAACTTCGACTTCTCTCGATTCTTCTTGCTCAAAACTGTCTGTCACTAAAGGTATTACCACTGATTTCACTTTATCATCTAGTAATTTATTCCCATGTTTCAATTTTTTTCCAGAGTTATTCTTGTCACCTTTAAAATTCTCAGACTCTTCCTCGGACTCTATCTCACGTTTTTGATCACCTCCCTTAATTTCTTCTACTTCATTACTTTCAACATCTTCTAATTCTTCGATTGGAATATCAGGAATGTTACTTACATCATCATCAAAAACATCAAATAGATTGCTCATACTTGATACAATATTTGTTGTTGTTTTTGAACTCCCTATTAAAACCTTATAGAGTTCGGGTCTTTCTTCTCTTGAACGAGAGGACAGATTTAGACGTTGCAAATATAAAAACTTGTAGTATACTAAACCTTCAGTAATTACTCTGGTTTAAAAGATAACTTATAATGTATAGAAAGCAATGTCTGCAGTTTAATTTATTTTACCTCATCACAGTTTAAAATTTTTCAATTCCACTAAAGTCAATAAGTCCGGGTAGTTATTCAAAAAATAATACTACCAACGAAATTTTATCGAATACCTCAACATTTAGTCTATACTATTTTTATTATTTAAACTCAAGAAATATGTCATAAGATATAAACTAAAACTATAACTAATGCTATTCATTAAATATATTTAATTAAAAAATATTTTATAAGTAATGGTTAATTAAACCATATATGCAGTTAACAGAATGATGTTCTAATGAGCAATTTAATGAAGTGATTCTGGTGAAATATTGTCATTTGAATTTATCCCAAAATTATGATTTGAGTTCCATTTCTCTTGATCATATTGACTTGTATATACCTGATGATATTCAGAGTTTGATGTTGTGGAGTCTTGGTCGTCTGAATAGTAGGATGCTGATCGTAGTGTAAATAAGGGTTTGGTATTGAATATGTTAAAATCAGTATTAATTGATAATGGTTTTTTTTTTTCAGACGGAGATAGAAAACTGCTGTTATTTTCTTGAAGGTAAAATAATGAGCTTACAGTTCGTAAATTCTTTTCTGCATAAACACTGTCTCTATGGTTGCCTGAAATAGAATTTCTGTTGTAGGAACCATTGAAGGGTGATTTTGTAGGAGAACCGTTATTTTGTAGAGAATGTAAATAAGTGAAATCAACACTTTTCCCTCTCTTTTTGTTTCCAGAAAACATGTTTTTACTACGGTGAGTGTCATTATATGCTGATTGTAAACTCTTGTTAAACGTCATTTCTGTCGAATGGATTGGTGATAATGAATCAGATAGATTTGAGATTGATAATTTTTTACCAATTTTTTTGAAAGTTTTATTTCTAGTAGGTGAGCTTGGTGCAGACAGAATTGTAGAAAAATTGTTTTGGGAATACAGATAATTTGACATTTGGGAATTTACTCTGTTATGGGAAACATTTCCCATCGTAAATCCACCACTGGCAAATGATTTTTGTCTATTGTGAATTCCGGTACCTGAACTGATTATTGAGATTATCGATTTTGTCGGAGAATGTCTAGTGTTGATTCTTGATAACTCTTTAGAACCTAGTTCGGTTATATTTGAGGAGGAAAGGTTTTGGTTTAACCCATTTTCTAACATCTGGCTTTCATCTTCGTTAGGATTGCCATTTATGTCGGTTAAAAATTCATCTAATTGGCTTATAGTGTCATAATTGGTGTCGGTTATATCTAGCTGTGTATGCACTTTTTTAGAATCTAATCTAGCTTTAGGGAAAAGGAACTGTTCATTGTCAATCATAGATGAGCAAGATTCATTATCTTCAAGAGCAGTTAATTCTTGTTTAGAAAAGTTGAAAGCGGGTAAGAGCAAATTGTCCTGCAATTTTTCAGCCCTTTCCATAAATTGAGTTTTATTTTTATGCCACATACTCAAGTTGACATTATCTGGAAGATCAGATACCGATAAACTAAATTGCTTTGAATATTTTTCTGTTTCTATTCTTTCATCATTAAAAATTGGAATTTGTGATATGCTTTGCAAGTCATTCTCTTCTAAAATATCTTCATCATATAAATAGTTATTGAAAAGTCGATCTTGAGTCGATTCTTCTTTTAATCCATTGTTTTTAACTTTGTTCAATTCATTGTGATTTTTATCAGTTGACTCGGAAGACCTTTTCATACTAAAGTTATGATTTGCTAATATAGGAGCGTCGTATGGACTTAAAATTGCTGGTAATAATGCACTATTAATTCTTCCCAAAGCCTGTCTTTCCTCTTCAATTTTTGCTTCTTTTTTTTTTTCAAAAGCAATTCCCTCGTACTTTAGTTTATTCACAGTATTTACATCCATATTTGATTCTAATATCAAAGAGCTCATCCTTTTATCTTCGTTTATATAACTATTTGTCTCTAACTTTTCGTTATCATGATTATTCTTACTCGTAGATTCCGTCGAGTTATATTTACTTAGCATATCCTTTTGGATATCTGAGATAACAGATAATTTTGAGAAATACTTATAATTTTTAGTTGATTTGGAAATTGTGTTACGAACCAATTTATTTTTTGCGTTAGAAGTATTTTTTGTTGAATTAAACTCATTTTTATCGACTTTTTCAGTAGTTTGGAAACCTTTAATAAAAAAAGAATTAAATAATGAACGATTCTTTTTTTCTTTCGGTTTTTTAATTGAGTTATCAATCCTATTTGAATCCTTTAATGATTTTTGAGGTCTTAGATGAGAAGCGCTTAATTTTGTTTTAAGTACAGATGGAAATGAAAAATCACCTGATGATTCCCTTGTACTAAAACCATGATGGGCTTGATTCAAATTGTTGTTGTTACTCGATAGGCTTGGAGGTTGGTTTTTGAAATTGGCAATCTCCTGGGCAAGATCAAAGTTATGCTGTTCTGCCAAGTTGGCGAAATCCATGTCTGGCGTTAATGTCTGTGATGAAATTTTTAATGGAATAAATGGTTTAAATGTTTCTGTACCAAGATATTTCTTTTCTCGATCTCTATTTATTGAAACTTCACTGTCCCTAGTGTCCATGATATGATAGCAGCTGGTTGTAACCTTGTAGCCAATGTTTAAACCATTTACAAACATTGAAAATATTAAAAGTATGCAAAAACTAATGTGCAAATGTTTCTCTACTGAATTGTTTTGATACTCTATGTTCGTTGTTATCAAAGTTTTGAAAGATGCATTAAAAAATTGAGTAGATGCAGCTATTGTTAAAATTTGTAACATCAGAAACCATCCAACGTTTAATATCAAGTAGTTCTCTGTAAACTTGTTATGCATATTTGCAATCAGATCAAAAATATTTGTTAAACCATATATTATGGAAGAGCATGCTATAATTATTAAAACACATCTATTTGCATCGTACTTTTTTGTCAGTGTAATCGAAATTCCACTCAACCCAAATGATAGTAATGAACTAAAGCTGGATGCAATATGTGCCAAACTATGTAGATGCATCACAAAATTTACTGAATAAGATCTTTCGAGAGGGAATGCTTAAGAGATCTTTTTCTATAATTCACCTCAGTTCGCTATTATTATGTTTTAATAATTGGTCTTCAGGATTTCAATAATATCAATTAAAAATTTGGCACTGGAAGCAAATGAACTATCTAAAATGCGAGTCTCTATTTATATTTGAGTATGTGTATATCAGTAATTCCATACACACAAATATATATGTATATGTATATGTATATATATATGGTGAACTAATGTCAGTCCGCTCATAAATGAGATATAAATTTGCAAAATTGATCTGTTGTCAATAACTAATCATAATGAAAGGGAAATTTTAGTAAGGTGGGTAGCTGCTATCAACATCGCACTTTGCTCAAACGAAAAGGGTAGCAATAATATAATATAAAGACAAACCAAAATAACAACAACAAGTGACAATATGTTATTTTTTTTCAGATGATTATTTACAACTTCCCCAATTAGGAATAATCTTTAAATTCTGATTTCGATAAAAATTTATCACGTCATAAAAATAAAAAATAATTCCTATTTAGGTAATTATTGTTTTGAAGAAATTAGTTGTAGATTCTAATAATTACCCTGTGTTTCCTGTCCTTCATGTGCTTTTTTTCCCTTTTAACTTGGCAATGGGAGATCCAGTGAGTAAGACATTTACTTTACACTTAGTGCCAGTTATACATAAGCTCCAATTGTTTTGATTAGTACCTACTTAAGGTTGAATAAATAGATACAGTGAGTTCCAAATGTTAATTCATTTTAATAATTACGATAACTTTGCTCTAATGCAGCAATGTCTTTTACGAGTAGTACTTTCATATTGAAAAGATTCGATCTGTATATAATTATTAGGATTTTTAATTATACATTTTATTGTTTAAGGTTTATTTTTTGGTCAAATACACAATAATTGTATAATAAGTTGATCTAGTTTTAGACGATACTTTAGTACTACTTTAAATATTATAATCGACCATCTGACATCTTAATGTGTCGTTTTCCTGTTTTAGGGTTGGGTTAGGGTTTAACCATTTAGGGTAAAACCCTAAAGCGTCAAAGTACCTTGAGGATACTTTTAAAAATGAAATCGAATAAAATATTAATATTTGTAATGAGTATAACAATATTAAAAATATTCAATCGTAAGTTATTAACTTTTTTTTTTAAATTCAAGAACCAGCAATAGCAGACTATCATTATTACTGCTATTCAGGCTATCTATTTTAGCATTTAGTTTTCCCAAAATAACTGACGTATTTGTAGAATATATTGGATACTATCAAGGATTTTGAAAGATATTATCTATAGCATAAGCTCTGCCGTAATAATACTACAGGCAATAAAATTATAGTTGAATTGATAAACTGTGTGTTTGTTATCTAATATTTTTTAGATATTTGGTAACTGATGAAAGATTTAGTTATGTCAGGTAACGGTGTGCTACATGGACACATTCATAAATTAAATAATCTGACATATATCCATGGACATATACATCACACTAAAGAAAATGAGATTAGAGAAAAATTAGATGATATTTTTTGTAACAGTAGTAATGAGGTGACTAGTTTAGAAACAGACTATACTAGCATGGAAACTGTCAATAGTAGTTTGGAAAATACCAACGGAATATGTGACTCAAATAAAAATTTTATTGATTGTAAACATTTTGAATTTATTAACTATGATAAAGATCACAACAAACTAGATAATATAAATGATCACGATGCTAATAGCAAGTGGGTTTCCCAATTGTTTAACGACCAGCTAGTTATGCTTCCGAATAAAAAAAGAAAGATCGAAGAAATTAAAGAAGAAATTGATGATGAATCTTTTAATAGTTGTAATGATTGTAGCCCTAAAGTTTTAGAGGTCTGTTGTGATATTAAACATGATAAAACAAATCATGACGACAATAATATAATAAACTCAAAGTCTTTTATAGACAGTGTTAATAACTCTAACATATATTCTAGACCAATAAAAAAAGAAAAATCAAATGGGTCTAATAAATTAAACTTAGATATTTATACTGAATCCCTAAATTTATTGAATAAAGAAAAATTAAATTCATTATTTGACAGCAAATCGATAAATGATATTAGCAATAGTGAAGATAAATATTTTAGTCAGAAAATGATAGATAATATAACAATACCGGATCTCAGTTGTGATCTTACTTGTGAAAGTGCCTGTACATTCCAGAACAAGGATGATATGAATGAAAATAATATTTATTTGGACAACATTAAAATTAAGGAAAATACTGAGGATATATATACAAATATAACTGACAATTTTGTGTCAGATAATACACACGAGAAACAATGTCATAATCATATAGTAAACTCAGAAGCTGATATAAAAATAATACAAGATTTGTGTGATATTTCTTCAATTTATCGTTTACCATTTACAAAACATTCTGTGCATAGTTCAGGTAGTGATCATGATCATTCTGAGCACACAAAAGAAGAATTAAAAAATCATTATCATTCAAATCACCACGAGCACCATCATCATTATGTCAACTTTCATCCTCATTCATTACTGAAAGATGAAATAAATTATCCGACAGATAATAATGCAGAGGTGTATTCACAATCTAATAGTTTTGAGCAAATGAATTATCTATCTCAGCGAGCATCAAAAAACAAGGAAAACATAAGCTATGAAAGATTGAAGACTTCATCATATTCTGTCAATCCCTCCATATTTCATCACCATATACAGAATTATAGGCCTCGACAAAATAGCCGTAATGAGAATGATATTTTCAATGAAACCGATATGAAATCAGAATCAAAACTGAGTACTATTGATTTCAATTGGAATTTTAATACACAAAATGAATCAAAATATTATTCAATAGAATGTAAATGGAATAATTGTGGTGCTAAATTTACAAGTTTGGTCGAGTTACAAAAGCACTTAATATATGACCATGTTTCAAAGGAAGATCATCAAAATCTATCATTGAACAAAGATGAAGTTCTATGTAGTTGGAAGGATTGTGACTTTGAAGGTGAAGATATTTGCTCTTTATTAAGTCATATTAATAGAAAACATGGTATAAATTTCGATATGAAATTTATTAATCTATATGACACAGATAGTAAGATTTTAAAGAAAGGTGATAGTGATTCTATAAATAATATAGAAAAAATTTCACAGGATCAAATTTTTACAGATTATACTTTATTAAAATCAAAATCCAGTTTTATATGTAAATGGGATGGCTGTGGTTTAACCTTTGAAAGTGCAGAAATGCTTAACAATCATGTGGAAAGTAATCACCTTTTATCTAGACAGTCAAAATATTATTGCCAATGGGAAAATTGTGATCGTAAATTCACTCAGAAACAAAAATTAGTGAGGCATATCAAAGTCCATACTGGTCATAAACCGTTTATTTGTGTTGTTTGTGATAAGAAATTCTCAAATCAAGAAATACTTATTCAACATCTAAGAGTTCATTCAGGTGAGAAGCCTTATAAATGTGAAATATGTGGAAATGCCTTTTCTAGTGCTAGTTCCTTAAAAGTTCATAAAAGGACACATACTGGTGAAAAACCATTATCTTGTAATGTTTGCGGAAAAAGATTTAATTCTTCATCAAACCTAAGTAAACATATTAAGACCCATAAAAAACAATATAAATGTCCAAAATGTTTAAAAAGTTATAATAGTGAAGCGAAGCTGATTTCTCATTCTAAAAGATGCTCTTAGATAATTCGTTTACATTCTGAAGTGTTAGATGGTCGTTATATTTTAGATTGTGTAAATTTCGCCTGAATTACTTATAGGATTAAGAGTTTACTTTTAATAGCTCTCACATTATATATACCTATTGAAATATTTAAATATCAAAATTAATTACATATTATAGAAACATAAATATATGATGTATTGAAAAAGAAATTTGCTTACAAATAATTTTTTAACAGCCTTAATCTTTCGACAGCCTGCTCTAGGTAATCATCGTCCTTACAAACAGCAAACCTTAGTAAATTTTCTGCTGCTTTTTCGTGCTGTTTAATATAAAACTCTGTTGGAGGGATTGCAACGACACCTAACTCATTTATTAGCCAATTTGAGATACGGAAATCTTTAGCTTTATTTATTATTTCATCGGGAAATTTGTAATCTTCAGGAATTTTGACTTTAGAAAAGTCAACAAGTAAGAAATATGATCCCTCAGCCTCTGTGTAAGGTAATCCCAATTCATCAAATACCTTGGTAAAAATTTTGTATTTTCTAATATACTCTTTTCTCATATTTTCAAAATAACCATTCTTTAAGGCAACATTGATGGACTCAGCACAAGCTTCTTGGATAGGGGAAGGTGATGCAAAACAAATTCTTGTGTGAGCTTTAGAAACATAATTTAATAATTCTGCATTTAATGAGATGACCCATCCAATTCTCCAACCTGTTGCAGCAAAAGTTTTACCTGCTGAACCAACTGTTAAAGTTAATTGACCTATTTCTGGTGACAAAGTAGCAATTCTTGTAAATTCATTCACAAAATACAAATTATCATACACTTCATCGGATATAATAATTATGTTATGCTTAACACAAATATCTCCTATTTTCTTTAACTCTTCACGAGTAAAGACTTTACCAATTGGATTATGTGGTGTGTTTATAATTATGGCTTTAGTTTTATCAGCAATTGCATTTTCAAATTGTTCAAAGTCTATGGTCCACTCAGTACCTTTAGTCACTCTCTTGTCCAAATCTTTTGGTGGATTTATTGGTACATAAACAACTTTACCCCCGCATAATTCGATATTTGAAATATATTGATCAAAAAATGGCTCAAATACGATGACCTCATCTCCTTGGTTCAAGATGCCCATTAAGGAAGCTAATATACCTTCATTTGCTCCAGTTGTAATCAGAACATTTTCTGGTTTTAGAGTTTGTTTATAAAGTGGAGAATATAAATCTATCAATGCATTTATTAGAGTTGGCCTGCCTCTGGTAGGAGAATATTGATTTACTAAAGGTACTTCTACAGCTTTTTGCAAGGCCTCAATGGCAAATTTTGGTGGAGAATAGGAAAAGAACCCTTGACCTAAATTAACTAATGGCCTATCTTTATTTTTGGAATTGGTACTAGCTTGTGCAGCAGTTTCATTTGTTAAAGTCCAAACATCTTTGGAATTATTTTGTGTGAAATATTTATTAGGAGTAAACTTAATTTTGGAAGTAGTCATAGTCTTTAGTGATCTGATCAGCCTTAACGACATTAATTAAATTTTGGAGAGATATTAAAAAGTCTTAAAAACTGGATGATAGTCAATTGAGTAATTTTTGTAGTTCCTATAAAACTTATAAGTTTTCGTTTTTAATTATTCGATTATATATGTAATCATCTTATCTATAAATATAAATCAAGAATACTGTGGCGTCATATATATTGAACTATCGGTAATTTGATGCTAATCACGTGACATGTTGTAATATATAGTAGGTCGGCAATAGGCATATAAATATGTTTGAGAAACTATGCTTTCAGTGTTAATGTAATTGATTAACAGCAGCATATGTAACTTATATGAAATTGAAAAATGCAGCTAGTTGCTATAAGTCATTAATTATGCGTGTAAATGGAGATGATTATGGTATCATTATGTAAATATCAACAACGCAGTATGCATGAATTTGTAATTTTTATAAAAAAATGCATTGCAAATAGAAATCTGATGAGTGGATCAACTCAAATAAGAACAGAAACTGATTTTAATTCAGCATTACATTCCTCAATTATTTTGGCGTCTTGTTCGAGTAGATCGCAAAGCTCATTCCATTCTTTTTCATCTTTATTTAAATTACCATCTACCGATTGTTCTGATATTTCTATAATATTATTTAATTCATTTTTCAAAAACTTGATAGATTCTTGTTGTTCTTGTTGTCTATGGACAGCAGCATTAAACATTCTTACTTGGTCCTTAATTTCTTTAAACAATAGCGATTCAGATTTTGAAAGTGGCATGCTTTTGTATTGATTTGTTTGTTTAACTTCCTCCAACTTCTTAGTTAAAAGAGACATTCGTTCAGAAATTTTATCATTGCGTTCTGTAAACTTTTTGAACTTAGTGGCTTGTATCTCATAGTTCTCTGTAATAGATTGATTGTGTAGTATTTCCTTATTAGCATGCATTAATTCTTCAGCCAACATATCTTGTTGTTCGCGTAATCTTGTATGCAACATTAACGCTATGGTTTGACCTTCTAATACCTTTGAGCCCAACTCTTTGGATACCTCAGTGATATACTTCAATTGAATCTCATTTTCATCATTATTTAGTGGTTTCTGTCTTATTTCTGCAGAAATAACCTCTTTGTATGGAAGTTTACAAGAGCTTATGTACTTTTGAATGGCAATATTAATTTCATTCATTGGTTGGGAAAACTTCTTAAATCCTATCTTAGCAATTTTTTGGGCATTACTATTTTCTTTTACAAGGTCAGATTTTCGAACCTGTTTTGGAATATTTAAGATATCCCATGTAAAAAGTTTTTCTTTTGATAGTAGTAATAATAACTCTTTCTTGTTAACATCACTCCAAATAAGACATGAATCAGGTTTTTCATTGAGTTCCAACACTTGAGTACTACTCTTTATATTAAGATTAGTCAAATTTTGGAGGTCGTTATCCTTAATACATTGTGAAAGAATATCTGACCAGCCGGAAGTATCGATAAGACTTGCAGACTTTTCTCCTAAAATGATATTCTTCCCATTCGCTACCTTTATATTGACAATTGATTTCAAATTATCAGGATTGAACTTTAATTTTTCTATTAGGATAAATGAATTGTTAAATGCATAATCCTTCGAATCCCACGACATAGTAGACTCCATATCCTTGTATAAAATTATCAATGTGCCATTGTCAAAAGAAACCAAAAAAAGCTCATTATCATTTCCTATTGAAAGTACATTGATATTAAGTGCAGATGCTTTATAAAGTTCTTCCGGAAAAGGTGTTATAGAAAAACTACCTTGTGCTCTAGCACAACAGTAACCCGAATTGATTTTAACATCGTATATTTTATCTTCATCAATATTTTTTATAAATTTATTTTGTGAGTTTATATCATCACGTATAGTTGACAAAAACTGCAACTGTCTAATGACATTTCTTTTGACATCTTCGCTGTAATCATTTTCTAAGTTTTCAAATAGAATGATTGATTTCTCAAATAGCTTGTCAATTTCCTTTCTCTTTACCGAAAGTATTGGTATCAAAAATGGATAAAACAAATATATATCGCTTTCAGTTATAGCATATAGTGAAAGGTTATCGGAGCTAAAAGTAATATCCACAATGTCTTCAACTCGGTTGGAAAGACCCATGACACCCTTAATATGAAAATTTGTAAAGCAGGAAGGAGGTATATCTTCAACATTTAATACTTCCTTAATATCAACAGAATATATGTTGCTATTTTTTAATAGTACAACTAAGCATGGATGCGCCAAACCTAATGGGTGAAATAATATTTTATTAATTGTGCTGTTGAAACTTCTAAAATTATATGAACGAAGTTGCATCATTTTATTCACTGAAAATGATTTATCATCTTTGGCATACCACAGTTTCCAAGGAATCTCTAGCACATGTGCTTCAAACTCATTGTAAAGACAAATATAATCACCAGTTGGGTCTGATATGATTGATATGTCACCAGACAAGTGCTTATCCAACGTCATGGATTTGAAACTAGTCTCTTCGTCATCCAAGAATCCAAACCTTATTGTATTATCCTGATATAAAACAATTTTAGATCCATTGTCAATTGTTATGGACGATCTTTTGGACAAGTCTGGGGAAACTGAAAACCTCTTAAAAATTGGATGCAATTGAGGAGAAACCATAGCAAATGATTATAATCGACTTTGAATTCAGTGACTCCGGTGTTTACTCAAACAGATTCAACAAGTTCAAATTAGGAAGGATTCTGCAAAGGAGTCTATTTACAAAATAGCTTTGATTCTCAACTAAGTTTTCATATATAACATAAAATGTCAATAGTTTCTCTGCTCTTGTAAAATAATTTTTATTATTATACAAAAATCGTATTCAATGATATTTACAGGTATATGATATATATCTATACTATATATATGGTTAAAACTGGAGCATTAGAACGTTAAAAACACTAATACTATTATATTTGTTTTAAGAAATTGTTCTGCTTAATGCTAGCTCTATTCTTCCTTCTTAGCTCCTTCCTTCTTAGCTTAATTGGATCATTTTGTAATTTCGCAATCTGAGCATTTTTATCCAAGACCGTCCATAACCATGGGGGATAATCTGAGTCTTCTAGTGCAAGGGGATCTTTACCACTCTTCATTACATTTGTTTTCAATGGAGTACCAACTTTACACGATGATTTCAACACACTTGCCTGAGATTCTTGTAATAAGACACTTCCTCTTGAAAAAAAACGTCTTGTAAAAACCGATATCATCATATTCTGTACCAAAAATAAAAACTTAAAACCTTTGGGGTTTGTGATATATTAATAATATTGTGTAAATAGAATTTCACCCAATTCCAGAGCCCGAAGGATCAATTATAGATAAACTCTATAGACGTGCTCCTGATATAACTAACATATATATCTACATATATGAATATATAGTAGTAGCCTTTGCAGTTTATTATATCATGTGAGTTGCATTTCTGTATCATATATCAAATATTATTAATCACGTGATTTTATTATAATAAAAGATTTAAGATGATATAGTATACAGTTATTTATCGATGAGCTCTGGTTGCATTCAGCAACAACTGGTCCATGGTAGATGTTATCATTTACATATATCATCAAACAATTGTCTTTGAATATATAATACATATAATCTTTTTTTATTTTATTTTTTTTTCTGGATTGTTTTGATACTGTCACATTATAGAGGTGACTAAAGTTTCTAGCGACCAGCCCATAATAACATTCATAAATATGTTCCACATCATGTAATAGCATATTTTTGGTGAGAATACGCTCCAAATGAATAGATGGTATCTAAGTATGGTACACGAAATTAGTAAAAATAATCCTGAAATGCAGTTAAAAAGTAATATTATTTTTCTTCTCTCAACTAATGTAGTCCATTTTTGCAGATTATTGTCAATAGTCCATGGGAACATTGACCAATATATTGATGGTGCGTAATTAGATATTGCCATCATCCAGCCAACAAAATAAATGTTGTAATTTTCTGATACTCCATTGTACGCGTTTGTTAAATCAATAGTGGCTATTGAATTGGTATTTCCGAATTGATAGAAGGTAAAGTATTGCATGACTAGAGAGATCGTGGTTATTATTTGTGTATTATGATAGTAATAGCGGTTAATAATTTTTTCCAAACTACTTTCTAGAATTTCAAATATTAGGTATAACCCAATGTTTCTTGATGAAGTTTGAAACATTAACAAAAATGTGATAATTTTTTTGATATCGGTAATTGGATTTTCTAACCATTTTGCTTTAAATTTCGCTATTAACAGAACCAAAGTCATTGATATAATAATACAATAAAAAAATAATTTAGCTAATGGAATTAAAGTTAATTCAAATAATTGATTAGGTGGAATATTACCCCCATCCATTAAGTAAGTGATTAAAACTAAAACATATCGTTTGATAATCGCTGGCACATGTTCTTGATTTGCAATTGCCCAGCTGACTTTATAGATCACACACAGATTTGCTAATAAATATGACAACATAAAAGAAGGGAAATTGCTTGTAGACCCTTTGATCATTACAAAAATAATTGTAAACGTGTTTAGGTACCATTGATAATCAATATATTGAAGTTTCAATAAGTTTGATATAACAAAAGGGTAATAATACTTTTGACCACTATTATTCCATCCTCTAATAAGTCTTAAGCATATAAATATAACAATGTTATAGAACTTAGTATTAGTGTTATACATGATGGAATAAGCACAAAATCCAGTCGCAATCCACCACCAAATTTGGTGTTCTTCCTCGATAAAACTACTGGCAAATGATGATATTCCTATAATTAAGCTGATGGCAATAGGTACAACGTTATTTCCATAATTTGAAAATGATTTATAAATTTTAACCATTGTTACAAAAGTTAACAAAACGATTGAGATATAAATTTTATTCATGTTATAATTTGTCGCATTATGCATTAATTCGGATTGTAGTGATCGCATATGTAATATAATATCGTTGACACTATCAGTAGTAAAATTAACACTACTATAAAGTTGATTGGCCTCTTGAGATTTGGATAATTTAACTAATTGGAAAAAATTTTCTTGTAATTTAGTCCTTACAATTTTAGGATCTAATAACTGTAAAAATTCAGGTATTAATACCCCTACGCTATTTATTGGCATTGGTATATTAAATAATGCAGATAACGTTGGCACAAAATCAACTTGTTGAATAAATGATAAATATTTGTAATCATTCTCCTCTTCAGTTGAATTCCCATTTGATTTAATTGGTAAAATTACATTTTTTTGGCTTGTTGGCTTTGAAAAATTTTTTAGCTTTTTAGAAATCATCATCAGACCTGCTGATGTTTCTCCAGGCGATGATCCACCATGGTTTCCACCATTATTCATACCATGATCACCCATTACACATAGTAAAGTATCCTCAGAATCCCCTAAGGTATTGTATATATTTCTTAAAATTGCATCCATCTCCTCATGCTTGCCTTTCATAAAGCTAGAATGAGACCCACCTTTATGACCAATATGATCCAATCCCAAGTAATGTAAAATTAAAACATCCCACTCTTTTTCCTCTTTGAACTGTTTTTCTAGATGTCTGGTAACGTTGAGATCAACCTGTTCAAAATCACTAACAAAAAACGAATTAGTTCCTTCAGATTCAGAAAATATTTCTAAAGGAAATAGTTTCAACCATGTATCATCTCCAAAAAATCTAAGTCTTTTTTTATTATTGTGGAACTGTATTGGCCAAGAATCTTGATCTTTCAAATTTGAAGAGGAGTCATCTTCTGCTACATTTAAAATAGCATCCAAGAAATTTGGGGTTGAACCCGTTGTTATTCCCTTCAGTCTCGGTAGAGTAACAGTAGGTGGGTTAGAAAATGCAGTAAATCCCCAAGCTTCACCAGAATTTAAAACCTGATGAGCAAAATGGAAGTGTGACATTTGCTCTTCATATAAAAAATCACTTCTCAAAGCGTCAATGACAACTAAAATCAATTTATTGAAAGCAGGCTTGGAGTTCAATTGCAGATCTTTATCAAAATTAAATTCAGCAGAACCTTTTAAAACATTTTTTGATGGGAAGAAACCAAAACAAAATATAGTAATTGCTGATAGCTGTAGGATCAGCAGTTTCACCGACCAAAACATGGTTTTGATATATTATTTTATTTAGAGCTTATCAGAATGAAGGACTTTTGTAGTTATATAAATTTTAGAAATATAAATTTTGAAGAGCAGGTGATAATAGGGTATATTCAATAATTGATTAGTAATGTATCAACAGATCTTATAATTGTAGATATGAAACAATTATACAGAATACAGAAAGTATCGAAATTTAATCATTAAAAGTTTTGTCAACATTGTAAACTTCGCTGAAAATGGCGATGCGATGAGATGCGAATAGTAAAGTTCGAATTATCTGATGAGCTATAAAGGAAATTTACTGCTATAGAGGTAATAATCAAGTTTTTATTGGAAAATTTTTAGATTACAGTTACTGATTCAATACTATGATAATTTATGTGTGTATTTAATTATATTGCTAAAAATATATAGAAGGGAAGGTATTCATGATGCCTTGAAGATAAATAACTTGAATGAAAAATGCAATTGAACTATTGTAGTAATTGATCCCTGTAGTGTGGTTGATTATTGACAAACTTGGCGGCTCTTTTGTCATGTGTTTTCTTATCTTTGATTTCTGTTTTCCAGGCTCTTTGTTGTGTTCTAATTGTTTCTCTATCTGGTAATTCTCCAGTTATAAAGTGCTTTCTTGTTTCAGCAGCTATTAAAGTACCTTGACCTTCGGTTAATATCTTTTCGGGCCTTAAGTTTTGTCTATAATAACGTTGAAGAGAACGGTTACCAACTTTAATACCAGAAGGTAAATGTAACTCAATACCATCATGATACAAAAATTCAGTTGTGCCTTCTTCATCTTCTTCTAGTTCTTCGCCTTCTTCGCCATCAACATCTTCATCATCAACGTCTTCCCAATCTTCTTCGTTGCCCTGTGTAGTCGATGTATTTGAATAGAAACTCTCGAAGTTGTAAAACTCAGAAATTTCAAGTTTTTCGTTGTTCGACTCATAAGGAACTTTACAATGTCTCTTAGCTAGCATGTGGGATCTAACAGCATTTAAGGAAGAACCTTGGTAGTTGCAAACAATACAAACATTACCTAAACCAATCTTTTCAGACATATACTTTACTAAACCTTCTTTGTTAACGAGATATTTTTGTTCTGGGATATAGAAACCATGGTTTTGGTACATATGTAATAAATTTAACTCAAAATTTTCAAAAGTTTTATTGTTTGTGCAAAATAAGCACTGTTCAAGTGGAATATCAACTTTGTTTTTAAGTTTCTCTGCCATTAATACCTCAGCTAGTTGCTCTTCAGTTAATTCAGGAACGTGCTCCTTGTCTTCTTCAGTTTGCTCGACTGTGTTTTCAGAATTATTTTGTTCATTAATATTAACCTCTTTGACCTCTTCAGTCAATTTATCAACTTCGGTTGCGGTAGAAGACCCAGTATTTTGTCCCTGTAAAGCCCGCTGTTCTAACATTTTTTGTCTCGCAATTTCCAATAATTGTCTCTTCTTTTCCAATAGAGCTTCTTTATCCTTTCTTCTTTGCTCTTTCTTAGATAACTGTTTTGCATTTTCATTCGTCTTTGCGCTCTCATTCAACTTAGAGGTAAAGACATCTTCTGATATAGGTGGTAAGTTAGCCACTCTTCTCTTCAGATTGTAACGATGCCAATCTGATTTCATATGATCTCTTTGATCATTACCAGTTGGAAATTGTAAATTACAGGAATTACAAGTATAAACGCCTGACATTTCTCTTTTGTGATGTAACAACTTCTCCTGTGATTAAAATAAGACTTCGATACCTGTTTTGTTATTTCTTAAAAACAAAAGTGCAGTGGTTTTGCAGTGTAAAGAAGGCAGTTTATAATACTTTCAAGTTTATTTTATATAATCTTACTTCACCTCATCTCATCTCACCTCATCTTTTAATTGAATTTTTTACACTGAGTGTAAATAAAAAATTTTCGATTGTAACGTGCATAAGTGAAATGTAGAGAAAGAATCGTAGAAAACCTTATGTTTTGATATCATATTTATATTATATGCATATATATAGCTTTAAATGAAGATGATGAAGCTGAAGGTGTGTATGGCTCATAATCAAGTTTATATGGTTATGTATGTGGTTTGATATTTTGATAATGGGGGATAAACGACTATTATTCATTTTTTCTAGTTTTATAATAGGAGCTGATCTGGTAACGGACCATGATCATATAAATCGGAACAATCAGTAGGTTTACTATTGTACCTAATATTAGTTGTAGTAACCACAATGGTGAGTTGTTGTCGTGTTTGTTTGGACCCATGTCTAGCGACATTAAAAACCATCCAATAAAATCAGTAGTAACATCGTCGTAACCTTTTTGTAGCCACCATATAATCTTATCACAGCATTCTTCACATGAAATAGCATCAGAGGGGCCCTCTATTAACTTAGTCACCTCTGGTTTTGTAAGATTCTCTTGCTCAAATCCTTCACTTTGGAAGTTACCGGGATAAATTACAGAAATTCTTTGATCCGGATGTTCTTGTCTTAAAATAACTGCCAAAGCTTTAATGCTTTCCTTTAAAGGCTGGTACTGGCTGTAACCGATGAATGGGAAAAACGCAGTAACACTTGACAAGATTATCAAGTGACATTCATTATAATGTTTCAAAATATTGTGAGAAAAATTTAATATTGTCGAATAATTCATAGCCACACCGGATTCTAGTTCTATTGGTGTCAAATCTTTGAAGAGCTTAGGAATAGACCCTCCTGCGCATGCTAAAGCTTGTGTTGGTTTTAAATTCATTTTATTCAGAATATCACATAGTTCTGCAACGTTATTATAACTGGATAAATTACAAGGATAATAATACAACCTATTACCGTTCAGGGAATGCTTTTCAAATGCGCTATTATCACTACCCAACAAAAAGTGATCACCACTAACATGAGGATCGTTAACAATACTCTCAACTGCACAGATTAACTTCTTCTCAGACCTGCTCACTATAACTATAGTTGAATTTCTTGCCTCACGATAATATTTGATAGCAAATTGTTTACCGAGACCTTGCGACCCACCAGTGATAACAATCACCTGGTTATCTAACGAGTATGCTGTCATCCCAAATAGCTCACTAGGATACTTCCTTGGCTCTTGCTCGAAAACTCAAAATTTACAACTCTATAAACTAACTTTATCAAAGATTTCTTTTATTTATTTTTAAATAAATCATCTCCATCATTCTTTTATTTTAAGACTTACTCCATTGAACGAAAACATAATAGATGGAGAGAATGTTCGTAGCAGATGAGCGAGGTGGCTTATTATTTGTTACCCTATATGATCCAATGCCGAGAATGTTAAGAAATAAGCATCATAACGTCAATTTACACGTCCAATATTAGTATCAAACGAACCGCTATCTTTCTAGCTTTCATATGGCTCGAGGAAATGGCCATAGCTATCTTATAACTATAACTAATCCTCATATTAGGCCATTTCTGTATCGTTAAGTGCATTGAAAACCGTTTATTTACAACTTATTTTTTCTTTTTAGGTAATGCAAATGTGATTTTTGTTCGAAAAAAGTTTCGAAAAATTTGTTCGGTGCAAATGAAAGAAAAGAAAAAGAAAAATGTTACAAAGGACAGAACTTGTTGCTCTAATGCGCAAATTTAATACACATCAATTGCTATCTGAAACGCCATTTCGCCCTACTATATGACTGCTTTTCAAAATGTCCATTTGATGGCGTACTTCTCTTATAAGAAAATGTCGAATTACATTGAAGAACTCATTGTGTCAGGCAGTCATCAGTGATCATTCAAGCCTAAGTGTATCAAGATGGGTGTTCCAAATCAATTTTTAAGAGAGTTGCCAAAGTGTGAGCATCACTTGCACATTGAGGGTACTTTGGAGGCCGAGCATTTGTTCAAGTTTGCAAACAGAAATAAGATTGCTCTTCCAGAAGATTTTCCAACCACCGTCAAGGATTTAAAAGCCAAATACAACTTCAGCAACTTGCAAGAGTTCCTGGATCTTTATTATATTGGTGCTAGTGTTATTGTCACAGAGGAAGACTTCTACGAGCTAACTTTTGCTTACTTCAAAAGAGTTTCTAAGCAAGGTGTTGTCCATGCTGAGATATTCTTCGACCCTCAATCGCATACCTCTAGGAATGTTTCTATTGTTACCGTCATTAGTGGTTTAACTAGAGCTTGTAAAGAAGCCGAAGAGAAGTTTGGTATTACTAGCAAGTTGATCATGTGTCTATTGAGACACACTACTTCCGCTGAGTGTTCTAAAGTTATTGAATCCGCTAAAAAGTACATTAAAGATGGTACCATTGCC
Source organism: Tetrapisispora namnaoensis (assembly GCA_003705985.2). NCBI lineage: Eukaryota > Fungi > Ascomycota > Saccharomycetes > Saccharomycetales > Saccharomycetaceae > Tetrapisispora > Tetrapisispora namnaoensis. Next base: position 114,961 of record PPKD02000012.1, on the reverse strand, counting down.
GGTTTAGGTTTAGATTCAAGTGAAAAGGATTTTCCACCAAGTCTTTTCGTTGAATGTTTTGAGCAAGCTAAAAAGTTCAATCCAGATTTGAAGTTAACTGCCCACGCTGGTGAAGAAGGGCCAGCCTCATACGTTACGGAAGCTTTGGATTTATTAAAGGTCGAAAGAATTGATCACGGTGTTAAGGCTGCTGATGATGACAAATTATTAGAAAGATTAGCTGAAGAAAAAATTATGTTAAGTATTTGTCCTTTATCTAATGTTAAATTGCAGGTGGTTGAAAAAACTGCCGATTTACCATTGCAAAAGTTATTAGACTATGGTGTTCCATTTTCTATCAACTCCGATGACCCAGCCTATTTTGGTGGTTACATTTTAGAAAACTTCTACCAGCTGTCTAAAGAATACCCACAGTGGGGATTCTTCACTTGGGGACAAATAGTTAAGAACAGTATCAATGGTTCGTGGTGTGATGCTAAGAGGAAAGATGAATTAGTAAACGAAGTTGATAAAATTATAACTAAGTACGTTAATAGAACAGTTGATGAAGTTAACAGAATTGAAGGTAAGAAATTCTAAAAACAAACTGATATTTAATCAAATTTTAAATTCTGCATTAAAACTAACCATTCAATCAGTTTGATTGTAGTTGCTTTCATATAAATAACTATTTATTTGGGTTAAAACCAAATAATTTTGATAATATAATTTTAACACCGAAACTATTTCATTAAAATTCAAATAACATATATAGTAGATTGAACATTGTCGTTTGTTATGTTATATATAGAGGAAATACCTTACTTAGGCGTTCTGACATTTTAATCTAACGAAACTGTTCGTAATTTTATTTTGTCCTGTAATATTATCATCGTTTGAGTGCTTAATGCAGCAAACTCAAAGCAATTGGTGAACAATCTTAATAGAAGCATTCATTAACAATAAATTGACTTTTCATATTTTGAAATTGAACCATTCTATGCATGTTACATTTATCCGTACCGCTCTGTCAAAATACTTTTTTACTTTTACCTATTCATGCGATTTTTTCACCAAAACATTTGGCTATGATATAAATTCAAGAATTTTCCATATTATGCGATTTGTCATACATATATTAAAGCTTAGTAATTGATAATTATATAATGAACGTGTATTTATAATTACGAAAAGCTGTAAATTAAGTCAATTTGTTTGTTATATATTCATAAGTTCGTGAGACTCTAGTGCTTCTGCAATCGTTTGTAATATTTATCTATTGATTGTGGTTGTGTTTAAAAGTAAAAGACTATATATTAACGGATTAGCAATAAATTAAATATGACAAGTCATATTTCTAATGATGAGTTGAAGGAGAAATACTCTTCTAAATTATCCAGAAGAGCTGCATTGAGGAAACTGATTCCATTTTGGGATGATTTGGAGGAAAACCCTCAAGATTTGATTGAATTGGCAGGTGGTATGCCTAACCCAAAACTGTTCCCTATTAATACTATAGACTTGAATATTGTTGATAAGCCTCAATTTGGTGAGATTAAAACAGAGAAGGCATCAATAGGTTTATATGAGCCGGCATATTTCCCAATGGCACGTAGTTTTCAATACATGGAGTCAAAAGGTCCACCAGCAGTTATTAATTTTGCTAAAAGTATCATTGAACGTATTAATAAGCCCAAGTATGACAATTGGGATATAACCTTAGCTAGCGGTTCAAGTGATGGTATGTTTAAAATTTTTGAAACTCTTTTAGATGAAACTACTTCAATCTTTATGGAGGAGTTTACTTTTACACCTGCTGCATTTGTAGCCAGGGCTACCGGTGCCTCATGTATTCCCTTAAAGATGCGCTTGAGTGAAAATGCAGATGAGCAAGGTATTGATGTTGAATACATGGAAAATTTGTTGGATAATTGGGAAACATCTGAGTTTAAGGACAAACCTAAACCAAGAATGATTTATACAATCGCCACTGGTCAAAATCCAACCGGTATGACTTTATCAATGGAAAAGCGTAAAAAGATTTATATGATCTGTCAAAAGCATGATATTATAATTTTAGAGGATGACCCATACGGTTATTTACTATTTCCAAAATACGATCCAAATGAACCATACAAAAATTCGTATTCTGATGACAAAGAACTTACAGTGGCTACTTACCTTGATGAATATCTCATGAAATCGTTTTTAACCTTGGATACTGATGGTCGTGTTCTTAGATTAGAAACGTTTTCGAAAGTGTTTGCTCCTGGTTTAAGATTAAGTTTTATTGTTGGTAATTCATACTTTATTGAAAGATTTGTTGATTTTAGTGATGTTTCTAGTAGGTCCCCAAGTGGTACATCACAAGCAATTTTACTTGCCACAGTTGACAAATTTGCTCAACCATACTTGAAACAATTCGATGGTGACGTTACTAAAGCTTCTCTTGAAGGTTGGTTTAAATGGGTTATGAGTTTAGCAGATATATACACACATAGAAGAAATATATTAGTTACTTCATTACGAGAAACAAAAGCATTTAAGAAGGGTTACATGACAATTTTAGAACCTTCTGCTGGTATGTTTATTGACATAAAAGTTCATTATCAGGGTATTGAAAAACTAAAGAATAAAGATGTCATCAGTATTATGGATGGGTTGAACTCTACATTAATTTCCAATAAAATTAAAATTGTGTTAGGTTATAAAATGGCTTTAGAAAAAGAATTTTCTGAAGATCATTGTGATTTCTTAAGGGTTACTATTGCTTATGCAAGTAGTGATCAACAATTAACCAAAGCTGCAGAACGTATTGGTAACGGTATTGTAGAGTTTTTAGAAAACTAAAATGTATAAATTTTTTTAAAATATAAAATTTACTAAAGTGTGGACACTTTCTTTTCTTTACGACGTCAATATGTAATTCAACAAAAAACTTCCGATTATTGACACTTTACATAATGGCCTGCAGTCCTGATAATATTGGAAAAAAGGAACAATCAATTTGAAATATATATGGGTTGTGTTTTATTACAAGTATATATTTAAATGTTTAAACATAAATAGCAAGAAATGATATGCATTTCCACTCTCTTGAAGTTGCTCATCGATTGTTTAATGGGGTATAATTACTTGGGGTTAACGAACTATAACTATATATGGACAGGAGTTTAATTTCTTCTGATGCTCGGAAGGTCTGCTACAATTCGATTGTACAGATTTAAAATTTTAATAATTATTAATGAATGAATGAATGAATGTAATATGAAATTTAAATTGCCATTATGTAAAGCAATGGAAATCGATCTCGAAGAGTGTTTTTAAATGTGATTGTTACTAAATATAAAAGCGATGTTGTCTAATCATAAAGATTTCAGAAATTTATGACAGAGATTCTTCAACAGGCAATTAAATTTATGGGAATAACGAAACAATGTCTTCTAAAGCGGTAACACCATTAGCTAAAGCAATGGATAACAATAATTGAGCCTTAGTTGGGGATAAGTAACCAGCAGAACAAGTACCAGTTGGGATAGCGTAGTCACTTAAGAATGGGTAAGTGTTAACACTCTTAGCGAAAACAACTGGGACACCGACACTAGTGTAATTAGCAGTAGTCTTGAAAGTGTCTCTTTCATCTTCGGTAGCAACAACAATAACACCATCGACGGAAATAGATAAGCTGTCTAATAAAGTGGCAGATAATTCAGATTCGGAGATGATTGGAATAACTGGTACGTAACCTAGATCTCTGGTAGCGTTGTAGTTGGTGAATTGAGTGAAGTTCTTTCTGATGGTAGAGTCCTCAGATAAGAATTTGGTTTCGAAGCTATTGAAGAAGTAGTTAACAGATAAGTCATCACCACAAGCAGCAACTGGAACACCACCGAATGCATTGTATCTGGTAGTGTATGGAGAGAAAACACCTGGGTAAACGTAATCATCGTTAGTAACAACTAAAGTACCTTTAGATTCAGTGTGGTTGGCAACAACAACACCGTAAGCATCGTTTTGAGCAATAACAACTGGCTTTTCAGAATCAATGACAATGGAGTTTAAGAAACCTAAGGATTCGACAGAGTCACCACCGGAGACAATGACAACACCCTTGTAACGGTCATCAGTAATAGTTGTGTTAACGATTTCAGCAACTTCGTACAATTGGGTTAAGTTCAAAGCGTTGGTTTGATTGAAACAGTACTTGTATTCAACTCCAGTAGTGTTCTTCAACTTGAAGTCACCACCGGTAATAATAACCTTGAAGATGTCCTTAACTTCTTCGGTAGAGTTGGTCCAGTTACCCCAAGCAGTGGAGTTTGAGCTGGTACCATTAACGGAAGTGTAGTTGAAGCTAGTGTAATTGCTTGGAGCAAGGGTATCGTGAGCTTGGTTGTTTTTCAAAAACTTGGACCAGTTAGTTGGTTGAGCGGCAGCTAAAGAGGAGGCGGCTAACAAAGCGGAAAGTTGTAACTTCATATTATCTTAAGTGTACGTGTTTGTGGGGATGATAATTGTTATCTTTTTACTGTCTTATGTAATTTCCATAACGTAAAAGTTTTAAATATATTACATGAGACGGAAAGAAGTAGAATTTGGATGAATACAAGGAAATAAAATGTTGTTTATATATGTTTTCAAGATGGACGACCATCATTTGGACCATGCCAGGTTGCAACTGCGAGTGAGACGAGCTAAAAAGAGCATGTGTGTGTCAGACTCTCTGGTGCTCTTCCGCCGTTGTAAATACGAGGAAATACATTTCTTATTTTAATATAACGCAACAATGAGGGAGCAGAGAGCCTTCAAGAAAGAGAAGCACTACTTTCTAAAAAAGACTCAATCCCAATTGGCAATAAGATACAAACGAGAGAGATGCATACCCAATTAGTATATTTTTTTGAATATTTTGTTAAATTTAATTAGTTACACGTCGATGAGTTATAAAGGATGAAACGTAATGATACCAATATGAGGCATTTTGTGAAATCTCTTAGTAATTAGAGAAAAACTAAAACAAAGTCATGGAACAACACTTGAGACCTTAAAGATAGAAAGCATCAGTCTGTAGCAGGGCCATTACAAATTGAAAGATCTCATAATACCCAAAGCGGCAAACTTTCTCTGAGTAAGGCCTTCCGAGATAGGAAATGCTTCTCAATTTGCCCACAGCTCCCGCTACAGTTTTCAATATAACTTTGGCCAGATATGGTAATGTTTCAAAAGGATAGATGAAAAAGTTTGTCTTTGTTAGTAAACGGAGATGTGTGTGAACCAAAAGGGATGTGTATTGTGCTTCTCGTGGCACTGCCGATGCTCAATCGTGCAACGGCGACCGAGCGGAGGACGAAAGAGTCTCTTTTGCACTGTTTGGTTGTGTTTGTGTTTCTTGCCTAATAGGGGCTCTGGCCGTGCCCTTAAAAAATCTCGCCGTAGGCGTTAGGGGAGCCTCGAGTGAGGAGGGCTCGAGAGACGTGGCAGAGAAGAGACATGGAAACAAACAGCGAGCGAGTAACCGATGGGCTGTGGCCCATCGGTTACTCGCTCGCTGTAGCAGGCCGAGCGGCGCCGCGTGCGTGCGTTTGTGGGCGAACGTCCCAGGCAGCGGTTCATAAAATAACTCAACATCCGTTTAGGGAAACGTTATTGGGCGGTGGGCGGACTCCGCAGAGAAGAGCGCATCTGAGCCCCCGGTGGCGATAGCGGCGGTATTTCTTTTACGTGTGCTCTTGCGTAGTCCTCCTTGCCGGTTTTCAAGTCTGTAGCTTTCGGAACTTCGATGCGGGCGGGCAGGGCTTGATGAGGTCTGCGTGGTGGGCATGCCGGCAGCAAAGGTATTGTGGCACGTGATATTGTGCCGGGTAAGCAACAGTGTGTGTCCGGGTATCAGATGTGGTGTTGGCACGCGGCCAGTCCGGGTAGCGGTGTTGTCCCGCATTTTTCTTTGCAGGTGGACAAGATACACGACCAGATCACCATCCCCATCTCTCTAATTTGTCGATCGGAAATATGAAAAAAATAACTAAGCAAGAAAAAAGTTACAGTGCAATGGAATGTTTCTAGGAACGACAACAAAATGTTAATTGCGAAAGGGTTCTTTGGGTGATTCTGGTTCTCCGTTTGTTAGTCGAGGTGTTGATTCAGCTACATGGACAGCGTCGAGGGAGCAGAATCTGTGAAGGAATTACATAATTCCGATATCGTATGCTCGTTGGCTGTGTGGGTGTTGACGCCAAAGCGCTATTACATCACATCTAACCGAAGAGATAAATAATATTATTATTAGCGAAAAATAAAATTGCTAGTGGTTTCTTTCATTGCGACTAATCGATTCCTTTTATTGTTATCGTTGACTAGTGCAGAACGCGTGAGGCTCACGATCTCTTTTAAATAAGTTTCATCAGCTGCAGTTTAGCTGCTTTTCCCCGTTCATATATACCGAGGATTGATTGCGTTCAAAGTGAACGATGTCCAAGAAGAGTATGTCAAGTTTCGATCTGGAGTTGAACCCTTTCGAACAGAGTTTCGCCTCGACAAAGAAAGCCTCTATCGTCCCTGATCAAAACCAATCAGGGAAGCAACAGCAACAGCAACAGCGACAACAGGTACCGTTTCCTCATGGAGTCGCCAAGATGTCTCCACTGAATGCACAGCCACCCATTATATCTCCGGGTGGCACTAAAAAGTTGCCGTCGCTATTGCTTTCGCCAGGAATGATGGCACAGTCGCAGTCTGCGTTCGCAAACACGCTCAACGGCACGAACAAGACTACGTCATTAGGTGCAGTGAGAACACCGAACTTTTATATTAATAGTGGGTTGACTCCAAACGAAAGTAGTTTGCGTACCGGCCTCACACCACTGGCTCAGAGTGTCCCCACTTTGCTGCCGATGATAGGTAGCAACGGCTCCTCTACAAATCCAACAAATGCGCCGTTCACGCCTGGTTTAAGCACACTTCTAGGTTACTCAACCATGCAACAGTCGCCAAATTCAATGGCCACGTTGGGAAACAACGTTGCATTTCCGCCTCCTGCATTGAATGGAACGCTGCTAAGAGGAGCTCCTCCATTAAATGGCTCATCCACCTCCAAAATCCTTGGCAACGGAACTAATGGTGTAAGGTCTTTAAGCGAACCAACAGAAGACCAAGCGAGTGCTCTCAGTGCGCGCAAGAATGCTGCAAGTGTGAACTCAACGGTCAAGAAGGTCAAGAAACCAAAATTAAATAACAAGAAAATTAAAGCTACAAAGGCCAAGAAAAATGCGAAATCAAAGGCTCCTGGAGAATCAGATGAAAGCATAAAAAAAAGGAAAGAGTTCCTTGAAAGAAATCGACTCGCTGCCTCGAAATTCAGGCAAAGAAAGAAAGAGTACATTAAAAAAATTGAAGACGATTTGGAATCTTATAAAAAAGAGTACACTGAACTAACTGGTATATTAGATCAGCTCATGGGATATGAACAACAAACATCAGTGCTGGCAAATCTAGAAGAAGTACTGAATTTAAAGGACTCAGTGAAGGCACTCGACCTAATAAACAGCATCAAAACCTTAATATTCAACTCCGGCTATCTGAAACGTGACAGAAAACCCCCACATGTCTCAGAAGACTTTGACGCCAAATCAGAATACGAGAACGAGAATGAAAACGAGAACGAGAACGATGGCATGCCATGATACGCACAGTATATATGTAACTAATTAGACTATGTATAGACAGCATTTGTAATAGACTAGACGAACTACAAAAATCTAAACACTAAAAAAATTAAAAGCAAAAGTTTTATGAACTTTGAATTAATGTTTTGTTTCACTTTATGATCTCATTAATACACCCTGAAAGCCCTAAAGCACCAAATATAAACAAAATTTTTAATTTTGTAAGTTTTGTCTATCAAGGAATCTCACATTGAATACATAAATAAGCAATCTAGAGTTGTTGGAGATTATAATTCCCTTCAATAAAATACAATATAAACATGTTCTCTCTTGACAGTCTATTATCTTTCATTGTGCGACAATTACCCGAATTTATAGTGCCGCACGGCACTTTCTCGTTCGTCGTTTTCTCGTTCCTGTAAAGATTTGGAAATTGGAAAACTGGAGACACAGTAAAGAAGACATCTGATAGTTGGTCCTGTTTTTGCATCATTAGAGAGAAGTTTGATTAGTAACGGTAATGTCTACAACAACTTATATATATATATATATATTACAATAAATATATAATCTATATCTGATACTTTTGATTGGGATTTTGATTAATATTTAAAATTTATAGGACCTCGGCGAACGTTTTACCATTATTAATCGTATAGCATGCTAGGATCATCGTATATTAATAGAGGTGCCATTGACTCGGAAGACATTGGGTTACGAGTTGGGTACAGAGACAAAAACAATCATGTTTGGTTAAAGATTTTTGTTGTGTTCACATTGTCTTTGTTCATTAAGCGGGCGTACAACAAAAGCAAACTTAAGATTACTTCGGTAAGGGCCACAACATCGACTCGATTCAAATCACATAGGAAATATAAGAGAAAAATTAAGATAGTCAAAGATAATTGGTTTCTGTTTATGTACCAGACATTACCATTGAATTTTATATCCAGATTATGGGGGAACTTCAATAACTTGACATTGCCTATGTGGTTTAGACCTTATGGTTACAGGTTTTATTGCTATTTATACAATGTCGATGTTGATGAGATTCTAGATAAAAATTTTTACCACTACCCAAATCTTGGATCCTTCTTCTACAGAAACATAGATCCCAAAACTAGACCAATTACTCAAGGTGATAATGTCATTACCTCTCCAAGCGATGGTACAATACTTAATTTCGGTACCATAGATGCCGAGACAGGTGAAATTGAACAGGTCAAAGGGCTTACGTATTCGATCAAAGAATTTTTAGGAACTCACGAACATCCTTTAATGACTAAAAGCGAGTCTCATTTGGATTTGTTGAAGCAGAAATGGAAAGAATCAGAAGAACAAAACACTCACTCATTCAATCATGTACTGATAAATGAAGGTGATAAATCTGCTTTAGCATACGAAACAAGTAATTCAAAAATACAGAAACTATTGAGTGAATTAACATTAATGAAAATGCCTTCTGCATACAGTCATAATAATATTAAAATTAACTCTGAAACACAACTATATTTTACCGTCATATATCTAGGTCCTGGTGATTATCATCATTTCCATTCACCAATTAATTGGGTGTGTAAAATACGTAGACATTTCCCAGGTAAGCTATTTTCAGTGGCTCCCTATTTTCAGAGACATTTCAAGAGTTTATTCGTTTTAAACGAAAGAGTACCATTGTTAGGATATTGGAAATACGGGTTTTTTAGTATGACCGCGGTAGGAGCCACTAACGTAGGTTCCATTAAATTAAATTTCGATAAAGACCTTAGAACAAATGTCAAACAGCCTTCTTCCACACAATGCAAGCACAATAAAAACTTATGCTACGAAGCTGTCTATGTTAACACAAATGAAAAGTTGAAAGGTGTCCCATTACTAAAAGGTGAAGAAATGGGTGGTTTCAATTTCGGAAGCACTGTAGTTTTATGTTTCGAAGCACCTATCACCTTCAAATACAATCTCAAATGCGGTCAGAAGATTAAACTGGGCCAAGAAATAGGTACCGTATTATAAGTTAAAAAATCTAATTATACATCTCAAACCTTAACAATAAAAATAAAACCAAAAACATCCCTTCCTTTAAGCATACATTATAATGTTTCATAAGATAGCTACCTAATATACATAAAAGGTAGACAAACCAATGCACAACATACACACACACTATATATATATGTACATATACAAAATATATAATTATGTACACGCATTCATACATATGTACGTAGTTTTAAATTAAACTTTAACCTTTGCAACATCTCTCCAAGGTGTAAAGTCTATACCATTGTATCTTAGTTCTTACGCTATAGATGTTGTTGGTAGCGCCGTGGCCTTGATTTCCAATTGCTTCGCTGTGCATACCGACGACACATACTCGCCTTCCAAAAACAACAAAATATCCACAGAACCAAATATGTATCTTATAACCACATTTATAATTGAATATTAATGGGTTATTTGGGTAAAGTTTGCTTGAACATAGAGTTTCAATGCCCTGTATGCGAGTCTGCTTTGTGCTAGTACAGTAAGAAGAAAGATATATTGCTTCTCGATCGATTAGACTACTGAGGTTGATTTCCTTACAGCTACTCAAAAATAAGGATTGGAATCTTACAAAGTTTTTAAATACAAGACATAAGTCAAATATTGGAATGAGCGAATACATATTTGATTTTGAATGGCCTAAGGGTCCTGAATCAGTTTCTGTTGTGGGCGAGTTTAATAATTGGGGTGAACCTGTAGCATTAAAATTGAAGAGCAACCAGGATGGGGTCGAAGTGTTTCAATTGGGGGTACCAATATCGCTTGAGGCGGCCAGTGATAAATTACATTTTAAATTTATTGTAGATAGTAAATGGGTTGTCAGTGATGCTTACAAGAAAGATACAGATGAACATGGGAATGAGAATAATTATATCGAGCAAAGCGATGTCAACGTCCATAAAGTTAAAAGCAGAAGAGTTAAGATCAAGAAGAAGTTGAGAAGGAACAAGAAAACAGGAGAAACATTTTTGGTCAGTGAGGAATTCATCCCCTTAGATGATGAAGGGAACGAAATGGAACCAACAAAAATAACTGTTTATGAGCCAGTTGCTAAACCAGACCAAACAGATAAACCAGACGCTACCGCCGAACAGAAAGGGAACACCGACACAGAGATAAACGATAGAGATAATGGGGAAAATGAGGTAGTCACGGAGCGATTTAGAGTAATAAAGACTACTGAACCAATTTTAAAAGAAGATGGTAATTCAGTTAAGGAAGATCTTAAAGTATCTGGTCAAGAATTCATCGCAGAAAAGAAAGATGAAAAAACCGAAGATAGAATTGAAAAACCAATTAAAAAATCTATTCAAGAAGAGGTTGAGCAACCAACTAAAGAAGAGGTTGGGCAACCAACTAAAGAAGAATCTGGGCCTACTGCTGAAGAAAAAACAACTGACTTCATCGCTAAACTTTCGCAATCACTTTCTAGCGACTTAAGCGATAGCTCAAGCGAAATTGAGGGATTAGAAGATTCTGATAGTGACTCCAGTGACGAAAGTTTAAAGATCCCATCTCCAGTAGAGATGACGAAAAATGCAACACCTTCATCAAACTCCAAAAAAGCGAAGACGGTAAACGTTAGTCCAAAACCATTAAAGAAAAAAACTAAAGAGAAACCAAAACCACTAGTAAAGAAAGCTGATAATGAAACCAAAAAAAAGAAAGGTGTAATGGGAAAACTCAAAAAATTCTTATCTAAATAATAATACAAACAATGGATTTCTAATAATAAAACGATCTATCTATAAATTGCACATAATTTAATACCTTTTAATATATAAATATATCCATATATACTAAATAATTTACTTTCAATTCCCTTAATATAACATAATTTTTAATATAGACTTTAATTATTAAATATTAACTTAGCCTGTTTCATCGATTACAGGCCTTCTTAAGTACTCTTTATAATTTTTGATAATATCATATCTAATCCTAAAAATTGTCAATAAAACAACCTAATTATTTTTTTTAAGATACGCTTATAGTTTTTAAATTTAGAGCTCACAAGATTGAAAATTTCAACAATTTCAAATCTAATAAATTTGAAATTTATTAGATAAAATATAAAGGATTATAGTGGAATATATCTACACGTATATTGAAGTTTAGTAATAGTGAACTAATTAATAGAGGTAAAGTAAAAAATACTTGTTGATACGTGAAAATCTGGGTGCACCATGCTACATAGAAATCTAATTGAGGGTTTTGGTGTCATTAAGAACAACAAAATTCTTTACAATGGACTTAACAAACGTATGTTCAGTCAAAGCCTTGTTTGGAAAGCTGAAGATGATTCAACAAACACTAGTATCTTTGGAAGTATGACAAAGAATGTAAATATGGATAAACCTAGTAAAGATAGACTTTCCGATAGAATGGTTACTAGTTCAGATAGTACTGATCAGGGAGAAGATGCTGCATTGAAAGAACAACGTTTTAGAGATTCTATTACTGTTGAGAATGATGTACTTTTACAAAAATACATCCAGAAATTAGAAGTTCCAGAAAAACCAGCTGCAGCTCTATATTTATCCCCATTAAAGAGGCAACTTTATGAACAAAATTGCAAGAATAATGGAGGATTTTTCAATAGAGATGCTTTAATTACTTTACCATCTACAAATCAACAATATCGTTTAAAGTTAAGCCAGCAAGAAATAGATGCTTTAGAACCATCCGTTTATTTAAAATCATATAGATTAAAGTCTTCCATGAAGAAAACCACACAAGTGTTGAGGATGATAAATGGTTTAGATTTAAAGAAAGCTATTACCCAATGTCACTTCTCTAAGAGACATGTTGCTAGAGAAGTTGAAGAACTTTTAAAGAGAGGTTTGGAGGATGCTCAAAAGTTAAAATTAGACCCAAATGATCTTTATATTTCGCAAATATGGTGCGGTAGTGATGGTTTTTGGAGGAAAAACATGGAGTTTAAAGGTAGAGGTAGAGTTGGTATTATAACACACCCCTGGGTACATGTAAGATGTATTTTGAAAACAAAATCAGTCACTCAAAAGAGAATAACTTTTGAGAAGCAGTTGAAAGAGATTAAAAAAAAGTCTTGGATTCAATTGGCAGACAAGCCAATAAGAGGTGTTACCAACAATGTATACAAATGGTAAGATTTGGTAAATTATCCTAGAGGAATTTATGCAGCTGAAGTAAAATCAATTAATATTCAAGTTCCCTTAATTTACCTCGTTTGTTAATTATTTTGATTTATTTTTATTAGCTATATCTAATTAGCATCTCAATTTTCGTAGGATATATCTATATATATATATATAAGTCCATGTAAATATTATAATTAACTAAAATAGTATGACTGTCGTTTTGTTTTCTGATATCTATTAGTAGTATGTACCAAATAATTATATGATCAGTGACATATACAAATGGAAATCTTGAAAAGGAAGGATATCTTTTAAAATAGCTAGATTGTCCAATCGGTAAGTGTGGAAATCTATTTTTGTTTCTTGTTTTCCTTCTTAGTCTTCTTTCCTTTACTGGATACAGGTTCTTTCTCGTGAGCAGCATTTCTTTCGGCAGCTTCTTCAGCGTAAAATGCCTTTAATCTTTTTTGATATTCCCAATTAGTGTACCATAAACCTGCCTGTAATACTATAGCACCTCCTAAGAAAAATAAGAATATGATATTGGAAGAAGCTAAAACAGCTAAACCTTGATTTTCTGTGACTTCCCCCCATTGATGAGTGATAGTGCATTCCACACCAGTTTTAATGTTTGTAATAAAAATACAGATAGCAAAAACAAACAAACCTAGAGAAGTATATTCAAATAGTTGTAATTCTGGGTTTGGTTTATAAATTCTAACCATAGATCCAAGGAAACCAATGGTGGCAACTCCCATCAATATATAGAATACTCTTGGATTGGTATGATATATTTGTTGATAATGGTTTAAAGAAGCAGCATAATCCTCTGCAGTAGAATCGGCCTTGAATAAAACATTATAATCATATGGTTGGTTACCATAAATCACACCCATTAGAAATGAGCAGGATACTAAGATTAAACCGGTACCAATTGTGCAATATTCCTCGTAACCAAAGCCTAAAAATGCCATTATTGATCAGTTGAGTTTTCGTTGTATTTAACCACTTGCTGTGTATTATATATCATTTAAAATATATACATGTTGAGGATGTTATTATACACATATTAATTTTTTATTTGTTTTTTCAAATCCTTATAAAATAAATTGTGTAAGGCCCAACATTCTATAAATTTAGTCATTTTCATAGACTGAAATAATATTTACTAACGTCTAGATATCGAGATAAGATTGTTTAATTTTTACACGACATTAGATAGGTCAGAGATTTTTAAAAAAATGTGAATTTATCGATAAATACAAATATAAAATTATAAAAGAGTTTTTTTAATAAAGTATACTGTATTAACTTAAGCAGAAACTTCTTCTTGTTCTTCAGCTGGTCTGTAGTCATTGACGGAAGCAACTAAGATTTTTTCTTCTTCCTTTGGTTCAACAATGTTGACAGCATCTGGTAAGGCTCTTGGACCGACCTTAGATCTAGATGGGTCTCTCATAATCTTAATCTTGATACCTAAAACACCTTGTCTCATTAAGACGTGTCTGGTAGCAACATCAATGAAATCGTTGACTGGTTGACCAGAGTGGATTAAGAAACCGTCAGCGTACTTCATAGCCTTAGCTCTGGCAGCTCTTAACTTACCGGAGATAACAACTTCACAACCCTTAGCACCGGATTCCATAACGTATCTGATAACACCGTAAGCAGCTCTTCTGATAGCTAAACCGTTTAATAACTTGAATTTCATGGATTCAGCTTGGGCAACAGCGGATAGACCACGGTCTTGAACTCTTTCAGCGTATAAGACAACGGTACCAGCCTTGAACTTGAATCTCTTTTGAACTAATAAAGTTAATTCGTTGATTCTTCTACCGTTTTCACCTAAGACATCTTGGGTTCTGGTAGCTCTAATGATGATTTCAGTCTTGGTTGGAGTAACTCTAACTTCGACACCAGAGTAACCTTCTTCAGCTAATTCTCTAGTGAAGAATTCGTTTAATTCAGCGTAGAAAACACCGTCAGCGACTAACTTTCTTTTCTTGGAAATGTAGGCAACCATTGTTATTATTGGTATGTTATGGGATGGGTATCTTTAGCAGAAGATGTAGACTAAAACAAACCGGTGGAAAAAACTATGAAGCAATTTATATGTCTATATATACTTTCAATTGGAAAAGTAAACCAAACAAATAGAATCCTAAACTATAATGCGGCATAGCTCAATTGGAGTGTCAGTGTTAACCAAGAATAATTATGCAATAATGCAACAGAACTTCTGATGTTTCTATCGATATTTCACACAATAATATGTCGAAAGTGAAAAATTTCATTACGAATGCGATGAGTTTGGCTGGCGACCGAAAATTTTGTGCGTGGACTGGACAAAAGCCATGAGAAATGGCAGTAGAGCTACTTCGGTTTCCGTGTGTCTCCGTTCAATCAGAAAGATGAGCTTACTATTGTATTATATTCTGTAAACAACAGTTCAATTGTAAGTGGTTGGTTTGGTGTCTGTTGTCAAAGTCCACAGCCAAAACGTTATCAGTTCCTATGAGCTAATCAGGTAGGAGTGTACTGAAAATTTCATTAATTTTTCTATTTTTATTTTCGGCTTTTGAAAAATAAAAAAATTAAATATGGTGTACGGATTTATTAACACACCCAGACACCCAATAAACCGTCACAGTTTTGATTGCAAAATGATCCTACACAAGCAATATGTATACATGTCTGGTTATGTTGAATCAATGATTAGTTGACGACAAATTGGTTTCCTGGCGATTTATTTTGCTTTATATGAGTTTATATATGCTTTATGCGAAAGGTATTTAGTTGTGATTGGAGATCTAAGAGAAAAACACAAAATTCAGAAATTATCTAACGTTTCTTCTTGGTCTGATTTCTCTTTTTAGCAGACTGCTTTTCGACCTCTTCTATCTTTTTTTTGGTATTATCGTACAGCTGCTTTTGTAATTCGTGATCTTCAAATTCTTTCCTTACGAATTTCACAGCTTTACATTCATTATAATATTTAACAGAATTTGTTTCGTCAGCATTAACTTCTTCTAGCTCTGGTGTCATTAATGTGCAAAGTACCGTTTCTGCGCCTCTATAACCACTCTTCACGAATAACCATAATACCGGATATAGGACAAAAGAGTATAGGAAAATTAATGAGAAGATGGAGCCGTTGCTGATGACACGACGCAAACTAGCTGACCGCATTAATCCTGGCTGGACAACTGTAAAACTTACATTCTTACCAGATCGTTCAACACCGTCTGGGCCTTTGCTTTTCCTCATATCATTAAACACTCTTCTCTGCAACTCTAACATGCATAATGACATCTGCAGTTTACTAGAAGCAAAAAATTTCAAAGAATTCTTGTTATAAGGGACCATCTGCCAAAGTGGATCTTCGACATTCACTTCACCAATACTTTGCAAGAAACATGTTGTAAAAATGATTCGTACATCACGGTCCGGAGGTTGTGCTCTAAAACTTGGTTGCATTAAATCCAACATATGGAAAATACCTGCGAAATTGGTACTCATTTGTAATTCCAGACCATCAACGCTAGATTTTCTTGTCTTGTTGCTGAAACTTGGAACACCGCATGGCTCCATATCACCACTCATTACTATCACACCATCTAACCTTCTTGGTGGAGAATTATCTAACCAACCCGTAACAAACTTTCTTACTTCTAACAAATCGCTAATGTCACATTTCTCGACGTACACTAGCTGGTTACCAGTTTCATTTCTTAAATCTTCGCACCAATCTGAAACCCACTCATCTAGGTTTCTGGAAAGAATAATCAATTGGGCACCCAACTCTGCCATTTTCCGCACAACAGCTGTGCCCATACTTTGAGATGTAGCTCCTGTGACAATAAAAACTTTCCCATGCATATTTCTTTCCCAGATATTACTCACACCACGAGACCAATACTTGATCAACGAACCAGTCAATAAAAATGGCGACATCTTGATCAGTTCCTTCAAATAAGGGACACTATCAACACCTTCCACCAAAGCAGTTTCAATAATATTCAATGGCATCTTTTAATGAATAACTCTCTAGTACCTAACAAATGACTGTCTATTTTTTTTCTTTATTTATCCCTAAAAAACACACTAGACATAAACTAAAACAAAAACCTCACAGCAGCTGATTCAATAATATTCTGGTCAGCTTGAATCTCAAGCTGTAGACCATTAAAGTTCCGTAATTGGATGAATTATTCTTCTTATATTGATACATATTGTTTTAACACTTTCATTCTCTCTGTAGCATTGTAAAATGTCTTGTTAATCTTACCCGTCCTGGCACTTTTTAACATTGAAAAATTTTATAGTGAGAAGTCTATAGAGAAGATGTAGCTCATCTCTCATCTCATCGCAAATTTATACAAGAATAGAAGGTTACATTCAACATAAAGTGTGCCTAGAATTGATCTTTATAAGATGATATGCATTTGAAAATTATCACAACCAGTCAGCCGGAACTTAACTGAGAAAAAAGAGCCAAAAATCTATTACATGAACGAACAAATCATTTACACTACGAATACCACTGGATCCATTGCTAGCATGCATTCATTTGAGCAATCAAATTTAAGACAGTGTACAGTGGATACGTATCATAGTGCAGTTAGAGTAGGTGAAAAGTACTTATTTGTAGCTCAGTCTGGAAAAGCTTTGATTAATGTGTACGATATTTCCGGATCTCAGAAGAGAGAGTCTGTGGAACAAAGATTACCTTTACCAGAAATTGTTAATTGTTTAGAAGTTGTTCCAAATTCAACAGAACTAGGAACCAGTAATAATACACCATATTTATTATTAGCATCTACGCCATCTGGTAAGTTGTATATCTGGGAGGTGAAATCTGGTATTCTGCTTTCTGTAAAGCCAATGGCCCACTATCAGGCTATCACGAAAATCAAATCAATCTTGGGAGGTAAATATGTTGTCACATCTGGTAAAGATTCCCGTTTAATGATCTGGCAGACTATGGACCTAGTGTCAATTGAAGAGCCCAAACCAGTGGCTATATTGCATGATCATACCTTATCTATTACTGACTTTGAAGTTTCTACCACATATGGGGATAACCTTTCATCCTCTGGCTCAAAATTATATACTGCTTCTGAAGATGCCACCATAAAATGTTATGAGCTGAATATGTTAGCTACTCCAACCATTATTGGTAAAAAATTAGATAATAATGAAACTAAATTATTACAGCCAAAATTATTAGTGACGTTCACTTTACCTTATCCAGTGACATCTCTGTCTTTAGATCAAGCTGATAGAGCTCTTTATGTTGGTACAAAAAAAGGTTGTTTTAACCTTCCTTTATTTTACGAATTGCCTGATAACAGGATTGTTAACCTAACGCAATCCATTGGGGAAAAATTAACCAGCAAAGGTAAAGTTTTTTCTTTAACTGAACTTTTACCTAGTGATGATGACAAACAAAAGAGTCAAGAGTTGTTTGCTATTGGTCAAATATTGGTAAACAAAATCATTGATTTAGAAGTCAGATGTTCAAAATTATCTTTAGATGGATCCCAAATAATAGTCGGTGATGCTGCCGGCAAAGTATCAATAATCGAAATTTTTTCAAAACAAATACTGAAAACTATTGTGCCTGCTACCACACAACAAGGATCTGTTGGAGCCGTGACCAATATTTTGATAAACACACAATATAATGATTCTGCTAATATAGAATTATTTAACAGCAACAAGAATGACTCTCACAAAATGCAAAAGCTACCAACTTTACAACGAGTAGTTTTTGATAGCAACAAAAAAGGTCAAATGCATGACATTTGGAATCAATTTAAATACACAGCCTTTAATACTCTCTCTCCTCAAGAAAATTTTGAACGTTATATGAATGACATGAAAAATCAGGAATCAGTTTTCCTAACAGAATCAAACACGGATGATCGTGCAAATAACTCACTATCTTCCAATTCAAGTAACAATGCCAATATGTCAAACAATAAAGAAACACAAGACTTGAAGAACAATGTACAAGCATTAACTAATGCATACAAAGAGTTGAGAGAAATGCACGAAAAATTATTAGCTGAGCATGAAGCTCTCGTGCAGAAAAATCAAAGCTAAAATGGAAGTGAGCATATATGATATATAATATAGCCATTTGAAACTTACTGTAATAGAATGTTTTATTATCATATGTAGCATCACTAATTGCATACCTTGGATCTGAGGTGTGTCTTTTGCATTTGGCGTCTTGTTGCCTCACATTTTTAAGACTCTTATGATGAAGGCGGGTAATGTTATTAGGAGTAAGTTTTAATTTTGAAATTTGTAAATGCAGTAAGTAACCTTTCAAGTAAAGAGACTCATTCAATAAACCATAGTCTTGATCTAATTATTAGTAATATTTATTTTGACTAAGTCCATTACATATTTTAATAAGTAACGATCAATGTTCCTTCGATTGTATCTTCTTTTGTGTTATATTTTTGAGGGTTTTAAAATTGTGCATTTATTGTAGGAAAACGAACTAAAGTAACAATTAAATCTGTTTATATTAGGAAACTGACCCTCCCAGAAGAATATTCAAAAACATTCAAATATTGTATTTCTAAAAATACTGTTATTTTATTATAGACTAAGTAATTTTTAGGTTTCTATTTAATATTTATTTCTAGTGTATCGGGTTCATTTGCGTTTACTACTATTTGAAATCTTTTTGTTAGGAAATTGAAACTGAAATTGAGATATATTCTAACAATTACTAGAAGAAATGTCATCTTTGACTAGATTGCTTCAGGAAAAGAAAGACAATGAAAACTTGAAACGTGGAAATCAGATTTCTTCAACCACTGAGGATGTTGCCCTAACATCATCTAACAATTCTTCAAATTCTTCCCTTCCTCCCAGACCAATTATTTATGGCACAGGTATACCAAGGGCATCTGTGGCTAGTGTTACAACTGTTACTCAATTGGACTCAGAAGATGATGAGACCGATAGTGCTAAGAGTGCTAGCTTAGTTGCTAGTGCAAATGTGGGTGATGAGAGCATGTATTTTAAGGCTGGTCCAAATAGTGCTACATCTTCAAGACTAAGAAAACCAGGAAATAACGCAGCAGACCCAAAAAACGGTTTGTCATCAAGCTTTTTAGATTCAAATTCTGCTCATACTGCCACCATGTATGGATCGAGTATTAACACCAAGACTGGCAATAATTCTGTTATTTCAAATGAAAATTTGTTTAGTTCTGCTACTTATGGAAGCTCTTATGGCGATACGATTCAGCGCCGAAGGAGTGGTCGAGCTTACTCGAGCTCTACCCAAATGAGACATATTCCATCTTTATCATCTAGTATTCCATATTCTGTTCCTAATTCGAATAAAGAAAGAGCGGGAACCAGTAGTAGTGGCTCTTCGGTGACAAATTCATGGATTGAAGCATACGGTGGTAGTATGCCAAGTAATATTTCTGCAATTGATTCTAATGTAATTTCTTCACCGGTCGTAGATTCGGTGGAACCAAGATTTATAATATCAAAACAAAAATTACAAAAATCATCCTTAGAAAACAGTACATCCCAATCTGGATCCGTTTCCAGATCAAATTCATTATCATCTCAGTTAGGTAACTTATTTTTTTCAAAAAGCTCAAAGGATATTCATGGCTCCAGTTCTTACTCAACAACCAAAACCACAGTAAATGGCAGCCTAAACACGAGTTACACCTCTTCGTCAACAGCTGCAACTGCGATTCCAAAACCAGGACGTGCAAGACAGAGCAGTATTTATCAATCATCTAGACAACCTTCCTCTTTTTCTGATGCTACAATGAGCTCTACTCCTCCTTTAAATGATCATGCTGCTTTTCAAAGTGCTCCAAAAGGTAGCTATTCATCAGTATCAAATTTAAAAAATATTTTTAAAAAGAGCTCAGGTACTAATATCAGTAGCTCTCCAGTTGCTGCTCCATTAGCTGTTCCTACTAAGATAACAACTAATGGTTCAATTAGCATTCCAGATAAAATTTCATCACAAGGTCATTCCACTAGTTTAACGCCAAGTCTATATGGTAGTAGCGCTAACGTTAACGATACATTGTATTCTAATTCTGATGATACTAAATTACCTTTTTCAAAGAGATATGAAAGGTCAGGAGAGGACTTGGGAGCAGGAGCTGGTGGCAGTGTAAAATTGATGAAAAGAATATCTGACAATAAAGTGTTTGCTGTCAAAGAGTTTAGACAACAACTTGAAAATGAAAGTAAACGTGATTACATTAAGAAAATTACATCCGAATATTGTATCGGTACAACTTTACGCAATCCTAATATTATTGAGACAATTGAAATTTCATATGAATCAAGCAGAATTTACCAAGTCATGGAATATTGTGAATATGATTTATTTGCTATTGTAATGAGTAATAAAATGTCATATGAAGAAATTTGTTGTTGTTTCAAGCAAATTTTGACTGGTATTCAATACTTACATGGAATAGGATTGTCACACAGAGATTTAAAATTAGATAATTGTGTTATTAATAATCAAGGTATTGTAAAATTGATTGATTTTGGAGCAGCAGTTGTTTTTTCATATCCTTTTTCCAAAACTTTAGTAGAAGCTAGTGGTATTGTCGGTAGTGATCCATATTTGGCTCCAGAAGTATGTATTTTTTCAAAGTATGACCCTCGTCCAGTTGACATTTGGTCAATAGCTATAATATTTGCATGCATGGTCTTGAAAAAATTTCCATGGAAAATTCCTAAATTACGTGATAATTCCTTTAAATTATTTTGTTCTGGTCGCGATTGCGATTCCTTGAGTGCACTTGTAACAAAAACGCCAGAACCACCTTCATATGATAATGCTACCACAACTAGTAATGCCAATAAAAATTCAAATAATCCATCTGATCCTAAAAATACTAATATTGGCCCTCAGAGATTGTATCACTCGTTGCCAGAGGAATCTCAGCATATTATTAGCCGTATGGTTGACTTGGCTCCAGCTTGTAGAGCAAATATTGAAGAAATAATGTCCGACCCATGGGTAGAAAGCATTGATATGTGTTATGTTCTAGAAGATGGTGAACATTCAACTGTTGTAAATAGTAAATTCCATACACACACCAAGGTTGATCAAAGTGAGGCACATATTGCAGGTTTGGAGAAAAAGAAAAAAAAGCAACAAGCCGCAGACCAACATAACAATGGGTCATAAAGGGCAGCCTCGAACTAAGATATCCGCTGTACGATATTTTACTAAACAATCATGGGCTTTTTACATTATATGATATTTAATTGGAGAGCTTTCCTTAGAATTATTTTGATACAACTTATTTACGTGTAACTGCTACTAAACTTATCTTCTCAAAGGACCAAAATGCTTTTATAATAATATCATAATGGTTAGAAAATTACAGCAATATCTGAAGACATTAAGATATTAGATTTTGATGCTATATTCTCCCTCTGCTACTGATCACTTTGTACTATTTTGCCGTTATGGGTTTATATTATTTTCGAGCTATTTCCTAATGAAATCCGAGTTATAAACCTTTACATTTGTTACTATAAAATTGACATTTGTCATATTCGGTTCATTTTCATCCGTATCTAATGTGTAGTAATTACGAAACCGTTATATTATTATGTATATAAATCTGTAATTCCTCAACAGAAAAGGTTAAATTAAAAGCATAAACATTCAATTATTTTGTTCTTTTGTCTATCCATTATTTTTATTATCATTATACGTAATTTTGTATTTTCCGTTTTTCAAAAGACGCCTTCATAAAAACTTATATGGAAAAAATATATATATATAATATTTAAATATAAACGATCTTGGAGTGTTCAGTTGCCTTGACATAGTATTGATTCTAGACAAGAAAATCAGAAGAAATATACATAACTTTTATTAATGTCTCAAGCTACCAAAAATTTACTTGTTAAGTTAATTGTGGGCGCTGGTCAAGCTGCTCCAACTCCACCTGTAGGTCCAGCATTAGGTTCCAAAGGTATAAAAGCTATTGACTTTTGTAAAGAATTTAATGCTAAAACTGCCAACTATCAACCTGGTGTCCCAATTCCAGTTTTAATTACTATTAAACCAGATAGATCATTTTCATTTGAATTAAAATCACCCCCAACCGGCTATCTCTTATTGAAGGCATTAGGTGTAGAAAAAGGTCATGGTACACCAGATACAAACAATCCAGATAGAATAGTAGGTACATTATCTTTGAAACATGTATATGAAATTGCAAAGATAAAAAAATTGGATGAGAGACACAAGATGTTAGAAATGGAAGGAATTGTAAAATCAGTAATTGGTGTTGCAAAAAGTATGGGTATTAAAGTTGAGCCATAAGAGGATGAGAAGATTTGTGCATAATATAATTAAAATATCATATATAAGACATGTAAATATAATAATATAATTTTGTATGAAGGAATATTAAGGAAATTAGATACCATGATCTTAGGTTCCCAATCAATAGGAGTTCATTTAGTAGTTTTTATTTTTTAATTGTAAGATTATATAAAGTTTAAATACAATATATGCAAAAATGAATTCTTTTGTAATAAAATATTTCATAACCAAGTTGTCAAATTCCTTTCAGTTCAATTGAAACCAAGAAAAGTTTTTGCAATCTCGATAAGATGCAATTTTGTTCTGATTAATATTTAATAAGATCAATATTTGTTAAGTCTTCTTTTTTTGTTCTTCTTGAAATGCTTACGATTATTATTGCCAGCATTTCTTTTGGTTTGCAATGGTGAAGAAAAAGCGGAGTTGTTTGAAAAAGCAGAGTTCGGTTTAGGATTTGAGTTGGAGTGTTGTGTTGGCATTGGAATGCTAACTTCTCTGTTATTGATATGCCTCGAAAATTTGATTTTACGAGGAGTTAATCTGGTGTACACTAGATAATAAGCGTTGGGCTCCTTCAAAACGTTCCTTTCTGAAATTCTATTAGTATATTCATCATCATATGTAGCCCACGAACCTTCTGGTTGTTTACAATGTGCTATATAATGTCCAGATGATAAGGATCTACCTTCATGAACAACAACACTAATTAACTGGTACATAACTGGGAGCGTTGATTTAGTTTTATCGCAATAATTAGTTAAATCTAAAAACATAGGATAAGACACTGCTTGCTTCATCTTAGACGATGATTGGCCATTGAATCTAAATTTTTTGAGGTGAACTAATAATGTTTCAGGTGCCCTCAAAATGGTATTTCTTTTAGTAGCATTTGTAGTCTTTTTACATTTTTCACAAACATAACCCCTTCTCTCTTTGTCCATTTTGATTAATTCTGGATTGAAGAAATCAACTATTGACTTTTCGATGCTAAATCTACTATTCGATGTACTTGAGTTTGCGTCTTCTGACTTGTCTGGGTTGTTTGGATTGTTCATTGAAGTATCAACCTCTGATTTACTCGATGAATCTTCAGCTTTAGTACCACTGTCTGAATTTTTTGTTGAATTAATATTCGTTTGATAAGGTTGCTGCTTGTTATGTCTTCCTTTTAAATGAAGCGATAAATCATAAAATGGTTGTTCAGTCTTGGAAATCTCTCCACAACTCTTGCATGTAACCTCTTGCATTAACATGCCACCAAATATATCATATATGATAGACTCAGTCATTTTCTTTCCCTTTGGCACTGAATCTTCTTGTAATCTTGACATTAATGACATGAAATATTCATGCGAGTCTTCTTGTTGCCACTCACTCATCATACAATTAATTTGATCTAATGCAGCAATTAATTTTTTTGGATCTATATAGTTAGCAGAAGTTTTGTTGGTTTTTTTTGAATCTTTCCACCACATCTTTTTACTAGTTTGTGCCAATATATAAGAGACTGAATTTGGTTTGATGATATCAGTTATGTAATCCTTATTGTTCCTTAATATATCGAATAAGTAGTGTTGAATAGCTGGTATATGCAACATAGCTTGAACAGCAGCATTTGTATAGCATGTAACACCATGATTTAATAGACCGCAAGGCTTCAAACTTGATAAAATAGGACCCCAATTTTTAATTATGCGTGAATCTTTATTTGATCCTGTATCGTCGACATTCTCGTTAAATTGATAAAAATTTGTTAATATATCAGAGTTAACAGGTTCGACAGTTTTTGTTGGCTCTTTCCCATTTTGCTCGCTACTGAATTTTTTACTTGTGGCTTCAAATTCTAATTTTTCATTCTGTAATTCTATTTTCTCATTTAAATAATCATCATTTTTAGTATCATTCCTTTTAGATGTTAATAACTTCTCTTTTTCCTTGCTTTGATTATTGCCTCTAGTCATTTTTTTAGGACTTTTTACAATATCTTCACCAATATCTTCGCCAATATCTTCGCCAATATCTTCGCCAATATCTTCGCCAATATCTTCGCCAATATCTTCGCCGACATCTTCATTATCCACGTATTCCTTGGCTTCATGAAATATTTCATTCTCACTGGAACTTTCAGTGCTTGAGGAACTTGTATCTTCATCAAAGCTTGGATCCTCATCTTCATCTTCATCCTCATCTTCGTGATTATAAATATCCTGTGGCATTTTATTATGTTCTTTTTTGTCTTCAGACGAAACTCCTCCCTCTTCTGACTTAAAGTTATTATAGTCTGTATCACTTAGATCCTCACTCTCCTTGTCCTCAGCAGTGTACATAGCCAAGGCTTCACTCATGGAAGTTGGTACTTTCTTCTTCTTCTTTTTTCTTCTATCATGATTAGATTTGTCATCAGCATGACTCTCTGTACCTGCGACACGTTTATTTCTCAGCTGCATATTCCTTGAACCTCCAATAACAATATATGATGTTGTATCGTCAGTCTTTATAGAGTCAGTTAGTTTTGTGCTGCTTTTAAATTTCACAGGATTTGAGATGATACTGTCCACTAAAGGGTTTAAAGCATCCGACGTGGTCATCTATAATAAAGGCTTTAATTTTGCAAATATCTTACTTCCACTCAACTTAGAACTATGTAAATCAGTAGAAACGTTGTTTTTTCGTAAAACCAAGTAAAAATATTACTAATATGACTTATCCTTTAACGTGTGAATGATAGATTAAAATATCGAATGATGTTATTTTAACACCAGATTATTGCAGTGTCTAGAAATCTCTTACAAGATACACGTCGAGAACTGGATAAAAACAGCAATAAGATAACACAAATATACTTCAGTAACCGTAAATTAACTACATCTACCTCTATACTAGTAATAAGATCTACGACTCATCTCATCTCATCTCTTTCGACCTCATCTCATTATTTTTATTCCAGAGATGCTTGATCTGTATAAAATTTTCCTTCCGCTTTGCTTATTCTTGGTGGTCGACACCTCTAAACTGAGCGAATCCCTTTAGTAGGAATGGCTGTTAGGCAGAGCGCAGTTCCCGCGTCCTGCCTAGCGGTGTCGGTGTCCTGGCCTTGTGGAAACAGAATATCAGAGAAACTGGACGGCTGGGAGGGGAAGAGAGCTAGGCAGAGAATCGGGATGGACGGTATTTGAAGATATAAGAGTGGGTTGCATAAAGGTAATACAATGTCAAAGAAGGTTATTGACAAACTAAAATTTGACTGTAGAGTGTGTATGGACCTTCTTATATCTTCTTATTGGGTAGATGTCTTACTTAACGCTTCTCTCTCTTAATAAGAGGTGCCTTCACTATAATTGGTACTAGGCAGAACGACAAATTTAAGCAGGCCGCTGCGCTTTAAATAGTGTAATGAAAGATATTAATATTAATTATTGAGCATATCGGATACTAAGACAGCACTTCACCAAGGGATTAGACTATATATAAACAAGGTGCTAGCAGTAAATAGACTACTTTAATGAAGAGTAGATAAGAACAGCAGTGAATTGAGCTATCATTTATTACAGTATGGGTTACAATGGCTTTGGCTTGGAATTATGTCAGCCTCCTCCTCCCAAGAAATCCTTTGGTGAGATGACTCCAGAGGAGCAAGGAGACAAAGGTGCAGAAATGATGATAAACTTCATGAGTTCTTGCCCTGGGAAATTCGTAATTAGTGGTGTTACAGGTTTTGCATTGGGTGGTGTGTTTGGTCTATTTATGGCGTCCATGGCATACGACACACCTCTGCACACACCTATGCCAAGTGATGTTACAGGAAAAGGGAAAGGTCTTCTACCCAACAATGTTAAAAGCATTGCAGATTTGCCATTCAAACAACAGATCAAGTTACAATTTGCTGATATGGGTAAAAGATCGTATTCAAGTGCGAAAAACTTCGGTTATATGGGTATGATCTATTCTGGAGCAGAATGTGTAGTTGAATCCTTGAGAGCTAAAAATGATATATATAATGGCGTTGCGGCAGGTTGTATAACTGGAGGAGGTCTTGCTTTCAAAAGTGGTCCTCAGGCTACACTTATCGGCTGTGCCGGTTTCGCTGCTTTCTCAACTGCTATTGATTTATATATGAGAAGTGAAGATGGAAGACCTCCCAAAAATGACTTCGATGAATGATTCTCAGCCATGTACTTCTGAGGATCCTTTCTATATGACCATTGTCTCGTGTATATAGTATAACTACAGCATAATTTCAGTTTGAAAGTCTTTTTTAGCATATATAAGTCACTATAATGACATAAAAACATTTCATGATTTTAATTACTATTACAAATATTTATATATGTATAGATTACATATTACTAAAATAATAATACAAAGTGCCCATAATATGATAGTTATAACCTCTTTAAAACTATTATTTGATTTTTTATTGTCCTTTGTGTTTATATGTTTCAATTCTTTCCCTTGTGGCGTAAGAGCTGTGATTAAATAATCTAATTTATTACCAATTGAAACAAGTTCATTTTTTAATTCCAGTGCTGTGTTTTTTTCATCCACGATGGAGGTGAATCTTGTGGACGAGACTCTTGTATTCTCCTTAGGATACTTAAACCCTTCTGAAAACGATCGATGTTCATGGAATTTCGATTTCACAGTTTCTTTTGAGTTTGACATTAACTTTTGCCATTTATTTTCCATCAACATACGTTTGCTATCCACAGTCGCTGTTCCCCCTTTTCCTACTATTGATTTCTGTTTATTATAAGGTAACGGTAATGGATCTCCAAGCTTAACCCTCGACACTGAAGTTTTTCGTATCTTTGGTTTAGAACTCTCTTGCCTTGTCAGCAGCAATATATCTTTTTCCTTCAGTGATGGCGACACATTATTTGCTCTAATATTATATCTTGATTTCAGTTTTGGAGTGTATTGTAATTCGTCCCTATCAGAATCGCTTGAAACATAAGAATCATCATTTTCGATAGATATTGGTGCAAATGGATTTTTTACATCTTCTTCTTTGCGTGTATTGGACAGAGATTCCTTTCTTTTTAAAGATTTTTTATTTTTGTATAGTTCATTTATTCTATTTATTCTAGATTGGCTCTGAAGAATCTGTTGCTGGGTTGGTTTATTCTGGTTCATCCATGTATGGTTGTCTAATTGAAGTTTTTTCTTATGAATGATATTTCTATTATTTTTTCTTTATGACTACTCAATTGACTTTTGTTGTATACATTGAACAATGACGAACCTTACTCTACCTGATGTTATTTCTTTTTTTGACATTTGTTTTTTTGGCTTTAGAGTTTACAAGGAAACGATGCAGTTAGTTAAAAATGAAAATATTGAGATGTTGAAATTAACCAGTATGAAAAATTGACTACAATTGATACATTCATGAAACAGAACTAAATAATAAATTATTGAATTATTGACACACAGTTTTTATTAGTTATTATATATATATCTAGATATAAAGTATTTATATATAAAAACGAATATATTTAATTTTATAACACAAATGAAAGTCCCAACTAACGATGTTCATAAGTAATAGATAGTTTATTAGTGGCTAATATTACTTACTCTTGTTCTTAGTCTTCCCGTTAACACAACACTCAAGTCATTTCATTGCACATGGAAGCAACAAAAACACACACATTGTTTCCAGTAAAATGACTCGAGCGTATATAAAGTTCACACACACAGGGAAAGAGTCTAGTAAAGAGCATATAATGAGACTTCGATTAGGAAATGGGACCTCCATTTGGGACACACATTTCAAATTGAGAAAGAAGAATTGGGACAGCACAGGGTACAGGTAAAAACCAATCCTTTAATATTTGGTATCTTATTGCTTTTAAGAAAAGAGAGGTCCGGACATTTTTTTGTGCATGGCCCTTTTCAATTCTGGTTCTCATTTGAATAAATTAGATAAATTTAGGCATATTATAGTCTTCTCAGGTAAATTAAATTTTTTTATATTTGAATTTTTCAAGTGTAGTATTAATGTATTAGTCTGTTTTGTAAAGGTTTATGTTGTTGTAATAAAAAAATAGGTTCAAAGAGAATATATTATTATTACAATAGCATTAAAGCACCAGCGATGAAGGCACCACCGGCGGTCAAACCAAAGGCACCAGCAGCACCGAAGTTGGCTGGAGCGGCGTTGGCAGAAACAACCTTCTCTTGAGGCACAGCAGTGGAGGTGGTGGAGTGATGATGTTTGGTCTTGTTGAACTTACCATACTTGTGGGTACCGGTGTTCTTTGGAGCGTGAGACTTTGGAGTCTTGTTGAACTTACCGTACTTGTGAGTACCAGTGTTCTTTGGAGCGTGAGACTTTGGAGTCTTGTTGAACTTACCGTACTTGTGGGTACCGGTGTTCTTTGGGGCGTGAGACTTTGGAGTCTTGTTGAACTTACCGTATTTGTGAGTACCAGTGTTCTTTGGAGCGTGAGACTTTGGAGTCTTGTTGAACTTACCGTACTTGTGGGTACCGGTGTTCTTTGGGGCGTGAGACTTTGAAGTCTTATTGAACTTACCGTACTTGTGGGTGCTCTTGGAGGTGGTTGAGGTGGTGATACCCGTCGTTACAGAGTCCTCGGCAGCAACCATGGCAGTCATAGCAGCCACGGAAGCAATAGCAACAGCAGTGAATTTCATTTTTTATTTTTGTGTTTCTATGTCTTTTCAAATAGGACAAAAACTATACAGCAGACCGTATCGTAAGTATATACCAATCTAATCCAGAAAAAAAGAATAAAAAGAACCCAGGAGAAAAGAAGATGTAGAAGTCTGTAAACCTTGTGTTACTCAGTCTTTAGACCCAATCTAACTCGATAATTTGCGTGTGGTGACCTCTCTTCAAGAAACAAAAATATACATGAGGACAGAACAGACATCAATACAACACTCGAAATATAAGATATATATATATATATATGTATATATATATAAATGCTGACTGGCTGATAAGAATAGAGGACCGCAATGGCAGCGAGGAAAAAAATCACAACTGTTGTTGTTGTTCTTTCAAGAAATTCAATATTTTGTGTTATGAGTGTTGGAATCCTTTTCCAAGATGTGTGTATTTGTGTTTGTCTGTGTTTGCGTGCGTTTTACTTTATTCCAGGAAAATTACTAAAAACGTTCGGGTTCTTCTGTGGCGGTTTCTTCCGCTGCGTGCTGGACAAGGTTTGTGGAAAATGAGCGCACCGCGCACCCAGACACCGCGGCGCAAGCCGCAGACCAGGGTGTGCGAGGAAAGTTGGCCATGAAATAGCGCTTCGCTGCGATTCGCTGCGGCGCCAACGGTCACTGCGCACGGCGCGTCTCAGGGCGCGCCGTAGCACGCCCGGAAAGTGGACAAAAATACCGCGCCGGGGCAGCGGTGTGCTTGGATTTGTTTACGTTTTCCTGTTTGGGCGCGCAGTTGTTTCTTGTTTCTTGTTTTTGGAAATCTTTTTACGCAGCAACAGCGCCGCAGGAAAGCGAGCAGGGACGGAGACCCTTTTGAGAAAAGCGCTCATCGTCGCACACGTCGCCGGTTGCCCGGCCTGGCGTATACGACAGGCTGCTGGGCGGTGTGTGGGTGGCCGCACCTCCTTATCTGCCCTTTCTCCTGTTTCGCTCCCATTCTATGCTAGTCCGAAGCCAGCAATTGGGGAGACGAGCGGATTGGGTAACAATGGGCGGCATTAGCCGCCCATTGTTAGTGTCACAAAAACACAACTAAAAATAATAACTGTCTATTTATATGCATATGGTATATATGTGCAAGCACAGGACTATACAAAGGCCTTCTCGCGCTTCTCGTAATTCAATCTCCTGAAAGGTATGCATATTAGGTAGCACACGCATCCGAAGAAGCGGATAATGGCGTTGATCACTACCAACCACAATATAACATCAAAATAATATTTCGTTTGCGTGGGCAGGACCACATGCGAAATGTTGACGCTATCCGTCGCCCTCTTGTACTCTTGCGTCAGAACGTAGCTTTCTATTCCGCCGGTTTCCAGCACGATTGTCACCACCACGAAGTTGGTGAACAGCCACAGAATGATAAGCAACGATCTGATGTTGCTGTTGTAGCCGGCTTTCCTCTCCTCGTAGGGCGCCAATGGTTTTTCCTTCTTACTACCG
Source organism: Tetrapisispora namnaoensis (assembly GCA_003705985.2). NCBI lineage: Eukaryota > Fungi > Ascomycota > Saccharomycetes > Saccharomycetales > Saccharomycetaceae > Tetrapisispora > Tetrapisispora namnaoensis. The sequence goes on along the minus strand of PPKD02000012.1, from coordinate 83,654 downwards.
TTATCTGTGGCTATTGTGGAGTGTAAGTTGGATAAATGCTTGTTGTAGTTTTCTTGGATCTCGGTCTGCTTCGTTAGAACCTCCATCTCAAATTCCCCATTGCGGGCGCTGTTAATGACGCCGTTCGTGCTGTCCCTAACGTTGCTGTTGGCTTTTTCGTTCCCACTGCTCTTTGTTCCCCACGAGATATCATGCAGATTGCAAAAAGCATATATGTTTAACACGTTGATGTAAGAAGGACTTAGAAGAATGTACTGTGCAAAACTGGTTATCATGTGCATCGGCTGCAAATAAAGCAGAGAGCTGACGATGTACAGGACGAAGGTTGAGCCGATTGAGATGACTAAGTTTCTGAAGTTGTTATTAACGAAAAACTGTTTAATTTGTTCGGCAAGCGATGAGTATTTGTTATTTTCTTGGTCAGTGATGAATGACTCTATTGACTTCACTGTAAGGAAGCAACTGATGGCAATCATGTAGGACATGACAATTGCAAAAATAATAATGGTTATCGTGTAGAAGAGTTTGGTGCTCTTGGGCTTGTTCCCTAGCGAAAGAATAAAAGTAGACACGACGCAAACTCCGTATAGCCAAAAAAAAACAACACTTAGAACATTAAATACAGTGGAATAGGTTAGAGCTACGGACAGACATAGAATCCTGAAAACTAGGAAAAATGAACTTAATGCAAACCATGACAATATTGTATTTAACAGGATATAAATGAATTCTACCTGTAAAAAAAACTTCCGGAATACTGAGTGGCCACTTGTCCAAATTCTTCCAAAATGACATAAAGAGTAAATTGATGCGAAGAATGAACCGTTCAACCAACGTCTTCTTTGTAATATGAACTCGGATACCGAGGTTGGCACGTCGGTAGTTGCATATGAATCTTTACAGTAGTTTAAAATCCAGTTTGCATTTTTCTTCATTACGATTTCAAAACATAGGATACGGTCCTCTGCTAAATACATGTTTGAACTAAAGAAATGAAATGCACTTTGATCGGCTTCCATATATTCACCTAAAAAATATTTTCTTAAGGGTTCCCCTTTTACAGCCTCGAAACGGTAAGCAGAAAATGCACCAGGCAGCACTGATATGAAACCAAAAATAGATTCAGTTGTCTTATCTAAAATATTGGACATTTTATACTCAAAGTTTTGAGATGCCACTAATGGATTTATCAAGTTTCTGCCATGTTTTCCAATCTCGGTCTTAATTTCACCACATGCACCTCCTACTTGTGGGTTTTTAAATTCTCTCCATAATGCATAAATTGATTCGTTTCCAGGCATAGTACCGCAGTCCAATAGAGCTATGACGTGTGGTTGTAATAGCTCCGAAAATCCTTCAAATACCCACCTGTGCGAATTAATTTTTTTCTGATTTTTTTCCTTCAAACAAAATAACAATTGAATTGGAACTGTGTTCTCATCACATTCAATATTGATCTTTCCGGTACTTTCGTCGATTTCTGTGATGTTCATTAATGTCGTGTGCTCATATACATGAGTATTGACTATTTTATCATTAATAGTTGTTTTTGCAAATCCGTCTTGATAACAACCTAACGAGCTTAACAATGATAAAGACTTTTCGTTAATCTTTGACCTACCATCAGAAACAATGCAAATTACAATTTTCTTCCATGCATCAGGGCCCCAAACACTTGAGTTTGTTCTTTTTATCATATGTCTTATATTTTTCATAATACCTTTAAGTGTCCTTCCCAACAAGATATGATCCTCGTTGTACATTGTTACTGTTATTAGTAACTCAGTTTCTCTTGGAGTCATATATTGTAGTTGTCTTACTGAAAAATTCTCTTCTAGAAGTTGATTTGGTTCACACGTTATTGCTTGATATCTCATAAATTTGAATTCATTAGTTAAATTGTATTGACGCTTTAGTGCAGCTTCATTGTATTGGGCAAGTAGGGACGAACTTATAGGCGAATCAAAAACAAAATTACCATGTTGCAATTGGAATTTTCTCGTAACGGTGTCTCTTCTAGTTGGTGTATTTGGTGATGAGTTATAGTAGCGGTTTTTTTCAGAATCTGAAACCATGGTTTCCACTGAAGAATTATTCGATGACATTGCAGAAGTTGACAAATTATGTATCTGAGATTTTATTCTGAGTTTGTCCATTGTCGTTAGGCTTTGGCTGTCATCGTTAGAATAGTTTCCAAATTCAAAGCTATCGTCGTTTCCTAGATAAGTATTGATGACGCTATTACTTAGATCATTTTCTTCTTCAAAATCATTACGTCTTATGTATGGATAATTGTCATTTTGGTATTCTTGACTATTCTCTTGCATATTATTCTGAAACTCTATGCTAGTTCTGTAAGGATTTGAAGGAATGTGTTGTGTCTGTCTATTATCATATGGCTGTCCATTATTTTGAAGCTCTTCCCTGTATTCATATGGGTCTGTTTCATGCGGTTGCTGATATTGCTGCTGTGGTGTTCCATTACTTGAGTTGTTGTTGAAATGAATGTAGCTCTGATAATTTGAAGGCTGGTAATTCAGATCCCTCTCATTATAATAATAATTATTATTATTATTATATGACATGATGTGCACTTATATCAGCTTTAGCTACCTAAATCATATTTTTCCCTTCCAAAGCATGAAGAAATGGCTACAAAATTCCGGAAAAAACTAACACAAAATAGTGTTCTCAACCCCATTTCTTTTATAATACAACCTTGGAAAAATATTTTGGATTTCAGGACCAAGGAATGCCATGTTATCTTGCCTCTAGGTACCAGGAGACCGATTTAAATATATGGCTGTGTCAAACTGAAGCTTGTGTTCTCTTTAAACCTGGCTATTTTTGCCCATAATAGAGTTTTAAACCATCCCTCTAATTTTTCCAGATTTAAGATTCAAGATTTTTCCGAATTAGGACACACCAAAAATGAATAAAAATTCAAATGGCTGAGTCTGTGAAATATTCTCCCGTTCGGGTAATCGCTGCTTAAGTTTTTGCATCTGTTTCTCCGAAATAATTATTAAGACGTGAAATGTTCTTCGCAAAAAGACAAAATACTAGATAACCTGAAGACCCTTTCACAGATTCTCACTGCCTTAACAGTGGCAACCACCATACTCGGGGTTTAGTAATAGATAAGAGTATATAAAACACCATAATGATAGGTTACTCCAAGGTGGCATATGAGAACAGAATCATGTACACTAGTGTTTGATTTATATTGGATATGACGCTGAACGACAGCTCACACAGATCATTCTTTCTGGCTTTTTGCTGAATACAGAAAATGAAAAGAAAATATATAAAATAAATTAAAATAAAATAAACATGTTTGTGCAAGTAATACTAGTGCTCTTATCTCCTGCACCGGGTGCCGAGAAAAAAATACGAGGTACATGAGCACGTATGTAATGTTGACGAATATCTTCGAGAGCTAAATCTTTAGCCGTAGTAAATTTTTTCATGTATATCATCTCTAATAAATTAATTAATCGTAAATCTACGAAATGCCTATAATGCTTTTACAAAAACACAAGGACAATGCGCTGCAAGGACATTGTGCCAGAATGCCTTTTATTTGCAAGCAACTGTTTCTTTGTTCATTATTTTCATACGTGTCGTAGAAAGTTTTTTCCTCCCAGCATCAAGAAATAATGGTTATTTTGGCAGTGCGACCAAACAAAATTACTTCATGACTTTTCCATCTTCTTCTCTGAAAATATTGAAAGACAAAAATATTAAAAACAGAGGAAGTATCAAGTTCTATTAGGATCAGTAGCAACTGTGTTTGAGAAATAAAAAAGAGCCCAAAACCATTTTGATGTGTGCATCAATTTCTACAAGGAATTTCTATTATTTATATATGGAAAATGTCAGAAAAACTTACTCAAAATTGAAAAATTATCGAATGCATCGCATCGGATTCTGTTCTAAAGAAGTGGCATTGTACAGATTAAGTTCTGAGATTAAGTTGACGTTATGTTTGCAATATCAAATATCTATCTTAGAGTAATAGTAGTAGGAGTAGCAAAGGTATTAGTAATGGTAGTACATTGCTTGTTGCGAAGTTCATAATTCGATGTCTTTGTCTCTTGATCTCAAACAAAAGCTTTTAGGATTTTAGGTAGAACGATTGTGGAAACCAGAAAAAAATAATGCATGGAATGCTACTGAAGACTACTCATGTGTTTTAAATTTTAGTGCTGATAACATACATCAAAAAGAACGACGATTTCCAATATAAATTTGTACAAATGGTAAATCTCAGAAATGGTTGACATAAGTTACAAGTGATAATGGCATTTAAGAATAATTAATTTGTAGAATTCTTGAGGAAATTTTTTTTGATTTTTTGATTACGATGTCAAATAAGAACTTTAAACTATATAATTATATATATCAGTAGACTTCGTCAAGAGTTTCTTGTTGTCGTTGATGGTGGAATAAAATTCCTTTTTATCTGCAAGAGAAATTTATTTTAAGTAGTATTTTTAATCTTATGTTTGTTTGTAGGTCTGTGGCTCTAGTTCTTTTACTCCTTCGAAGCAAGTAATTATTCAAAAAAAGAGAGAAAACCCATCCATAGTTTTGATATTAACTGGTCACTTAACAGTTATTAATTAAATGTCTGAAGATCACTTTAAGTCGTTCAATGGATGAAAGGTTTCAATATATTAAATCAAGTTCAGATTTGGAGATATTATTGGGATTAGATGAGAATAGAAAAAAAGGTAGATTTTGTGTTGAATTCATTTCATTGCTAACATCAATAAAACAAGTTGGAAAATCACGGTATGTATTAAAATTTAAATCATTCAATGTTGATATCGTCTATGAAAGTCCTTATGAGGTCATTCTTGATTCCACAAGAAACGAATTGATAAAAAAATTTGATTTAGATATCACAGAAACTGAAGGTAATGATTTTATTATAAATGATTTTCATTTGCAAAGGTTATGTTTTGTAATTTGCCAGGGTAATTGTGTGTATAATGGTATTTATCCTGTCATCATGGTTGAGAAGTTAATACCCTTAGATCTATCACAAGTAATTGAAATGTTAGAAACTTTCAAAGATGATAATTATCATGATAACAGTTTTTTAATAAAAGAATCCTTGACAGAAAGTAAAAATTCCACAGTATCAAAGATTTTTGATAATTTGATTTTAATGAATGCTAAAAAGACAGAACCTTTTAAATTTGTTAAACTAGAAGATTATAACTTTCGCTTTAAAGAATTAATACAATATAGACAACAATTATTGAATGACCGTACGATTAAGAACAATCCGATATATGACCCGACTGCTCAAAATTTAAATATTTATGATGAAGAAGATCAAGATCAAACAAACTACAGTAGATTTGATTCAGACGATGAAGACGAGGATTATGAAATTGAAGGAAATTCTGACAGTGTAAACTTTGCAGTTTTAGGAAGTAAAAAATATTTGAAATCAAATAATGGTAAGCGAATTGGTAATGATAGTAGCAATGATAAGTTTGTTTTAACTGACAACTCACGGATATTAAACAATATTTGTTCCAATTTTACAATCAAACAAACGAATGAAAACAAGCTATCTGCACCCTCAAGTAACGATTTACTTTCTTCTTCACATAGCGAGGAACTAAAAGGGTATTCCTTTGATAAAATAATACAATCTGATCCCAGCGATGTAAAAACTATGAAACTATACAATATTGGTGAAAAACTGGAATATTCGGGCCAGTTCATTGAAATATATCCTAGCAAATTTTCTGACTTTAGTTTTCTATCAAATACATCATTAAGAATATACTTTCAGCCTTTCAATTGTATATCTGAAAAGGAAAGTATATATGGTATTATTCCAAATATTGATTGCATTGAAATTCTTATTACAAAAGCTGAGGAAGTTACAGAATTGTTTGGAACTTTGGTTCATAATAGCAAAAGTTTAAAGCAGTTATTGTTCAATCATAAAATGGTAGTTGAATTAGAGAACACTAAATGGTGCATTAACAAAAAAAATCGTATCTATACCACAGCTTTGAAAATCAAAAATACAAAAAACTGGGAGAAATTTGCTGCAAAACAAAAAAATTCCAAGTCATCAATTATTCGTCAATATGAACCTCCAATCGTTGATAGATCCAACTATACAGATGAGCTAATCGATTTTAAAGATTTATTATTTGCTGGCAAAAAAATTTTATTTTCGAGGCTTTTGGGTTTGTTGGTATCATGCTCATTCTCACATAGAGCATTTGTAACATTACTTTTCACAGATTTTACCAAAAATGTTATTAGTCAGAAATTTATCTTTAACAGTTACCTTATTGATAAAAATAATTGTATAGACGATAATCACTACTACAGAGTAAACATTTTTAATACTGATTTTGAAAAATTTGATCTAAAAATATATAACATATATGGCTTTCATATTAAAGAAATGTTAAAAGATGGTGATAATATATCTCATAAAGGCATCCTATGTGATTTGACTGTTAAATGTGATATGTATAATAACACACTAGGTATGATTGCCAAAAAGATAAACCCTATTACTATTAAAACTGAAAGAACAAAAAATGAAAACAAAAAAATTAAACAAATCTATGAAAATCTGCTCAAAAATGTGAACACTAAATCTATTGTTTCAAACTATGATTCGTACTCTATTGCATTTCCTCTAGAGCAGGAGTCGCCTGATGGTAAAGTTTATTTGAAAAGACAAGAAAGACTAACTCAAAGATACATTAAAAATCTTAAATTCGATTATTTAAATGGTATTTCTGCTATAAATACAGCAACAGAATTTATTATTAAAGCTAAAGTACTAAACGTTGAATATAGCTCTACTCACATTAATATGATAGTTTCTGACTATTTATTTGGTCACTTTACACCTCCTCCTTTATCGAGCAAAAATAAAGGAGAGATAGTGATACCGATTAATAGGATAATTTTCATTGAAATAAATGGAAAAAAAAACATTAACAATTTTTTAGGAGGATGTAAAAGGGACGAAATAGCTAACTTACTTGAGATGAAAGACTTCAATTTAAGAATTCAAAGAGTTATGGACAATTCACTAGTAGTTAAATGGAGGCAAATGACAGGAACTCTTCATGAATTATTATTACAATAAATATATATAAAAAAAGATTTATAAATAGTATAAAGAAATTTTTACTACCGTACACCTGTGTCTTATGACTTAAAGAGAGAAATATAACTTTTAATTTTAGAAAAAGAACAATTGGCATAGCTATATTCGTCATTTTAAGCATTTGGTCATATATGTAATCTATGTAATATATTGGAGCATGATGACATATTTACTGTGAATATTCACAAAACAAATTAATTTTAATATTAAATAATATATAAAAATAATACGGTTCAATAAATTAAACTAATCCTTGTTGGTAAATGACTACTTTTGAGGTTAAGCTTCTTATTTTTTATCGAACAACGTCACTCTAATTTTTAAGAAACATAAGAAGAAGCCCGTTTCTCAGTAATCCATGGGATAATATCATGAACCTAGCTATTTACTGTAATACCAAAGAATTAATTGGCTTCGATTATAGTCCAAAGAATTATCAATATAGTTAACAATTAAGATATTTAGGAAAGCAATTTTTTTTCTTGAACTGATAACTAATAACTAATATTATACAGAAGCTTATGACAAGACGTATGTACATGTAATAAGAGGGGGAGCTCATCGAATAATGTCATTTTCTTCTCTAAATATTATTACAACAATTGTTAACAATACCAGTTGATGATTTGACACTTCTAGATAGTTTTATGTTTTTATTTAAAACAACTGTACCCTTAAAAATATAAGTTTTTATATGAATGGCCAACGATAAAAATGACAATAATTCGTGGCTGAGTGTAATTAAAGGCTAACGCTACACTTGAAAACTATACATTAGAAAATAGTTTAATCCTTCCTGAAATCTAGAAAAGCTTCAAGTAAACACATGCTTATTTACTATAATATTGAACCTTTCTTTTGTTAATGTTAATGTATTTTAGGGAAACTTTCTCTATGATAAAGGTGAGGTAAATCATGAGGTTCTTTAAAATGGGGGGATTAAAAAAATGGGGGTTAGTTGTGTAATAGTTGATATATATTTATATAACATATTTTTGGAGCTAAAATTAATTGATTGTCACTTTTACAATTCATATGTATATAATAATAAATTCTTTCTTGGCTCTATTTCAATCTTCAGGTTTAAAAGAACTAAAAAATCTAAGATAACTAGCATAATAAGTATTTAAAGCAAACAATAAATATTGGAATTAAGTTAAAAATGCTTTTTAAAAGGTTTGTTAATTTTCTAACTTTATTATTTCTTTTAGGAGCTGGGTTGCTGACGTTTTTTATTATTCTGTCAGGCTCGCATAATTCAGGGACACTAAAGCATTTCTATTGGTTTGAGGCAAATACTTTAGGCTTTAATGATGCACCTGCAATAACTAGATGGTACGATTATGACTTTTGTGGTTACAGGAATGGTAATTTAGTTAATTGTTCTTCGAAAGCTCCTGCTAAACCATTCTCTCCTAGAGATAACTTTGGCGCGAGCGACAATATGCCATCGACATTTCTAAATAACAGGGATACATACTATTACTTATCTAGAGTAGCATGGGCCATGCTTTTAGTTGGATTATTTTTTATTTGTTGTGCAATCATTCCATTATTTGTTAGTACTGTCAAGATAGTACCAGGAATAGTAATATGGTCTACCGTAGCTTCTTGGCTGGCATTCTTTTTTATATTGTTAGCAGCCTGTCTGTACACTGGCTGTTACGTCAAGGCAAGAAAAGCTTTCCACCATCAAGGTAGGCATGCGAAGCTGGGTGCTAAAAATTTTGCATTTATCTGGACTAGTGTATTTCTGTTATTAGTGGGTATTGTCTGGACAACTTTCCTTTCAGCACTGTTGGGCCGTGATAACTATTATAGTGAAACTAATTATGTTACGTCACCAGCAGTAGGATCTGAAAATAATGGCATTCCATATAATCCTGGTGCACCTCAAGCACAGAACAATGATATTCCAACTCGTAAAAAGAGGTTCTTCACTACCCTCAAGACCAGAAAAACCCATGAGTCAGAAATTCCAGAGGACCTTGAAAATGTGAGTCCGACAGTTAATACAAACCCAACAGTCTGAAGCTTCTATTCTAATATTATAAATAGTTCATTTTGTGTTATTTTATCTTAACCTTCTAATAATTAATGAATGCAAGTAACTATTTTTATTTTATTTTATTTTGTATAAGAATGTAATACTAACCTTTTTTATAATAATTGAGACGAACTTGTTGTTATATCATACCTTCAGAGAAAAAACATTACCTAAAGAGCCTGAATTAGATGAACCAGTAAATGTTGCTGGAAGGAAGTATGTTAGAGATGAGGATATACCCGGTCATTTTGATCAAACCCAGCCCACAAAGTCTTTTAGTACAACCAAGCCAACTGGTTACGATTTGTCCCCACATGCTACTACGGAAAAAGCAGGAGATATAGATGGAGCCGAACATTTAGATAGTAACCCTTTTGTTAATAAAGATGCACTTGGCACAAACAAAGATCCTGTCTTCTTGCAGCGTCAAAATCCCCTTGATACAGGTAGGGATGATCTAGTCACAGGAACCAGAGATATGAAGAACGCAAACAATACAACCAAAAACGTCATGTCTAAGGAAGACATCAAGACTGGATTTGAATCACCCATTCAAAATCAAAATGCTGCTAATATTGTTTCCCAAAGTTCAGAACCTACATTATTAAAATCTGAGCAATTGAACAAGAATAATATTTGGAATGATGATTACATGACTAATGAAAATGCGGAATCATCGATGAAAAAATCATCGACTATTGGAGGGCCTGTGGATATTGAAAGAAAACCGAGCACCTCCAATAGAACAAGAGGTATGGAGGAGCAGGGTCTCCAGAGATCAAGGTCCGGTTCAAGGTCAAAAACATCTAGAAAAGGTTCAACATCTAGACCTTTATCAAGTAAGGGAATTACAACACAATTCGAGAATGAGATCATGGAAGCCCAACGTAGAAAGCAACGCCAAAAGAGTATTGGTTCCGAAGATGCTGGATCCTATGCCCATGCAGTGGGAAATGGCCCAAGTATGATCGATCCAACTGTATCCACATATGGGTTTAAAGCTGCTTCCTCGTATAAGACCACTTCAACTAGAAGTGGATCATCAGGTAATGTTTTGAGTAAGAATGTTTCACATGCATCTTCAGCAGCAGTGAGTGATAGTTTATCTTCTGAGTCATCCGAATCTTTTGAAGAGGAAGCTGCATATTCAATGGGACGTAATAGGAAATACACTTCCAAGCAAAATACACCAAGAAGTGAATTAAAGAAGAAGACTTCTAACGTCCAAACAAATGTCACTGAAGAAACCAAATTTTCCAAATTTAAAAAGACATTTATGAGACCAACTTTGTGAAATTAAGATGCAAGAACTCCATTTTATAATATATTGTTCGTTTGTTTAGGTTTTTATTGTAATGATTCATTTATATGACTTTCTATATGATTTTAATGACATTTTAAAGAAACATCAATAGAATTGATATATACTATCAAAAGTTCATATTCTACACTCTCTTGTTTTCAAAAACATACAAGTTTTGACAATTATCTCTTGTAGCAAATCATTATATTCTCAAAATATTAAAATGATTTTAGAAACATAAAAAAATGGTCTTTTCCAAGAAACGACTTTTTTCGAAACCTGAAAGGTATTTATCATAATATTTTATGATAGGGACAACAAAAACAAATTATCTTTCACCACCTTATAGCTAACTAATACGGTACACTTCATCGGTTTAAAATACAAATGTAATTTGATGTCACAATATGGTACGCATTGTTATGACAGCGTAAAGTTCTGTCACTTTTGAGAAGACGACACATCATCGTCACGTGCCAAGTGACCTTCGCTCTTTTTTGTTGCTTTTTCCGGAAGGACGAAAAAAAAAAACAAAACAGAAAGACAAAAAACAAAAAGCCAAAAACCTAATAAATGAAAACAACTAAAAGGAGAAATATGATTGTTTTGTAAATTAAATAAATATTCAACAAGTAACTGTTATAGATATATGGTATTCTTCAATTTATAATTTATATTATAATAGAACTATAACTCGAACCAATTGAGCGATTAGAAAATACTTTTTTGAATAGTCACTGAAGAAGGACAAAGTACAAAGGATACAAAACAACTGATTGAAAGAATTTTTTCAGCTTTATCGGTTGTGATTAATATAACTATTACATTAAAACAAATAGGATTTGTGCTTATTATAACTAGTGATATATAGATATTTGAGAAGGTTTTCTTTTTTTTTAAAGACACGCCCATTGTATTGATTATTTTTGCATTAATTAATTTTTGCATTTTTTTTTACTCAAAGAATATTATTGAAGGTTTTTAAAATCACAGTACAATATAAATTATACACATCAGAGCATCTAACTTGCATAAAGAAACATAGAACACACATCGCAATAGATAACCATTTTTAATCTGTAGAAGAAAGTATTACAAAATGCCACTGATACACGAAACTGATACTTTAAATGATTCATCATTAATGTTCTCAAATGAGAATAGAGAACATCATACTGATAAAACGTCTATTCCAACGACAGGCGAATTATCTCCAAAACATAAACAGGCTTTAGGTCTACATAATGTTAATGGATCAAATTTTAAGGACGAGAAGTCACCTTTGCAATTAACTTCGATGCTAAATTCCATTTCATTAAACCATGATAGTCAATCGATTACCAACATTCGTAATTTCTCTGGTCCATTTACTTTAATTTTAAAAAAATTACCAAAAGAAATTACTTTAAGAGAATGTTATGCTATATTTGCTTTAGCTAATAATATTTCGAATATTGAACTTGTTAAATCTGAAAGTTCTCCAAATGAAGAACCTTATATTAGAGCCCAGATTGATTCGTTTGTGAATGCGACAAACTATGCAACGATTTTGAGTTCAAAAACAGATATATTTGGCCCCGATCATCCTACCAAATCACATATTGAACTATTTGATCAGCCAAGTAATCAACAAGTCTCATTTAATGACTTATCAAATTCCAACCAATCTTATAGATTAGGTACTGAATTGAACAATTTGCATAATTTTCAAAACATTATCCCTTCTACTAATCCAAATATTACAAGTGTTTTTGATGCTTCCACTTTACCAAAGAAATCTAGATTTTCATTTAGTGATAATTTCTCTACAGAATCTAACCTAATAAATAATACTGCAGAGAATCAAAATATCACATCAGGTAACCTGCTAAATCCTCGTGGTTCGCAACCCGTTCCTGGTAATCCGCCATCTTTTCAAGACTTATCATCTACCAATTCAATGCAACAAGGTAATGTTGGTAAAGCTATATTAATGATGGAACCTGATGACATCAACGATGCTATTTGGGGTTCGAATGGAATTGCTTTCAATAACGCTACAACTGGTTCAAATTCTGCTGTCCCAATGTTTGAATGGAATGCAAGTGGAAGTAGAAAACAAAATAATACTTTTGGTTTCAATCAACAGATGACAAACATACCAAACCAATCTGTCCAAGGAAGTGCTACTCAGTTGTCAAACATATCTAGTGATGGATTTTTACCAACCAATAGTAACATGCCTTCTTTTGGAATGTCTCAATCTGTTAATTCTTCGAACAAACAAATTCTTTCCCCTATGGATTCGAGTTTATCAAATAATAATCATCATACTAATATGGTTTCCCAACCTGCACCTTTTTCTGTTAATGACAAGTTGAACAATGATAACCAGACCATTAAAACTCAATCTCATACACCTCAAAAAATCCAACCTATGAGAAATTCTAGAAACTCACAAGAGTCAATTGGTTTACAGAAGAACTCATCTACTCCATCCTTATCATACAGCAATTTAGCAAATACTAGTGCTATATCACAAGCTGATTTATCATTGTTAGCTAAAGTTCCACCGCCAGCTAATCCAGCCGATCAAAATCCACCATGTAATACATTATATGTCGGTAACTTACCATCTGATGCTACTGAACAGGAATTAAGACAACTATTTTCAGTACAACAAGGTTTTAGAAGACTGTCGTTCAGAAATAAGAATAATAATGGTAATGGTCATGGTCCAATATGTTTTGTTGAGTTTGATGATGTTAGTTTTGCTACAAGGGCATTGGCTGAACTATATGGTAGTCAATTACCATCTGCTACGGTTAGCAACAAAGGTGGTATTAGGTTAAGTTTCTCTAAAAATCCACTCGGAGTAAGAGGTCCAAACAACAGAAGGAATACAAGCACACCCACATTAAATGGCTCATCAAATCCTAATAATTATAGCTATATTGGCAATTACGGCAAGTAAATTTTTGCATTAAATTATGGACTTAAATGAACCAATATTTTAATATTTATTTCCGCTTGTAATAGTATCACATATTTTGAATATAATTATCGAAAGATTTCTTTCTGAACCAAAATATTCTTCAAGTTTTCAATACATTGCATTAAAGAGAATAATTATACTAATCTATTAATCCAATTACACCTGTCATTATTAAAATTTGCGCATTTTATTAGCATTCATTTTACTATGAACTTTTTTTATTTCACTAAACACCACTACAAAAGAATATATACAAATGTTTTTTTACCTTGTAGTTTATATATATTTTGTATCCATATATATAACATGACTTTTGTGAAGGTATTTAATAATAACATTTACTAACTTATATATAAATATTTGTTCCCTAAAATTAATTTATATTTAACTGTTCGTTTTGCAAAAAAAATTATTTATTCTAAAATATAGCAGGGCAATGTACAGAATTAATCCAAACAAGCTCCACTATATATTAACGTATCATCTCCTTATTGCTTACCAGATACAATTGAGGCCAAATCTGTTAGAGTTTCCTCCTTTTTCAACTGGGCTCCAGTGTATGCAGATCCTAATGATGACTGAGAACCGTTGTTTCCTTGCACTTTCTCCAAATGTTGTTGTCTTAATAATTTTTCTTTTAACTTTAATTGTTGTGCTTTTTTCTCTAAATCTTGAATTCTTTTTTGTAATTCCTTTGCGGATTGTGCTTCAAGTTCCTCTAATTTTTGTTGTCTTGCAATTATACGTTCATGTCTTAGTACATATGGAACAGTTTCAGACATATTTCTTATTTTTGATTTTTCGTTCAAATCTGGAGAATCCAAATCAGGTGTTTCTTTTTTAATATTCTTGATTATTTCTTCATTTTCTTGTTTTAAAGTTTGAGACATCTGTCTAATTGGCGATTCTTCATCATTGTTGTTTCCGGTAAATTTTGAATTATTTAGTTTATCCATTTCTGGAGTAGCATTTTGTTCTGCTAAAGCTAAGGTTTGTTGAGAAGCGAATTTACCTGTGTTAACAAATGTAGTAAAGTTACTTAAGCTTGGAATGGTCGAGTTTCTATTAATAGTATCACCTCCTGCATTGCCAAACGTAGGTTTATTCGAAGAATGAAGTTCTGGACTTGTAACTGAAGAAAGTTTTTCTGCGCGATAGTTTTCATACAATAAATTTTGTGTAGTATCTTTAAACTCTTGAAGGTGTGAACCGAATAGTACATTTTTGACTACTTGCAATTCAGAATTACTACCATTCCCTTTATTGTTATAACTATCAATAATTAAAGAACCCCATGGATAAGTTCTAATATAGTTACCATTGGTATCTTTTACATCAGAACAAATGATAGATAAAGGCTGCAATGAGGAGAGTATTTGATTTTCCTCTATTGTCTCCAAATCATCTTCTTCTTCGTCCACCTTGAATTGATAAACGGGGATATTATAATAATCGATATCTTTCAGTATATTTTTTTTAAAATTCTTCAATTCTTCTTTTGTAAATGAGTCTGCTTTGGCAACAATTGGCAAGACATTAGCATATGTTGATAGTCTTTTCATTAATTCAATATCAATTTCTTGCAAACCATGACCAGTTGGCTCAATAAAATACAAAATCACATGCACTCTTGTATCTTCGAATCTTGGGTTTCTTCTTATTCTAGTTTCCTCTGCCAAGACAATATCAAATTGCTGTTCTAGATAGTTCGTTAATTCATCGAAACACAAAGAATCATCCAAATTTTCACCAATACCATGTGTGTTTACTAGATTCAATATAATAACATCCTCATCCTCATCAGCATCATCATCAGTGTTACCACTGGTGTTAATTTCAACAGTGGTTGAAGTAATTGTCACACCAGGTTCAAAGTTGGCCCTTTTTGGATCTAGATCGGACATGAATGTTGGTATACCATTCTTTGAATTGTATGACACCACTTTAGTCGGTTTAATAATCTTGACCCTTTCACTGACAATATCGCCGTTCAAACCCGATTCCGACCCTGCAGAAGTATTGTATTTATGCGTGAAAATATTAGATTCTAACAAGTTATTGGCGAACGTGGTTTTACCAACACCATCTTTACCACATAGCAGCACAGAGTATGTGATACCACGCTTCTCCTTTTTTCTACGAGCTAGCTTGGCACTATCAAACTCATTCATTGTTAACTAAACTAGTCGGATCCTCAATTGTATCTGATATGGGAGTAACTAAAACGAAACAACGCCAACCCAATTTACCACCAATTGCTCAGCCAATACACAAATATGGATACTGTTTTGATATAGCATGTTCAAAGCTCACTATATTTTCCATTACATGTCTACTAATTTTTCAATTTGTGATCCAAATTCTCGAAAAAATAAATTTCCTAATCAGGACAGCAGCACTCTTGACAAAGAGAAGGTAATAAATTTCAACTCCAAGCATCACGTGAAAGTCACATGCTGCTAGAAAACCCTAAACACCTATTAGGGCTCCATCACAACCCTAGGGCTCACGTGCTGTCATTTACCACGTTCACTTTACCAAAACAACCTTACGCATGCATTACACTACCAGACAAAAGAACAACCTCACCAAACTTCTCCCACGCCCATACACGTTTCATCTCTCTCTCCCTTCTGTACCAAAAACAGAAACCTAAATGTTTATTGCATCAAGCAAGATCCACTTTTCCACTTTCAACTCCGGTATAACTCTGCCTACATTATTACCTCGGACTAACCCATCAGGAAACAACCTCTTGAAAGACTGCTCTAGTTTCCAGCCGACCACAACTCATCCAGTACAAATATTCGGAATTGTTGAAACAACTCTCGAACCTCTACAAAACCCTCGTCTCTTCTACTGGGAAAAACACTTCACGAAAATTTCAATTGATCTGTTATTAGCTTTTGAATTCGCTATTTTGGGAGATAAACTCGAGGGATTAATAATTTTTGCCTTGTTGGATATTCTCTCTGGCTCTGAGATTAAACACGATTCTTTTTTACGAAGCGGTTTGAAATTTCAACAGAAGCGTCGTTCGAGTGTTCCATGCAAATAAGATGTTTTGAGATAGTATATTATGAAGCAGGAAAAACTGCATGTGAGCCTGACCTCTATGTAAAAAAAGGTAATAAAAGCTTACAACAACAGGTAAAATAGAGCTAGTAAGCATTGGGCACATCTATATTCCTGTAGTCTCGAGTGATGGTTGAAACAAAAATATTCTCTCCCCCTATTCGATGGTGCGTTAGCTAGGAATTGTTTTAAAAAACAATTCCTAGCTAAGATATTTAACCCTTTGTAGATGAAAGACGTGTAGGCAGCTAGTGCTTTGATGTATGTATATTTATTTACATATACCTTCATAGGAAGTGTAGAAGATTAAATTGAAAAAAAACCTCTCTTTGTTTATTTTATTGACTTTATTTTATTATGTTTTTGTATGGGTTTGATTGTTGGAGCGACTCCAAAGTTTCAGTGCAGACAAGGTACATTTAGTATGGTTGAAACATGTTGCTTCTGCAATACGTAATCTCGTTAGGTTTATTGATACATACAATACATTGTCAGACAACAATTTATGCTCTGTTCTAGGTATACAGTAATTACTGCACCCCACTTGCAGAGAAGCACATAGGAAAAGTATATTGGTAACATTAAATGATCGAAAGAAACACAATCGCTTGATTGTTAATACTGATACTACTAAATTGTCATTTATGCATGCAGCGTACATGGGGCGTGTTGTTGAGTTTCTATGATCGGTTGAAAAAGTTGGCAATAAACTATTCTAAAATTATCATATCTGGTCTTATTAAGGCATGACTATCGTTTCATATAGTAATTGTTATTTTTTTTATTTCTGCATTATTAAGGTTAAAAATTAAAATAAGCTCAAGTCTAATAAACAGGTATTAATGAAAATTGAGTGACTTTTTATATACTTCACGCAAAGGGTTTTAACTTATGTTTATATATAAGGTCTTATAAGTTCAAAGTTTTCTCATTCTTTGTTTTGGTAAATTTTGAATAATATTTTTAATGTTTAGGAGGTCATAGTAAAAAATGTAATCTTGGCATAATAAACTACATAGAATAGCAACTTCTAAATATAGGTAGATAATAGTATAATACAAAAAAAAATAATATGGATAGCTTCTTTGATATAGGGAAACAAAATGCAGCTTACGAAGATTTATTTATTTTAAACAATATAGATACTCAGACCAATACAGACGCAAGGGGAAGAAAAAGAAGGTTTACATATTCCGATGCTGATACAAAAACAATATATACAGATTTGTTAGATTTTAAAAACGACGAAGGTGAACTTGGGAGCAGTAGCACAAAAAGCATAAATTCCATATCGAAATATACTAGTAGGAATAAAAAATTAAGAACAAAAAGTTCAAGCAACTATGATTTAAACTTCAGTAAGGGAAATGACTTGGTGCTTGAAGGAGAACTGGATATCCAACCTATCCCAACCCCATCATCCATATCGTCTGTATCAACAAATTCCTATAATCAACAAGAGCAGGTTGAATTAGATATTATTATCGATAATTATTCAAAGATCATAGAAGAGAAAGATCAAAGAATATCAGGTTTAGAGAGGAGAATTGAAGAGATTTTGCATGAAAAAAGGTTTTTAAAACAATTACTTTTAGAAAATTTTGGTCATTTAAGAAGAACTTTAAATGAATCAAGAAATTTATAACGACACTCATTGTACAATGCTTATATATTTGCATTTTTTTTAGGATTTAGATAAATTGTTAAGAATATATTATTTTCACATTTTAGTATAGAAACTAACAAGCTATTATTATATATAACTAATATATATAATTGTAGTTGAAGACATTATTAAATTTTGTTGCCCGATTTAGTCCAACTCCTATAACTTATGCTTTAAGTCCCTTTTGGGTAGTTTCATTTTATCTTTTAACATGTCTGGATACATTTTATCACCGAAAATCGTTCCTAATTGCCACATACCACCGTCAACAATTGTGACAGTTCCTGTAATATATGAAGCTGATGGCGAAAATAAAAACACAGTCGCTTCTGCAATATCCTTTGTCGTACCTAATCTACCTAATGGAATTTTGCCAAGTAATGGATTGGAATTCTTGGTTTGAGTAGGTTTTTCAGCATCGAGATTTTCACGATATTCTTTTAGTGTCAACCTTTTAAATCCTTCAGTTCCCGATATTGCTCCTGGTGCAATACAGTTGGATCTAATTCCTATCGGACCCCATTCAACTGCAATTGCTTGAGATAGAGCATCAATACCTGCTTTGGCTGCCCCAACGTGCGATTGAAATGGAACTCCATAATAATGGAAAGTTGCAGATACAAATATAATAGAGCCTCCTGATTTGTATAATTCATCAAATGCAGCCTTGACTGTATTATAACTGCCGATTAAATCAATATCAATTACTGTTTTAAATGCATTTGCAGATAAATTTGTCAAATCACAAATGAAGTTACCAGCAGCACCACATATGACAAAATCAATTCTGCCAAATTTCTGTACTGTTTCATTAACTGCTCTTACCATATCATCGTATTTTCTTACATCTATATTACAAATCGGCAAGACTTTTTGTCCTGCTCTATTCCCTTCAGGATCCAGTTTACTTAACTCATCACATACCTCTACTGTTTTCCCAGCGTCTCTACCAATAATTGCCACTTTACAACCTAAAAGAATTAACGCTTCCGCTTGTACTCTACAGATAGTTCCAGCGCCACCTGTAATAAATGCAACTTTACCTTTAAATAGATCAGGTTTCCAAGAAGAGCTGGTGACAAAATTGGAAGATAATGTATTAACCATATTGTAATTATTGTTTTTTATATTTGAAATAATTCTTTATACTTTTCAATTAGCTTTTCAATTTTAGTTCACACATTTTAAAATTATGTAATCATTAATATAACCAACAATTATTTAAAACAAAGATAGCAATATTCAGTTCAGCCTTTTTTTAAGGCTTTTTATATTCAACATTTTGACATATTACATATCTCCACTTTCCCTTAAATGTCATTTATCTCATACCCATTTAGGTCATCAAATTTCCGGGGTTGAGCTTATTTCCACGGAGAAATATCGCCCAGACGTAAATCACATGACTTACATTTCAATCATGTGACCTTTAAAACACTTGTGTCCTCTCTTTTTTTGAAAAATATTATTTACGCAGACTGTAGTTAAATGTACATTACCTATGCTAGCAATTCAACTATTCAGAAATTATAACTGTTACTGACAACACGCCATTTCTATTTGATTAAAATCGTATACTTACAGATATAACATATCTTTGCCAAAATAGGCAATAGCACATAATCCAACGAAAGCAACAGAGTGTAATTGATCAGATAATCATCAGAACACACACTTTTCAAAACAAGGATGTGTGACACAAGATCACAGAAATTAAGGATTGAGGACAGAACCACAAAAACAGTCAAGTCGTCTTTTTCATTGATCTAGCACTTTTATGCCTACATCTGGCAAAAAATGCACAACACGTAATCATACAACAGCTGCTCTACAAAAGCTAATCCAGGATAACCCATATGCACATACTTCTTTTCTTAATTTGGTAAAATAACTACCAATAATTAATTCTTTTGCTTGCTTATCAATACCTTGGGCTTATAGAAAGAAAAACTGCTGGTTTTTCATTTTGAACTAAGTTATACTTCAAACGTAGAACAAATTAGTTCTGACAATGAGGAAGAAAAACACAGAGAAAAACGATCATATATCCCAGTTAGACAACAGTTGCCATGAGATAACTTAGTCAATCAATTGAGGAGAAACTTAAATTCGTCACAATAGCATTCATTGTGCTAGGCAGCTTTTAATTAGTACTTATGTAAATTTTTACATCAACTTTTTCAAAACTTGTTATTTTGCTGCGGATATTTAAAGCATTGGGATCGGTGTCTCGCACAAGAACCTCGGATTTTTAGGCGAGCAAAAACTTGGTTGATGCAGCTCTTTCTAGCATGTCAGAATTTACATCACTAAAACTAGAGAAAGTTACGAGGTGTACAGCTGCACGGTTAACTTACAGTGAGGTTTCAATTGTTGTTGCTATTGTTGTACGAAGATGTAAATAATTACATCAACAAACAGGACTATATTGTGCAGGAGTGGTAACTTGATAACAGAGAACCTCACATCTCACCGCAGACCCATCCAACTGAAGAAATTATCAATTATTGTAAGTATCATTAACCCTAAATTTCTTAATTGGGAATAGATCTTCTAATTTCAAGGTTTCTAGTTTTTAAACATAACGTTCATGCGATGACCTTGATCTGCACATGAGTTATAGTTAACATTTAATATTGAATCAAAAGGACCAATTATGAAGATGGATCAATGAGCAATTGATTAACTACTATGTTATTACGTTGAATTTACCTCCTAGTAAATATCAATGTTACTCTTCTTGATTCATCTCGTAAAATGCTCAGTAAAGTCCATTGGTAGGTACTTTCAGGATTTTGTTTCTGAAGTAATTTCTAACTAGAGGAAACTATTGAGTAAACGTTTTAGCTTATATTGAATCGAAATCTACAATAGAACTGTAATTGACTTGGAAAAACAAAAACGCCAAAGTTTGGGATGCCCTCATTCAATATTTCAAGTTTGTAATTTCTTGAATACACGCTTATTTGATACATATACTTCTTCAGTTATTTATATTTCCTTTTATTGCAAATTGAATGATATCTACTAATAGCTATTAATATATGGTCAACCTAAATGAAACTTAAAAATGGTTAGATATAAATATCTGATCTATCTTCTCTGATCTCAAATTCATCATCACCATATTCATTTCAAAATGTAATCAAATATGTACTTTTTCCTCCATTTACTTTGCTATATAGAATACCACATCAAAAATAGATAGAAACATAACTCTATATTTTACACAAATCAAATATCGAGTATACAATTGAATCAGATCAAAAATGTTCGAGGACGGCACAAGAATTTTGATGGCGGACGGGAAATCAAAGGATATCTCGGAAATTTGCGTAAACGATTATTTAATGGCCGAGGACGGTGCGCCAGTAAAAGTGACTAGTGTCACAAAAGATTCACAAAACACTTATGAAATTGTTCATAAAACAAAACATAGGGCTTTTGAAGGTGAAGCTGCTACAAACGATCCTTTGAGGAAAGTTATTTATCAAAGATTAAGTTTCAACTGTACTCTCACCCATGATTTAGTTCTAAGAACTCCTGCCAAGCCAATGATTGAAAATGATTTTACTAAAAACATTTATAGGGTTCGTTACCGAACATTAGATGAAATAAAAACGGATGATGGTAGAGTTATAAAAATACCCAAACAACATAAAAAATATTTCAAGATGACACCAGAAGGTAAAGTGGATGCTCAAAAATTTAGAGATGACATGGAAGAAAAATTTGGTGAATTTTTACATTATAATCTTCAAGTTAGAGATCTTGACCTCATGACTCCATTACTTCGTATAACAACTTATCTTCATTATGCTCCATTAAAATTTGGCAATGGTATATTATCTGAATTTTTAACTGGTACTAAACACCTGAATACTAAAGCTGTTCTACAAATGGCTTGGATGCTTGGTTTGTGGATTGGTGATGGTACTACAAATGAACCACAAATTACAGTCGATAGTTTTGATACTTCGTTAATTGCAGCATTAAATGAAAATAGCAAACCATGGGGGATTTATCCAACATATAAAGATGAAGCTCTAAATTCTAGATGCAAACATGTTTCTTTACATTATGGTCAAGAATCTGATGAGAATAGAGTATATAGAAACTTAAGAAAAAATAATCCTTTCTGGAATGTAGTAACAAGTTTAAAATTTAAGAGGGAGGGAGATGGAGGTAAACAAATTCCTACTTTTATGTGGAGTGAAGATGTAGAGGTTCGAGAGGCCTTTATGGCAGGATTAATTGATGCAGATGGGTACGTTTGCAAGTGGACTGAAAAAACAGGAAGTTTAAAAGTTTCAATTCAAACTATCTATCCTTCTCTAATGAATGGTATCGTACATATTGGTAGATCGTTAGGTATCACTGCAACTGTAACCACACGCTCATCAAAATCTATTGTTATTCGTGGTCGCCAAGTTCAGTGTCAATTTACTTTCGATTGTAACCTTTATGGTAGTGAAAGGTTGCAAAACATTCTTTCTTACTGTCATAGCGGACACAAGAAAAGGCCTCAACCTTCTAACTTAACTAGAGAGCCTGTATACTTTACTTTCCTTGATATTAAGAAAGGTATTAATGATGTATATGGTTTAACATTAGCAGATGATAAGAATATATTATTGGAAAATAAAACTGTCGTTAAAGTTTGTACATCGCAATGTAAAAAAGAACATTTTAAAATACAGCCATCAAAATATTTACAACATTGTATAGCATGCCCTCACAAGGGCATTAAGTACTTCTACAAAAATTGGTCAGGAAATGCAAAATTATGCGGACGTTGTTGGCAACGTTATAAGTTCAGTGGATATAGATGCCTCAATTGTAATTTTGTTCCAGAGGCCAGAGAGGTCAAAATTGCCAAAGCAAAAGGCGAAGGTGTTGGTTTAACACCTGAAGGTTTGCCTGTTAAAGGCTACTTTTGTCGAAGATGCAATGGTATCTTAACATATGATGGTGTTCGTGGACCAAAGAGGACTAAAGACCAACCATCGAGAAAAGCTAAAGTCACTAGTGATGGTAATATCCAATGAGGAAATAGGAACGAATACATTATCTCTTTTTTTAATCAGTTTCGCCAAATATAATGTAATATTATGTAATTTAAGGATACCATTTTATATGCCAAACATCTTATTTATATAAATTCCTTCATTATATGTTTATTTTTAAAAAATATTTTGTAAGACAGATTAATGATCACAATGAATGCTTATATTTATACATATTATATATAGAAAGAAAAGAAAATATATAGACTATATTAGATTATTTCTTAACGGGAGGACATAGCCTTGGTGACAACTCTCTTCAAACCAACTTCAGCCTTTCTTAAGTCATCAGTGGTAGAGTCTTCAATAGCTAAAGCAGCCATAGCTTCAGATAAAGCATTTTCGATCTTGACCTTAGAACCTCTCTTTAATTTAGCAGATAAAGCTGGGTCAGTGACGGTTTGTTCGATAGAAGCAACGTAAGATTCTAATCTTTGTCTAGCTTCGTGTCTCTTAGCGAAAGCTTCATCAGCAGCCTTGAATTCTTCAGCTTGGTTAACCATCTTTTCGATATCTTCAGTAGATAATCTACCAACAGCGTTAGAAATGGTAATGTTAGAGGACTTACCGGTGGATTTTTCAACAGCAGTGACCTTTAAGATACCGTTGGCATCAACTTCGAAAATAGCTTCTAAGACTGGTTCACCAGCTGGCATTGGTGGAACACCCTTTAAGTCAAATTCACCTAATAAAGTGTTTTCCTTACAGTTAACACGTTCACCTTGGTAAACTGGGAATTGAACAGTGGTTTGGTTGTCACCAGCAGTAGTGAAAGTTCTTCTTTTAATGGTTGGAACAGTAGTGTTTCTTGGAACAACAATACCGAAAATGTCACCTTGCATACCAACACCTAAAGATAATGGAGCAACATCTAATAATAATAAGTCCTTAGTTTCATCGGAAGTAGATTGACCGGTTAAGATAGCACCTTGAACGGCAGCACCGTAAGCAACAGCTTCATCTGGGTTAATAGATTTTTCTAATTGTTTACCATCGAAGAAGTCGGATAATAATTTTTGGACCTTTGGAATTCTGGTAGAACCACCAACTAAGACAACTTCATCAATTTGAGACTTAGAGATCTTAGCATCCTTTAAGACTTGTTCAACTGGGGTTAAAGTAGACTTGAATAAAGCAGCGTTTAAGTCTTCAAATCTAGCTCTGGTTAAAGAAGCTTCGAAATCTTCACCTTCAAATAAGGAGTCAACTTCAACAGTGGTTTGAGTAACAGAAGATAGAGTTCTCTTAGCTCTTTCGGCAGCAGTTCTTAATCTTCTTAAAGCTCTAGCGTCGTTAGAGATATCTAAACCAGTCTTCTTCTTGAATTCAGCTTTGAAGTGTTCTAATAAGTTAGTATCGAAATCTTGACCACCTAAATGGGTGTTACCGGAGGTAGATTTAACAGTGAAAACACCACCAGCAATGTGTAATAAGGAAACATCGAAAGTACCACCACCTAAATCGAAGATTAAGACGTGTCTTTCTTTTTCAGACTTACCAGCACCTAAACCGTAAGCAATAGCAGCGGCAGTTGGTTCGTTGATGATTCTTAAAACATTTAAACCAGAAATGGCACCGGCATCCTTGGTGGCTTGTCTTTGAGCGTCATTGAAATAAGCTGGGACAGTAATAACAGCCTTTTCGACCTTCTTACCGATCTTAGCTTCAGCAATTTCCTTCATTTTGGTTAAAACCATGGAAGAGATTTCTTGTGGAGAGAAAGTCTTGGTTTCACCTAAGTATTCAACTTCGATCATTGGAGCACCTTGGACGTCAATGACCTTGAATGGCCAAGTCTTCATATCTTCTTGGACAGCTTCTTCGTCGAATCTTCTACCGATTAAACGCTTAGCATCGAAGACAGTGTTCTTTGGGTTCAAAGCAGCTTGGTTCTTAGCAGCATCACCGATCAATCTCTCTTCTGGAGTGAAAGCAACGAAGGATGGGGTAACTCTGTTACCTTGTTCGTTAGCAATAATTTCAACAGAAGATTCGTAAGTAGCAACACATGAGTAAGTAGTACCTAAATCGATACCAATAGCACCTTGGAAAACACCTTCAGCCATATTGAAAGAAAATTGATTTATTCAATGGATGGTCTATTTCTTCACAACGAAAAATAAAAAAAGAATAGAAATCAAATACAAAAGTACTAATGACAATAGAGAAACTTTTATACATTGTGTAATAATAACCATGGTTAGTTAGTTAGTTATATATATACATATATATATATATATTTATATATAATATTTTGGCACTAAAATGAATGAAAAATTCAATCGATGCTCATCGAGTGAATTTTTCAGATGTAGAAAGTGAAAAATTTTTTTTTGCCAAATGAAATGTTTTACGATGTGCGGAAGTTTGTCAGAGTTCATGCATCATGCTCATGTCGTTTGCTGGTGCCACAGTAATCGGCACGTACAAAAAAACTTTCAGTCATTTCCCACGAACACCACACGTTGGTAATGATATAATATATCATTAATTACGGAATAGCGGGTAACAGGTAAATTATTTTTAAAAATAATCACGTGATTTTCACGTGCTTTTAGCTATTTCACTCTTCTCTTTGAGTATAGACATAGACTTCATTAGTTTAGTTCTGGCGCAGGATAGTTCCGCAGGATAGTTCCTTTCCCGTCAGCATCATGCATATTTTAGATCTATAATCCGATTTCTTGGTACCTCCTACTTACTCTGTTGGTACATATACTTTGCAGCATGATATATGAACTTGTATTGATCTGGCATCTGCACCATTTTTAATCTCTGTGCTCTCAATTGTAACACTATTTGTTCGATCAAATCATGATTATAATCTTTCACAGGATGCAAACGATAGGTATAATTAGACATTACACTTACTGTATTGTCATTGCAATCCTCTGTGCTGAAATCAATTGTATTGTGCAACATGTGATCAAGAGCTATGAAGGTTCCACTTCTGCCAACGCCAGCAGAACAATGCACCACTATAGGGTTACCATTTTTATTTAAAGAATGCGAATGTTTACATAATTTCATAATTGGGATAATTTCCTCTGGCTTACTCATATCTCTCCATTGGTCAAAGTAAAAATGGTTAACAGTCTTAATAGGTCCTATTTCTCTTCCTGACTTGTCAATAGGAACGATTTTCAAAGTAGTCAGTGTATAACAGTCATCATATCTTTTACTCTTAACGTATTCTATCTTCAATGTATGTTCAAACTCGCTCACATCCTCTTCACCAGGTCTTTGAATTTGTTCAGCTGTTCTGACAGAGTCTGATAATCCACCTCGTGGCCAATATTGATAACACTTTTCTCGATTGTATTCCACCAGTGGTGTTACCATAACAATAACGATACTATCATTTGTATCGTGTGCATTATAGTTTTGATAACACATTTGCCAAAACTGATCCCAAGTTCTTTCTGTTGGGCCTTGAGTTGCAATATAAAATCCTGGTAACGTTGTCTGACCAGCTACATTCAATTTAATATACGATGCATTCATATAGTCATTGCCGTCGTTAACGTTCAACTTAACTCTATTCTTTTCATACGGCATGATATTTACATATCTATTTCTGTATCTGTTAGCTTCATCGACACTAATCCCAAAAGTCCACTTCGAGTCCAATGGATTGATTGTTGCATCACGAATACGTGCATCCTCCTGGTGTTGGATAAATCTAAACTTGGCATCTAGCTCTCTATCAGACTGCTTCAAATATTTTGGAAGTGATACCATATTAAGTGGTATCTTAATCTTTTAATATAGTGTGCGTTGCAGTTGTGATGATTATTATCAGTAACAAGCTCTGTGTTATTCCTTTGTACTATATGCTATCCAAAATCGAGAGCATGCAAGTTAGCTATTTGAAATATATGTGCGTTACGCATCCTTTCTTTTAAAGGAGAATTATTATATCTACAAAAAGCTGATATGAAATTTTTCATTAAAGATCTTGCATCCTTATAATTATACAGCTTAGTTATAAAAATGACAAAAGAAAATCGCTTATTAAACGCAATATATCATTAGTCAATCGTATCTTATTATATATACACACACAAAACTATACAATTATAAACATCATTGAAACTAGAAATATCTTTATGACCTCTTACATATATCTTCTGTCTCTTTACAATTACATAAAACTAATAATATCTTAGGAAAACATAACTAGACTTGTGCTTTGCTTACTCTTCCTTAATTTCTTCAGGTTCTTGGTCAACAGTGGAGCTGATTGTGTGATACACTATGATTAGAAACATCATAATGGCACCGAATATCAACACTAGACGGTTCAATTGTTCATCTGTAATCATGTTGAAAAATCCTTTACTGGTTATTTGAAATCTTAGTTCCTTACTTTTTGATTCCCCACAAATTCGCAGCTTCACCTTGACCAAGAATTAATAATCGTGTCCCACTCAACCTAATATTCTTAATTCTTCCTTCTTTTATAAAACCTTTTCACTGATGAATTCTTATTCTTTGATCACTTCAGATTTAAATTCCTTTTCGCTAATTGTCATTTTTCCCAAGGGCTCAACGCACAATCTTTACTATTCAGGACGACACAAATTATGAATATGTAAAATCTTTGCTCAATTGGAAATTAGAATGCATATAAATAGAAGGTATTAGCAGAAGATGCACACTTAGTGTTTTATCATCTATTTACTTTTTTGATTGGGTGCTTGAAGGTAATTATAAAAAAAATCTGTCTTGAAGCAGGTGTTTTTACTTCTGATTTATTTTGTCATTTCTGCATAAATTATATTAACATCCAAATAGGATAAATAACAAGCAAATAAAAGTCTTGTAACCGTATAAAACAGGACATCATTAATTCTCCAAGGAGCAGTCATTATCATTTCAGTCCAATCTTTCTGTTTTTGTCTTTTTATTCAGCCTATGTTTGCTCTGTATATTTCCATCTGTTCCGACATTGAAAATTGATCTGGTGACTTTTCCCGCTTTAATATTAGAATTAATAGATTTTTCACTAAACTCTAGTTTGATATTGGAAAGATTAAAACAAAGATTACTTAATTATATAGAACGTTGAAGTCCATTGACTTCCCAGACAGCAAGAATAGAGAATATACCATTTACTACCAAAAGCAAGAAGTCATCCAATTTTCTGTTTAGTTTATTCAATCATTTGAAAATATTTTCTGGCTTTCCATACTATGCAATTCTTAAGACGGTGTTTTCATCTTCAACCGTTCAATGGATCGTTGTTAAATAAGAAAACTGTAGACAATGCTATTAAGCATATAAATAATTCTAGTTTGACTCAAAAAGAATTGAACGCTGACCTTTCAAAGGAAACCTATAAATCCTTACCTGAATGGAAGAAACAAAATATTGCTTTAAAAAAAAAATTTAATGGAGAAAGATGGAATCCTTCGAAAAAATTGTCAAGGTTACAGATGCAAAATGTAAAGCTGTTGAAGAATAATTTCCCCGATATGACTGCCAGCCAATTAGGGAATCAGTTTAAAGTTTCTCCAGAGACTATTAGAAGAATCCTAAAATCAAAATGGACTCCCAATGGAGATGAGCTAGTGGCATTAGAAAAAAGATGGAAGAGAAGAGGTGATAGAATAAATAAGATGTACGAAGAGAATTCAGGTGCTGGTGAGGAACAAAAGCCAGTGCTAATAAAACCAAATAAAATAATGATTGGCTTATCAAGAAATGCTGATACATATCGAGTTAAAAGGTCTCAAAAACAAGCCAATAAATTTTCAAAATCAAATACCAGTAATGGTGGCTCTAAATCACCAAATAGGAATAAGCTTTTCATGTTACAAAATAATAACGATTAAGAAATTACCATTTATTTTCAAAAACAAAAAATTTCAGCATTAATACCGTAAACAAAAGCTTACACTGCATGAATGTAACTGAATTTCAATTAAGTTAATTCCCCCAGCATAAACTTATATAAAAATGATGATAAATATATATAAGTAAATAATGTATACCTGTAAATATACCATTATATTCATTAATCATAATTGCTCTAATTATGAAATTCTCCCATTTACGTACCAACCTTTTATATCTCTAATCAACTCCAAAACTGTCGATTTTAAAGCAAAGTTTTTTTCACTATTTAGAAGTTTATCCATTTCTTTCAGATTTCCTTTAATTTCTGTAATAGTTTCATTGTTGTTTTGTAATTGTAATTTATCGCTATCATTATGCATTTCCCAAGTCATTGCAAAATCATCAAGTTTGGAATATATTTTATCCACAGTTGTTTCTTCATTAAATTCCTGACAATAAAAATCTTCCGAAGTTTGCGTGCATCTCTCAATAGTTTGATTATTTTGTTTCCAACCTAATTTTGCAATTAATATATTTTTATTAAGTTTTCCTTTCAATGTTGCAACCAATTTACGTAATTTCAGAAGAGTGCTACCAGTTAATTGTATCCTTTGATTATATTGTTTATCTAATAGTGGTCTTATTATATATTCTAAAAGTAAATATGCTACTGATACCACTAATGCTGTATTGTTTCCTAATGTTCTCAAAATATCGATAACATTTGTAGATTTTCCCTTAAAACTATGTAAGTTGACATGTTCTAATGTAGGATATCTATTATATTTGCTATTCATCTTGACGTTTTATTTTTGGTATTATTATTTATAGTTAACGGATAAAGCAAGCTTTAAGACATTTGGCAGTGTCACTATCCTTTTTACTCTTTAGATTCTGATGTTGCTTTTATGTCAGGAAGCGATCAATTATCAACGGGACTACGGGATTTGAAAATATATTGGAAGGTTCTTCAACAATGAATAATCTAATGGTAAAGTCAAATCAAGGGAAATATACAAAACTTATGAAAGCAATTACCATTGATGTTGCCAGTTTTTAATATTCCATTGTTTTTATTTTTAATGCATTTTACAATTACTATATATCCTTATATATTTAACTAATATGTACAATACAAATCAGTTTCTGTTTTTCGTATTGTCCTTAACATACCAGTTGAAGTGTATGGCCTTCTCGGCTTAGTATAGCTTGAAGACTCATCATTTCCATCTTTTGAGTTTTCATCATCATTTGGTAGGTGACTTCTAGATTTTGCTGCACGTCTCTTCAATAACTTGTCCAAAACTTCTCGTTTCTCTTCTTCTGATCTCTTTTCACTAAGATTCTTACGTTTTCTAGCATTCTCAGCCCTACGAAGCTGTATTTCTTCCTCTGTTAACTTCTTTCTTGAACTTCCATCACTGAATAAATTTAACAACATCTTACTACCACCAGTCCTTCTTAGAGTTTCCAACGTGGTTTCTCTAGATTCGTCCGTGTCATTTTCCAATACAGGGGTAGTTGCAACCTCAGCTTGATCGTCTTGTTCTTCATCTAGTTCCTCATCTAAATCATCATCTTGTTCTTCATCTTGTTCTTCATCTTGCTCTTCATCTAGTTCTTCATCTTGGTCTTCTTCTAAATCCTCTTCAACTTCGTCTACACCTTGTTCATTCATCCCCTCCTCATCTTCAATAATCATAGCTGAATTATTTTTCGACTTCGATGATATTCTGCTATTAATCTTTACATCATCATCATCATCTTCTTCTTCGTCGTCATTATTATCTTTGTCGTCATCATACTTAATTTCTGGGCTGGAATGTAGCCTCTTGCTTGTACGTGTAGGCTCATTTTGCGATATGACTTTTACTTTAGGACTCTTTTTAGCTTTTTTCACAGGAGCTTCTTCAATATAATCATCGTCATCATCATTATATTCATCATCCTCCTCAAAAGCATCTGATAGTTCATAGTCCTCGGACTCATCGTATGAATCTGATTTTGAAACCTTTTTAGCAGCCATCTTGTGTCCTAGTACTTTCTGAACTGATGAATAATGAATCCCCCAATAATCTATATGAGTGTAGTTATAAATATTACAATGTCCTGCTCATATAACTTTTTTACTAAAGTATATCAGCTTCACTAACTTTTATTATAAAATATCAAAAATTTAAATTGATATATTTTGACTTTTTCATGTTCCATTAACAATAACGTTAAATAACCATAAATTTCACAAAGAAATTTTGGGAATATATTAAAAACTAAAACTTTATGATGATCAATAAATAAACTTAGAATACAGTTACATTATAACGGATGAATATAATATACAAATATTTTGATAAAGTAACAAAAAAATGTTAAACATGATTTAAAATACATAAATTTAAAAACCGAAATACATCATGTGGTCCAAATCTTAAAATTTCAGAAACAAAAGCCAATCAAAGATACCTTCCTCTTGTCAAAAATCAATAAGGATGAAATCTAATATCTGTTGAATTTGATATTTCTAAGTATCGTTTTACAATTAAAATACAATAATACAATTATTCGAATTAAATCGAATGATAAAATATAATGCTCAGCAAAATATAGTCAAAAGTAAGATGAGAAAGAGTACACATTTATTGTTGTTATAAGAATGCCTAAATTAAATCCCTTTCTACAAATCTTCTTCTCATTTCAATTCTGCCTTTACCATGTTTTTGAATTAGTATGTCAATTTCTTCAGGTTTATTATTTTTTAACATTATATCATCTTCTGGAGTCCAAATACCAGGTATGTTAGTTGGTGGATTTGCGTTCTCTTTAAACATTTGTAAAAAATAACGAGGGAATACCATCAAATCACCTGAAAGAGCCGTTAATACACTAGTGCTAAATGTTTTACGTACGCCTACTTCGTCACATAAATCTTGTACTAATTTTTCAGCTTGAGAAGGTTCATAATCTCTTGAAATAATTTCTTGTATTTTGTCAACAAATTCTCTTACACTGCTCATACGGAAAAATTCTGGTAAAAACAAATCTACGCTTGCAATTGGAGGTGGAAAAGGCATTGAGTCTACGTCAATATTGGAATATTGATTTTCTTCATTTGTAAAGTCTTGACGAATAGCCTCTGCAATTTCTTGCGGATATTCAAAATTTTGTTGGTTTTGTTGACTTTCTATATCGTTTTTAATAGTCGATATGAATTTCATAGTCGTTTCATCTAACAATTCATTTTCAGGAATTGTATAACCAGCATGTGCATTTGCAACAGCAACTGCAGCAGCAGCAGCAGCAGCGTTACGAACTTCGTTAATATTAATTCTTGCTCTTTTATTAACTGAACTGTAATTACCAGGTGTTGGCAAACCTGCTCTAACTGATCTATTTGTAAAATTTCTCATAGGTTCAGGTTCCTTTCCTTTAGCCTTTTCTGTATCATAATATTGAATATATGTATCAATACCATATGGTAATATAAACTTTCTAAATCTATCTCTCCATGCATTTTCGGTATGAGTTTTATTTTTCTCAGAGAAAGATTTGAAGAATTCTCGAGCCAGTGGACCCTTTCTGTCTAACACTCTAAAATCTTCGAAAGAAGGTTCTATACCAGGTACATGATTTGGTATCATAGTAACCTTTCTTTTAGCTATCATCGCTAAACTATCATCGGCCATAATCAATGACTTACCAGTATCTGGGTCAACTTGGTATAAATCTTTGTAAAATTGTTTTTTAATGGCTACCGATAAGGTATAGTCTTCTTTTGCTGTAAATTTTTTCTTTAACGAAGGTGGAAGAACTTTAGTTTTAATTAAATCACCATTCTCATCCCTCACTAATCTACCATTACTATCAACTTGATATACAAATTCAAGCCTTTTAGATAAGTAAACTCTATAACGATGTCTAACAGAATTACCTGTATGATTTGGTAAATAATTTGAAATTTCATCAAAAAGAGTGTGCGTTGTTCTTCTGGTTGGATTTTTTTTAACAACATCCAAAATAAATTCATCTTCTTCTTCAGTAAAAGAAACTTTATTGTGAGATACCCCTGAAGATTTAGGTTTTTGATTCCGTTTTATACCACTAGCATCGCCTGGAATAGAGTTTTCTGCTAATATTGATTGTAATTGATTAGCCTCTACTATTTCATTATCAATGTAATTTGTTTTATTTGTTTTAATAATATTATTATCTTCAGCGTCATGAAGATTATCATCTTTATTACCTTTTCTAAAATCATCATATGGAACTAAATAGTTATCAACTTTTAGTAAAGTATTGTTTTGACAACATGCTTTAATATAGGTTGATGTCACAGTTTTAAAATTTGTTGAATTATATGGAGAGACGACATAAAAATTTGACTTTTCTTCTTCATTCATTAAATTAATATTTGGTAATTTATCCAAAATTTTCCCTTCACGAGATAATACCAATCTTGTCAGACTATTTATATCACTTTTTGTCTCATAAGCATCAGGTTTTGTATTAATAAAAAATGAGTATCCTTTGAACAAATAATGATTTTCATCTTGAGTAGATGTCCCATCTACATTATTGGTTTTTGATTGTGCCCCTTCTTGAGATATTTCATGATTTTTGAGTCTCTTTTCTTTAGCTAAAGTTTCAGTTGCATCTACAAACTCATCAGGAGCTGTATCAAAATCATTTATTGAAGACATACTTTTTTTATCCTCTAAAAAAAATAAATTTTATTATGATATAATAGATCCAATAGAGTAGTGTTGAACAGTTAGACAATGACTGAACTAATATTTTAGAAAAACCCAGTAACAAAAAATTTATATCGGTAATTAAATTAAAAAACAAAAGTATACCAATAATGTAAACTCAGCACGTCACTATTTTGTTATTTGCACTAGCTGTCTCTATTTTATCGTCGCTGTTCAAATAATATTAGGAATAACTAAAAAAAATGCTTCAATAAATAATTGTTTCAATAAAAATGCTATATTGCACTATCCTAATTTGTTGCTGTATTGTTGTTTTTATTCTCTTTATTTTGTTGGTATATATTAATTATATATTCGTTATTCTAGCTTAACCAACAAAATAAATATAATAAATGTATACACTTTGAATAACGAAAATCAACAAACTCCAATTGATATAAAACCTTTGATGATGTTTATGAAACTAACTTCAAACCTATCCTCTAATAACAAAAAAATCGATCAATATAGTATTTTTACAGAACAACTTCAACGTAAAACTCTTAGATAATATAATTACGAAATACTAATTTTGCTTTATTTTTTCTATTTGTTTATTATGGTTTTGTTTATTTTCCTGAAGTTATTGTTTATTCTTCGCTTTACTACTACATCAGAAAACAAAACAGACCGAAAAACAATAGCCATAAAAAAACGAAAATTAAAAAAACAAACACAAAGATGATTCGTCAAACGTGACCAAATATAGTTACCCTGTTCGGCGGCTAAAATCCAGCCCAAGCAAACCGTGACATGTTGCGGCCTTCTTGTTGCTCCGTGCTCCCAACATGCACCGCATCAGATCTCAGACAGCCCAAGAGGCCAAGCATGTCGATCACAATGACACATACAGGCAAAAAAACAGAGCTCCCGAAGAATAACCGTCCCTGAGTTCGACAGCTCTACGGACACATGTCCTTTGCGATCTACAGCTGCCATTTGCATATTGTGAGTTCTCAACAACTTAATCAGACAGTCAAATGGATTGCGCATAAGCTTATATAAGTTTCAGATATGCAGAAGCTGCATATCTGAAAATTGCTCCAACTAACGAATACTATTTATCTGAAATATATATGTATATATATATAATAGCACAAATTCAAATTATCCTTTTTATTTTAACCGCCCCAAGCTTGAGAAGCGGACAGAGAGCTGCCGTCGATCTGGCACAAAGCAGTAGCCACCGAATATGCGCTGCCGTAGCAAACGACAGATCCTGTCCCAGCGCCATTGCCAATTGCAGCAGTGGACCCACCCAGACTTGCAACCGAGGTGCGCATGCCAGTTGTTCCCAACTCGGTGAGGGGTCTCCGAACTTCCTTCATATATTTTTCCCCTTTACAAACGTCATAGAAACATTTCGAGCCACATGCACCAGTTTTTTTTTCGCATCCTTCAATTTTCACGTTTCTCCACAGCTGAATCGTGCGGGAACGATACCCACCCAAAAGTTGAAATTGGAAAAAGGAAGACAAATAAAAATGCACATCATACTTTAGAGCCCCCGTCCTGCACGGGTGCGCGGACATCTCAGCTCGAGATACGGATCATGTTTCAAAAATATTGCCGTGTGCTTGTCTCCCCAACCCTGCCATCTAACTGTGTGACCTAAAAATTTTTTATTTTTTTCTTTTTTTGAAAAAGAAGACAAACTAAGGCAGCACAGCAGAACACCGAGGTCATTGCCGGGCTCTCTGCCTGGGGAAATGCGTACCACTTCTGCCGTGCTTGGACTCTCCGGTGTAGTCCGGCCGCCTGCGAAAGAAAACATGCACACGCACACACATTAAGAAACCTATTATTTGTTGTATTCCTGTGTTGTACATTTATCTTACGTTTTTTATGGTGCACACAGCGTATTCCAAATTTTAAATTTCAATTTCCAAACTTCACCGGCACGCAGGGAGAGAGAGAGCTTCATAATTGGCAGAGGAGGTGCGCTACGTACATGCAGCATATAAAAGGTTTTGGTGTTCAGTAGTCTCCTCTCTACTAATATATGTGCCGTGCCAACTTCTGATAGCGGATTTTTGTTTTCGTTATGGTACATTTTTACTATGGAATATTTTTAGAAATGTAAAATTCGAAAATTCCTTCATTATGGTGTTTTATGAATCCACATACAAACGCACACACATATATATATAAGTACATATGAAGAATGATTGCAAAATAATGTAAAGAGTTGTGTGGCCTGTAGTGTCAGGGTTTCTTCCAGGGTCGCACATTCCTATCGTTCCTTTGGTTGGTTTGGAGTTGATTGTTTTAAGTTCGTTGCATCCTCTTGTAATTAAGACACACCAGCATTGTGTTATTTTTATAGTTATACTTCCTATAGCAGGGAAAAGTAGATTTTTGCAAAGAAAAGCTACGTCTATTATAATTATAGTCTTGTTATTGGAGGAAGTTTGGAAGAAGAATATAAAGCATATCTATCGCATAGTTATAAATCTGTTGTTTTAAGCGCCATATTATCAATCGATTTATCAAGACACACCAGGCATTCTTAATTTTTAAGCATATAATCAAAAGCATCGGCACATTCCATCTTACAACGGGGTCATTAGTAATAAGACGCAATACCAAAAAGTAGTACCATTATTAATCGCAATCATCCAATAATAACAGCACTACAGTAGAACGAAATGATAAACAGTATTCCCACGGAGGTCATTGATTGGAGCATACTGAATGAAATAATATCTATGGATGAGGATGATCCTGAGTTTTCGAAAATGTTAATAAGACAGTACATTGAGCAAGTTACAACAACTTTTGAGGACATTGGAAAGGAATTAGATACAACGAAAGATTTGGATAAGTTGAATTCGCTTGGTCATTTCTTGAAAGGTTCTTCTGCAACTTTAGGTTTACAGCGGATTGCATGGATATGTGAGAGAATACAAAACCTAGGGAAAAAAAGATCAGGCGGTTTAGGAGAAGAAACTGTTAAAGATGATGAGTACTATCTAAAGCTGATTAGGGAAGCTTTAGAAGAAGCGAAAGTCGAATTCAGGCTCGCGAAAAAAGAATTACATGATTATTATAAAACTGAATTTTAGGTCCTATATTGAATCCAAGCCCAGCATGTGTTTTTTTTCAGTTACTGACTATCATTAATATTACACTGCAGTTTCAAATAGTTAGTATCTAAAATAGTTTAAACATGTTAAGAGACTTTTTAGGTCTAGTTGAAAAAAAACTTTTGATAAGAACAATAGGAGTTAGAGACAAAATTATATCCTTTATAAAATTTTATACACTTGATATTTCATTTTTTATTATAAAACACTTTGATTATTGAACTAACAATTTCATCTATCTTTTTTTTTTTTTTGCAAAATGCAAATTTACATTAATTAATGAGTAAATTCGTATAAGTCCCCCAATTTATTAATGTAATACTTCGGATTTGGGTATTCATCAGTTTTTTTAAGCGCTCTTTCTTCTGTTTCGATACCCGTTAGCACTAATAAGGTACCACCCAATTTACCTTCAACACCGAATCTGATGTCAGTATTTAATCTGTCACCAACCATACAACATTTCTCTTTATTTAAATCGAAAGCACTTACAATAGTGTTTAACATATTTTTGTTTGGTTTACCACAATATGCTGGTCTTTTATTCGCAGCAAAAGCAACGGATTCAACCATAGAACCAGCACCTGGTAAAATCAAACCCTTTTGTGGGAAGGTTGAGTCAACATTCGTACCAACAAATTCAACACCATCTTGTTGTAAATACTGTAAAGTTATTGCTAATCTATGGTAATTAATACTATTATCCAAACCAGCGACAACACATTTAACATTTTTATCAAGACCATCCTTTAAAAATGGAGAGGTCTTGGCATCAAATTTTTCATCTAATCTTGGATCATCACATCCCAAAGTTTCATATCCCATTAAATTCAATTCCTCTCTTATACCACTTTGACCAAATATCCAAACTTTATCTTTGCCAGGCTCTAATTTTAAAAAATCACGAACGTAAATTGCAGACGCATATCCAGAAGTGAAAATCTGCTCTTCCTTAGCAATTATACCAAATTCAGCGAATTTATGAACATATGCCTTACGAGATTTTGTAGAATTGTTTGTAACAAACACCAATTGCTT
Organism: Tetrapisispora namnaoensis; assembly: GCA_003705985.2. NCBI lineage: Eukaryota > Fungi > Ascomycota > Saccharomycetes > Saccharomycetales > Saccharomycetaceae > Tetrapisispora > Tetrapisispora namnaoensis. Next base: position 45,645 of record PPKD02000012.1, on the reverse strand, counting down.
TCCTTTAGCTTCTAATAATGACAATGTTTCCTTAATTGATGGTAAGAGATGGGTACCCAACCATAATACACCGTCACAATCAAATAGAAAAGTATCGAATTTATCGATAAATTGTTCTGATAATTCACCAGTTGTAATCTTTATCGGAGCTACGTAAGTAGACATTTTAGTTAATTTTATTTCTTAAAGATATATATATATATATATTTATATGTTTATACTTAAATTTCATAAATTGAACCAATTGAATAATTACAGTAAACCCTTAAAATGTCTGTGAAATCTACGAGTAATGTTCTTATATATATCAGTTTGCTGAACATTTTCACTGATTAGCTTTTCATTTTTTCTTGCTTATTCCAATGTCTCTCGGAAATAAAGTTAGAAGTATTAGGAGTTTTGACAATGTCGCTTCGGAGATAGCAAGGTTTTAAATATGAGGCTATTATATATCTCAATTTTATTGTTGCGTACATGATATGAATCTAACTATTTATTGATAGTTAATTTATATAAAAACCAGAGTTAAACTGGAAGATGTCTTTGATTAGATGTCTTTGTGTATCATACTTTCTCTACCTGGACCAGTACCAATCCATTCAACAGGCACATTTACAAAGTCTTCAATGAACTTTAGATACTTCTTTGCATTTTCAGGTAAGTCCTCATACTCGGTAATCTTTGTAATGTCTTCGTTCCAACCAGGTAAAGTTTTGTAATTAACTTCAACATTACCTAGGAGTAATAGATCGGCTGGGAAAGATTCAAGTTCTTTACCATTAATGGAATAAGAAATACCGACGGGAATTTCCTTAAATGTATCAAGGACATCTAATTTGGTGATATTCAAACTAGTGTAGCCGTTAATAACAGTTGAGTACTTTAAAACAACTAAATCTAACCAACCACAACGTCTTTTACGGCCTGTAGTAACACCAACCTCTGCACCAATACTTTGTAACTTTTCACCTTGTTCATTCAATTGTTCAGTTGGAAATGGACCTTCACCAACTCTAGTGGTATAAGCTTTAACGACACCATAGGTTGTGTGAATGTACCTTGGTGGAATACCTAAACCCGTGATAACACCACCAATACCGGTATTAGAAGAAGTAACGTATGGGTAAGTACCAAAATCAATATCTAACATTAAAGCATTAGCACCTTCAACTAAAATTTTCTTATTATCCCTAATCGCATTGTTAATATATGAAACTGTATCAATAACGAAAGGCTTTAATTTTTCCCTATAGATATTTTTGTAACGATTTAATTCTTCTTCATAGTCATAATCAAAGTTACCATAACGTTCTTTCCTTGTTTTCAATAATCTCATGTATTTAGTGACAAAGATTTCCCAAGCACCTGGCTGATCATTAATCAAATGATGGACACGAATACCCGATCTAGAAGCCTTTGTCGAATAAGTTGGGCCAATACCTTTACCAGTGGTACCAATATTTTTACCATCCTTAGAAGAACCAGATAGTTCTAATTCTCTTAATTTATCGACTCTCTGATGGAAATCAAAGACTAAATGAGCTCTCGAAGAGATAAATAGTCTCTTAGAAGCATCAGTCAAACCCTTTGCTTCAATCGTTTCCAATTCTTTGAAAAACGAAGGAATATGTAAGACAACACCATTACCTAGCACATTTTGACATTTTGGATTGACTAAACCAGATGGTAACATGTGGAAATCATATTTAACATTATTGACTAAAATCGTATGACCTGCATTGTTACCACCAGCACATCTTGCAACAATGTCATAATCATGCACTAACAAGTCCACTAATTTACCTTTACCTTCATCACCCCATTGCGAACCCAATACAACGTTAACCATTTTCCTTTTATCAAATCTTCTTCTTACTACACTAATACGAGAGTCCTCTTCCAAATGCGATCGATTTCCAATTGCTACTACAGCTTTAGCTTCGTATTCAACTACCGTACTTAACACAAAGTCAATATATACATATATATACTTAAGAATAAGTTAAAGTTAATATATACATCTTCAAGAAGTACTTACTTCCTTCTTATATATTTGCACTGCATGCAACAAGTAATTGACAATGATAAATACGTGAGAAGAGAGATATAAAGCATCACACTGTAGCTTCAAAAAAGACTCATCAAAGCACAAACACTGAATGATCTTACTGGGAAAATACGGTTCCTTATATATAAGTATGTTTCAGGTCGAGAGGAGATAAGTTGAAGCTGTTCGGTACAGTCAGAAAGCTTGGACAACATAAACGATCTTGGTGTATATTATGGGAGCCGACAACAATTCTTACTCTGCCTGGCAAGATATATTAGTATTGCATAGTAATATTAATTTAAATTTTAAATTTCGAGATATTTATTAAATTTCGCATTTGGCCAACAACTGCTGTAGAGAGCAAACATCATAGTATATTATGCTGTTTTGCGTGCTTGTGTCTATGTGTTCCCCATATTTTTTAGAGGGTAATCATGCAACACACGTTACCCGCCGCCTGTGACTCTGTTGGGAAAAGGGATGGGAGAGAGCAAAAGTCAGAGGGTTCTGTGCGAGTGTGCTGAGGTAGTTTTCGAAGAAGCTAGATCAATTAAGGCTGGGTAATTTGCATGTAGCGTGTGTGAAAGACTGTATAAAGACAATGTGGGCAAAACTCCCTTGGCTCGGAGATATGACAGATTCTGCAAAAAAATTATTTCGTACTAGAGCGGGTAATGGGAAAAGCAATTAGAACGTAATATTTAAAACCAACGCAGTAGGATTACCCGGCTAACGATTCTTTAGATGAGATTTTTCTCCAGTGCAAACATAATGTTGCGATGAGCTAAACAATATAGACACTGGAGGTATATGTGTGCTTGCAGCTACGTATAAGAATAGTAAAGATCAGCTGTTACGATTTGGTGACAATGCTCTTATTGTTGTTAAGTGCCAAATATACATAGGTTTTCTGAAGACAGACACAAGCAATGAGTGGCAATTCAGGAACCGGTGGTAAGAAGGTTTTAAATAAGAATCAAAAATTCAAAAGAGACAAGATTCGGAATGCAAGGAACATACGAACACAGGCAATATCATACGATAAAGCAACCAATGATCTCTCAAAAGAAGCTGGTGGCTTACTGGATGTGAATAATTTCGTTAACACCAGAGCTTTCGAAATTCAACAATTGTATAATTCAATGCTTCAATCGAGAAAGTCCAATGCCACCAGAGTGTTTCAAAGTTTGCCAAGGAAATTAAGAAGAAGAACAGCTTCACACAATGTAAGAAGAATCCCCAAAAGAATGAGAAATAGGGCAAGAAGGGAGATGAATAAAAACAATAACAATAGTGAAAAAGATAGTTCTGGATCAGGTGTTGCGCCTAAAAAGAACGCCAAAACTAGATTGAATGCAAAACAATTCTATAGAGCTAAAATGTCAATTAAATTATTGAGACTCTTTACAAGAACAAAGAATTTCAAAATGTTGTCTGGCTCAGATGACTTGAATTTGAGAAATATTTCCACAAGACAAAAAATCAAGTATTATAAAGATATCTTGAAGAAAAAATCTTCGTCTACGAGGACAATGACTTACAATAACCAGATGGGTAGCTATGATAACACTACAATGAACTCACTAGCAACTAAAACTTATAATAAAATTAAGTATTTGAAAAGGCAGAAACATTTTAAATGGTTGTCCACACACATTTGGCATGCTAAGCGGTCTCATTTGATTAAGAGATGGGGTTATCAAATTCCATATTCACCAACTCAAAAGTGTTATAAATTGACACATAGGATGGGGAGCTTCACTGCGTCATCTGATGGTACGCTATTGCAAGACACTAGTTTTATAGGTAATATGATTGTTGAAAATAGCCAAAGTCCTGATGAATTATCCAAATTGATATCCTTATTGACAAAAAAGAAAGCTACTAAAAAAATTTATAGAACTCTAAACTGCTATTTCGAAGGATTAGTCTATAATATTGATAATGAAAATTCAATGTCAAATGAAATCCTTGGCCCTATTGATATAATTTGGATTAATGAAAATAAAGTCATACTTAGATTACATCCCTCACTTTATGAGGTTGTATTCAAAACTATTCTAAAAAGGATTAAGCCTAATAAAAGCTTTAGAGTCTATGATTGTCGTTATTCCATTGGCAGTATCAATTTACGTGGTGCGAAAACATTATCTTCGTTATCATCTATCATTAGAACCACTAACGATGACAACAAAAAATCAACTCAATATCAAAAATTCATTAGAATATCAAAATTGAGTGACTATTCAATATTACCGAAAAATACTTTATTCGCATTTCAATCCTTGGATCCAAGATTTGTGATTAGGCCTACGCCAGTAACTACTAACAACAACAAGGTTGACGTTAATGATATTTGTAATTTGAATGACATTAACTTAGAAGAAGTTAGATCGAACTTAGAACTATTATCTAATCCTGAAAAAAGAAAGGAAAGCTATAAAAACCAAGCAACTCTAAAACAGCTACATAAAAGAAAAAACCAACAATTAAAGGAAATAGCTTGCACAGATCAAAATTTAATTCAGTATAAAAAAGATTATGATCCTTTAATCCCAGTAGTAATAGTTAGGAGACCAAAAACTGGAGATTGGGTTCTTTTATTGCCATGGCACTGGATATTGCCATTTTGGTATCAATTAAATAAGATATCTAGATCATATCATATCGGATTAAGACAGAACCAACAATTACATTTTGAATCTCAAACATTATATTTCCCAGATGATTACCCTTTCACTAATATCGGTTTCAAAGAAAATACCATATATAAAAGAGATTCCCACTTGAAAAAGTGGGAAAATAAACCTATGGGCAACAAATTGAACTATGAAAAGGTAAAAGATATACATGGTATTAATTTACCATCTACGCCAGGCGAAATTGGTGATTATTTTTCATGCGACTGGTTATTTTTACAAATATTAACCAACAGTATTGAATATTTGTTAAAAGATGAAAAATCTCTCGTGGAAATACATAGCAATAAGACCATGTCCATTAATGAAAATTGTGGGTTAAGAGACATAAGGTCAATCAACGATATTATCGAATTTTATCATGACATAAAAGTGAAGCCTATTGACGATGCACACCCCATCGTATCCCTTCATACTATTAAAAATAAGTTCAAAAATGTACTAACTCCAATAATCTTCGATTCTCAATCTCCTCAATTAAGTATAATGAAAAATCCATTGCCGATTACCCCAATCTCTTGTGTACTATGTGAAAAAGGTCATCCAACGGATAATGCCAGAATATATAAGATTCCTAATGAGCACTTAGAGCATTGGATAGCAGTATCAAGTGGAGTTTACCGAGCCGATGGTAAAAGAAACCATGGATTAGAACATCCGAAACCAAATGTTAAGGACCTAATAGGTTTTATTACTTCTGGTACATTTAGCTTATCACAAGGCAGAGGTGTTGGTAATGGGTTTGTTTACTCCAACTATATTTATAGCTCTACTCATGATTACGTGTTGATTAGAAATATAGGAACTAATGTTTATAGAATAAGCAAGTGGAAATTAATTAATTTATAGCATATAATGATGTACTTGATATATACAATCAATTCATTAACAGAATACTTCACTTTCAAAAGTTTATTACCCTCTCTTGATAATATTTTTTTGAAAAATTTTTATTTTTAAAAACGATGAATAGAAAAATGAAAAAGTATTTAAGCAACTACAATATTTATTGTCGCTAATATTTAATATTTTCTGAAAACCTTATATAATATAAATATACTTTCCTTTCAATACTTCTTGTTGATTTTTTTTACAAATCCTCATACTTACCTTAAGATATCAGGGGAGATCAAGAAGTCCTACTGATTATATATATGTTTTCAATTGTTTTTTCCTCTTTTCATTTTTTATTTTATAAAATATGAAAATGAAAGAATTAGAAGGATACAAACCATTTAATATGGAAGTTAAAATTTAGTACCGTATTTTAATACGGTAGTGAGTTTTTACTCCTGTTATGATTGATGGCAGTTCCTTAGTCAACTTTCACAAACTGTTGCGAAAAATGTATATACCGACGATTCGTTTTCTTGTTTGATTAGGAATCACATTATTTTACTTTCTTTTCGTGTATTTTATTATGCAAGAAAGGTTACAGTCGAATACTGTGTCTTAATCAAACCCTTTTTTTCTTCTGCCTGGAGAAGTATGGTACTGACTAATATCAGTGTTAGGAAAGTTGGATTTGGCTTTAGTTGAGTATTCGATTGCTTATATGATACATACGTTACTTTATTATTTAATTTGGTCGTTCCATTCGGAAGTTCTATAAATTAAGATTTAGGTTGATTCATCTGCATTAATAATACTTCTCGGAGTTTATTTTTGTTGATAGAAGGTTGAGCCAGATTTTAATTTATAAATTGACCTGATTTGATTTCATTGTAAATATGGTTTTTATTATTTTTTAGTAAAAATCGATGTTGATTTATTTTGTTTTCTTATACTCTGTTATACTTAAGTCAGGTTTGATAGAATCGGGTGGGTCTTATAATTTTTGATTTATTTTCCATTTTTAAAATAATCTCTATTTTTTACGATAGAGATTATTATTAAATATTAAAATATTAATATTTTTTATATTACTTACTTATCAGTTGATGAATAGTATAATAAGAAATCAATAATAAAAAATTGTACAACTCAAAACACTCTAATAATTTAAATCATATTAGTCCATTATTACTCGATTCATATAGTGGTAATTTATCGTGTGTTGTTCCCTCTTTCACTTCCTCGCTATGATTTAATTCGTGTAGACCGCAACATAGGTCGAGATTATCAACGTTCAACAAATCTACCCTATAAAAACTTAACAATTTTTGCCAGACATAAACCGCATTAGATAATGGCCATTCTGGTGTATCCCAAATCCTCACTTTAATATTGTGCCTATGGCAAACTTCGATATACTTTTTCAAATAGTTATTTGCATTATTATTAGCAAATGTATTAAAATCCGTTACAAAATTTTTAAATGAAGTGGATGCTGTTAGTGATAAAAAATCTTGCGAATATTGCAACAATGTGCTTTCCAATTCTTTCCCAAAATCATCAATATCTGTACTTTCATCTATATTGGGTAAGAAGGTAAAATCTTTAAAAACATAACGTTTGAAAGCACCTTGCATGTTATTACTTATTTGACCCGCCGCAGAGGCTAGAAATTCAGGATAGTTACCAGTAGCAATAACAGTAATTTGTCGAGGTACAAACTCTTTTTTTATTAGATCAAAGTACGAGACGAAATTTAAATTAATTAAGGGTGCCAAATATTTTAAAAGTAATTCATATGTTTCGACATTTGCCTCAGATTTAAAATCAATATAAAAATACAGAGTTCTATGTGGTTCGTTATAAAACAAGCCAGCATCCTTAAATTCTGAACATCCATTATTATTTATTTTAGAAGGGTTTAATAATGCTAATAACGGACCTGTATATAAATGGTATAGTGTGGTATTTTCTGTATTAAGATATGCCTTATTGTGTCCAACAGCCAATACGTACTTAGAAGATGAATTTTTTACATACCATACATCAGCCTCCACACTAGTGGCCCCACGAGCCAAAGCATCAAAGAGTGGAAGTTCCCTCCAATAATCATTATGAGAATGAACCGGTTTTGGTATAACGTCTTTTGTTAACAAGGCTCTTGCTAAACTATTAGCATCATTAGGACGTTGCTCATAAAATAAAGAATGTGCAAACCTCTCATAGAAACAAATGCTCATAAGAAAGGGATGCTTCACTCTTAGCAGTACTTTCCTGAAGTTCTCTATATATTTAGCACCAGTGCCATATATTGTTGGTTGCTGTTCTCTTATCCATAATGAGTTATAACTATTTTGAGGAACGGGTATTTGCTCATTAGTTGTCATTCTAACGACAAATTAATTAAGAATTGGTATTTTGAAAATATATAAATTCCTACCCCTATGTATTCAGTTGAAACTTTGAATTCCAGTAAATTAATTCAACTTCTATGTTTCTTAAAAACAACTATAATTACTTCTACTTTTTTAAGGAGTCGTCTTTACAATAACTACACCTACTCGTGCTATGCGTTAAGCTATTTAAATTGGTAGGAAAAATATCAGTGATAGCAGAACTGTAAAAGCTCAACATTAAATAATTGCCAATTAAATTTTTGAAACGCTTTTATTTTTTCTCAATTAAGCCAACTGCGATTAAAGATTCAGTTCGTTCTCGTAATCGCAACACAATCGTATCAATATTTATTTTTTACTTTCGCTGGATCTTATTTTATCGAAGTTTTATGTTGCTTGTCAGAAATTGCGTATTTAACATCCCTAGAAAGAAGACTTTATGCTTGTCAATAAACAATAATATCACTTTTTATTACTGCATAAACTATAAATGGGTTTATCAGTTTATATGTTACTTAAATATAGATGAAGTATAAACTTACTGTTTAGCACTTACAACACTCATAATAAAAAAGAGAAATCTAATTGGTTTTCAAGCAATCGTTACTATCAGAAGCTGTTTTAAATATTATTCATGGAAATTGACAAATGGTACAACCATTATATAATGAGTCACAAAGTGATGCCCAATATATTGAGGTAAGTTCAGGTAAAGAAAAGTTTAAAGTTTATTACGGAACATTTGTAGATACACCAGTATTAGGGGAGTTCCGTATTCGTTATCGAACATCGATCGGTGTTGAACCTAGATCAGGTACAATATTATTTATTAATGAAAATTCATTAGATCCTTTAGATGATCTTTTTAAATTTGATCCCACTCTTACTGAATCTGAAGTGGAAATCACTAGATCAGAGTCTGATTTTACTTCATTTTTTTTCCCAGGATTCATAGATACTCATATACATGCATCTCAATATCCAAATACTGGTATCTTTGGAAAATCAACATTATTGGAATGGTTGAATAAATACACTTTCCCATTAGAAGATTCATTAAGGGATGAGAATATTTCTGAATATGTCTATACAAAGATAGTTAAGAGAACTCTAGCACATGGTACCACGTCTGCATGTTATTATACTACCATTCACACAAGTTCAACAAAGATAATGGCTAATATTTGCTCTAAGTTAGGTCAAAGGGCATTAGTTGGTAAAGTTTGCATGGATTCAAATAGTCCTGATTTTTATATAGAAAAAAATGCAAATGACTCCTTGGCATCGACTACAGAAGTAGTAGAGTACATTTTTAATGAATTAAAAGACCCAAGCGTTTTACCAATTTTAACTCCTAGATTTGCACCAAGCTGTAGTAGAGAGTTAATGTCAGGTTTATCTAAGCTCTCATCAAGTTATGCTGGTGGATTGCACATTCAAACACATCTTTCGGAAAATATTAAAGAAATTAATTGGGTAAAACAACTGTTTCCTGAATGCGAGTCATATACTAATGTATATAATAAATATGGAATTTTAACTGATAAAACTATTCTTGCACACTGCATACATTTGGAAAGTGATGAAATAAGATTGATTAAGGAAAAAAATAGCGGAATTGCACATTGTCCAGTATCCAATTCATCCTTAACATCTGGGGAATGTAGAGTCCGTGAATTATTAGATAAAGGCATAAAAATAGGGCTTGGGACCGATGTTTCAGCAGGTTATTCCACAAGCATATTAGATAATGCCAGACAGGCACATTTAGTTTCAAGACATTTGGCAATGAAATACAATGACAAAGATAAAAGGGAAAAAACGAAATTATCAGTCCAAGATGTTTTATATTTAGCGACATTAGGGGGGGCTCAAGTTCTTGGATTTGAAAATCAAATAGGAACTTTTGATATTGGAAAGCATTTTGATGCTCAATTAATAGACCTTAATGTAGAAAACTCTCCAGTTGATGTTTTTGATTGGCAAATTCCAGACGATCATAATAACATTAACGAAAGCACTGTATTTACTTTAAATGAGTTATTATACAAATGGTTTTTTAATAGTGATGATCGTAACGTCATTAAGGTTTGGGTTAATGGTGTTGAAGTTATCTCAAAATAAATAATGTAAATACACATTTCTTTTTATGTAAATACTTATGACAATTAAAATATGAACATTTAACCTCAAAAAAAAAACGACAACGTAATAAATTATTATGATACAGCTTTATTCATTGCAAGACGTTACGTAGATGAAAGAGTAAGATTATATGTCAATTTGATCTATTATAAACAATTTATAAATCACGGTAACCTAATAAATTAATAGTATGCAGGTGAATAGAGACATGGCAATGTTGGATAGATCGCCTGCCATTCTGTCAAGATGTTAATTATATCATCTTCTAATAAGTTTTCATCATTTTGCGTTTTAAAATGATTATTAATCAAGTCAGCTAACTTTAAAATAGATTTAGCTCCAATTTTAGCATTTTCGTTATCATCTTTGATGTCAACATTAATTACATGGACCAATTTATTTTTTTTACCACCCCTAGACATTAAATCTTCTATTACAGAATCAAAACATCTTTCTTCGCAGGTAAATATAATATCAAATACTTTGAAATTTTCTTGCCATTTCTCCGGAAACTTCTTTAACTTTCTATTTCTATTCAACATGGATAATAGTCCATTTGCTTTATATCTTTCTGATGATTGCGATAGTAAATCATTATATATGTCATTATATGGGGTACCAAATGCGTAAACATTGGGTTTATCTATAGAGAGACCAGGCAATCTGACGGCCGAGCCAGTACCATATGAATTAACATTATACCCAGCCTCTTGTAAAACTTTATGTGACTCCATTGATCTGTTATTATTCGATGCACACACCGTACAGAACTTCAAATTAGTGTCTACCATGATTGCTTTTCTCTTCTCAACTGAATTAGATTGAAACTACAAGGAAATATAAAATACAGTGAAACGAAAAGATCTTAAAAAAGAGAATAAAAATCTTTCAAAAAGTAGAGAGAAATAACAATAATCAGGGTCAAAATCTCTGTCCAAACAGCGTTGCGTTTCTTGATTTGAATGAGCTCTTATCCTTATAATTCTACTAGCTAGGATAAGCTTCTTACAAAACAAAATAGTTATGTTTATTAAAGATTCTCCAAAAGGGAAAATACAAATGCCCTATGAATGTCAAATAGGCTAACACAAAAACGGCAACAACTATAACCTATATGTTATAGTTTTCACCAGGACAAACATATCAATATTTAACAGTCAATTAATTGACTGTTAAATAAAAATTATACACTATTAGACAGTTTATAATTATATGTGATAACACTTTTTATAATTTCAGTAATTTTTCAAAACCATGCGCACGTGACCACTAGGTATTTCAGATTTATGAGCACCCGCATACGGGCATAGGCTACAGTTCCAGCTAGCGAATCAAGTACCCTCTATTACAACAATTCATAGAACATGTCCCAAATCAAGAACAACGGTGCTATATTAAGAGGCCATTTTCATTCACAAAGAGACAACACATATTAACTTGGGTATCCGTTCAGTTAACGTCCAAAGTACTCTCAACAGACCAGACTTCCCATCAAGGAACAGATACAATTGCAATATATCTCTTAGAATATTCCAATGAGTATGAAACCATTGTCCACAGTAGCCTATTTCACACCACTTACGGATATCTTCATGCCATTGTCAATCTTCCAAGAACACTCTAGGCGGTTAAATGAGAACTCATTCCTGTCTTTAGGGTTATAGGTTTGGAAGCGGACACAAATAGGGTTAATGCGACAATACAGTAAACCCTATTTAGAAGATGACATTGGGACCATATTCAGATTCGGATCAAAAAAAAAAGTTATTATTACGGTATTTTGTGCTTTTGTGGCATAAAAAGATTGGAAATCATAATAACACGAAAAATAAAAGTTATGTGCCTAATCAACTTTAAGAGATCTAAAAACAAATTGTTTTTGTTCGATTGAAGATTGTCATAGATTCAGGCTTTTAGTAAGTGAATGTTCAGAGTAAGTGAATTATCTTATTGTTATTAGGTACTCTTGATAAAATTTATTGTTTCTACATTTTTGATCCTATCCTGGTCATTGGCGCACATACAGCGATAGTACACATATAATTGGCATAGATATTAACCGCATAAAGAGTGATCATTTGTTTGTAAATGGAAGAATCTGGAATTAATGGAAGTTCACTAAAGGGGTCAGTCAATCAATTGGAAAAGGAAGAAAGGAAATTTGACTATTATTACAATTCTGGGGTAAACACAAATGGCCACATGATGGGGTTTGTATTTCCAGGCAGCCCGAAAGCAATGCAATCTCTGTTATTTAGGAATAAAAATGGTGTCGATAATAAAGATTTTAATAATAAGTACAAAAATGCTTTAGAAAAGGCCAAACAATTAGATCAGCAAAAGGGAATAACTTACTCAGATATTACTGACAGTATATACGATGAAAATATCTCTCCTTATGATAATAGTATTGACGGGGGTGACGGTGATAACGATGACACTGATAAAGATGCATCAATTCATGGAAATAGTGATGCTATAAGGAGCCAGAAAGATGGCGATATCTCCACACATCTTGTCTCATCTCCAAAACCACCCTCCCGAAAATTGCATAGCAATGCTGAATTAGAGCAATCAACTCCAATAAATTCACCCGACAGTCGTTCAAGGAAAGTAGATTTGCGGTCTCCATTAGATTCAACTTCGGTTTCAACCTCACCCTCTAATTCACATTCAGATTCAGATTCCAATTTTAATCCTAATTCAATAGGAATGGAATCTTTTAAGCAATCAATAAAACAAATAACGGATGAAAATAATGAATTAAAAAAAATAATAGAAAAAAAATCAACTGAAAATGAGGAATTGAATAGTGATCTATTGGCCTCTAAAAACTCTAATATTATACTCCAAAATAAGTTAGTAGATGTAAGTGAAGAGTTTACAAATCTTCAAAATGAAGTTAGCTTTTTAAAGGAAAGACTCTCGTCACTAAATGAACAAAACCAGACTCTAAAAGAAGAAAATTATTCTTTGACTTCAGAAAACGATCAATTGCATGATTCTTTAAAGGATCAAGAACAACAAACAGAAAAATTAAATGATGATATTCGATTATTGGGTGATGAGCATTCAGAATTGTTATCAAGTAAGGAAACTTTATCAAAGGAAAATGAATCTTTGTTAATAGAAAATGAATCCCTGATAAATTTAAAGGAAGAGATGATATCTCAAAATGAAACATTAAAAAATGAGAAGCAAAGGTTAATAGGTGAAAAAAAAAGTTTGGTAGATGAAAAGGAAAGTTTAATAGGTGAAAAGGAAAGTTTGATAGGTGAAAATGAACGCCTAATGGGTGAACAAGTTACATTACATTCTGAAAAGGAAGATTTAATAAATGAAAAACAAATATTAATTGTTAATCAACAAAACTTAATTGATGAAAAAGAGTCTTTACAAAAGAAAAATGAAACTTTAATTGACAAGCAGGAAAATTTATCGAAAACAAATTTTAGCCTAAATTTAGAAAAAGAGGACCTATTAGCAAAGAATAATGATTTGAATGAACTTAATGATACATTATCAAACAAACTTGACGAAATAAATCAACATCATACAACTTTAATGAAGAATTTTGAAAAGAATTCACAATACATAAATAATATGATAAGCCTATTAGAATGCTTTGTGTTAGATTTTAATGACATGATACAATCATCAGTATTAAAAGGCAATTATAATATCGAACCAATAAAACTGGGAAAGAATGAAGTGAATAATGATAATCCAACAATAAATGAATTACAATCATTATTTAAGGATATTACGACTTGTTTTAGAGACAACCAAGAGAAATATAGAAACGAGATGTTAAATTTATCAAATGAAACGAAACAAAGTATGGAAAAAAGAGATTTAGAACAGAACATATTAAAAGAAAAGCTAGATGAGAAAATAAAAGCTTTAGAAGAATCTAAAACTCAACTCTCAAACTACCAAAACAAACTAAATGAAATAGAAATTAAATTAGATGAGGCTAATAAAAAAGAAAATATCTCAACTAGTAAACTTATTGATGAGTTGAACATAAAAAATGATCTCAATATTAGAATTAGAGAATTAGAAAAACACACATTAGAGAAACAAGATCAACTCGATTCTCTTACAAAAAATATTGATAAATTAAACGGAGAACTAAAGAACAAGGATATTAACACAAGTTCTTTGCAGAAGGAACTTAACTTGACAGAAGCCAATTATGAAAACATACAACAAACTGTAAAAGAATTACAAAATGAATTGAAAGAAAAGAATGAGTTATCAGACAAGGTAATTAAATTATCAAATGAACTTGAAAATATGGAAAAAGTTTTGGATAATGTTAACTCAATTACGGATAAAATTAAATTAGAAAAGGAAACTGAAGTTCAAAAACTAGATGATCTAATTGCATTTATTAACAATATAAAAATTTTCAAAATTCCATTTGGAAAATTGCTGATGACTTGTCATGCGAACAAAGAACAGAATATATCTGATGTAATAATTAATAAATATATTGATATAAAAGCTGAAGGTGATCATATAATAGGGTTTAAAACAAGAAGTGATAGTTATAATACAGATGAATTAAAAAAGAGTCTTGAATTATCAAAAAAAGAAACATCGCTCTTTAAAAAAGTAATTGATGATGAATTAAAAGTTAAAATAGACACTTTAACTTCTCAAAATAATTCTTTAGAAAATGAAGTTAATACGCATAAACTAAAAGTTGAGTCTCAAAACAAAATAATAATTGACATTAAAAAGAATATAGATAATTTAATATCAGAAGCAAGTAAAGCTTCTGATGAGAAGAAATTATTAATAAAAAAAAATCTGGAGTTAGCCACAGAGTTAACTACTGTCAAAGAAAATATAATAACTAACCACGAACTTAAGTTGCAAGAAGTATTTGAATCTTTAAACAAAATGAATTCACGTAACGAATTCTTGCAGAATCAAGTTTCTACCAAAGAAAATGAGATTAATGAATGTAAAAAAACTATATCTTCAATGGAATTGACTAATAATGAACAAAAAGAAAAGTATGACAGTCAGGTTACTGTATTAAACAACTTAAAAAATAAATTAAGAAAATTAGAAGGAAACAAATATGAGAAAGTTATGTTTGATAGCATAAGTAAAACTCACCCTGAAATAACCAAAAAAAAATATGAAGAGTTACATGTAGATAATGTTGACTCCATAGATATGGTGCAATTACAGAATATTGTTAAAAATATAATTTTGCTATTTGAAATTCCGTTATCGAAACTAACAAAAAAACTGCCATTGATTGCAATATATATTAAATACGAAAGGACATTCTTGTTAAATTTTGCTAATCAATTGCATTACCAGATATATAATGATACTATTGATATTAAACATTTCATTAATGTTGTATACACACAATTTGTTGATGGTATAAGCTTAGAAAACTTGGACCATCCGCTTGAATCATGTTTGGAAGATCTTTATATTAAAATCAAAACAAGGCTATAGAAAACGGAAAATCCTATTCAAAACTGATGAACAATAATCCTTAACAATAGGTATGCATCCATATATTATGTAGCATTAGAAACTAAATTTAGCTCAGTAATTAAAATTTTTTAGCTTTTTATTGACATAACATTGAATTTCATATATTATTTTTCTGACAATGCTAAAAAGTTTGACTTTTTAATACAATTTTCAAATTATAAAATGTATACCGAATCTCATCGCAAATTTAACCATAACTTTACAATTTAATCAAATTTGAAGGTTGGAAACCAATTTTAAAAGTAATGCTTTATTTAACTAACGTTTAAAATATAAGTATAAGTTACACACAACTAAATATTAAGTGATATATAATTAAGGGTATTTTAGGTTGGTAGTGGTTCAAATTGAGAAAAAACAGAACGCCTGAATTTTTAATATCACCAATATTTTAGCCATCTATGGTCCATATTATTTACTAATTCTCTAATTTCTCACAATTAAACTCCAAATCTATACTATCTTTAATTATAAATAAAAATGAAAACTTGTTATTATGAATTACTAGAAGTTGATATGACGGCTACTGATGCTGACCTAAAAAAAGCTTATAGAAGAAAAGCATTACAGTATCATCCTGACAAGAATATTGATAATGTTGAAGAAGCCACAAATGTATTTGCCAATATTAGAGTAGCCTATGAGATATTATCTGATCCACAGGAAAGAGCATGGTATGATTCACATAGAAGTCAAATATTGAATGATGAACCCATATCGGAAGAACAATCATATGAGGTAGACGTTAGGGTTACGGGTGTGACAACAAAGGAATTGATGATGTTTTTCAATTCATCTTTGTATTTAAGAGTTGATGATTCACCAGCCGGTATTTATCAAATTGCTGGTAAAATTTTTTCAAGATTAGCAAAAGATGAGATCATAAATGGAAGGAAATTGGGCCTTCCCAATTATGATAAATATTTTGATGATCACTTTGAAGATGATATAAATAACTTAGGGTATCAAAAAGCCTATGATAAATATATAAAAGAAGAAAGTTCGAAATTTCTATTTCCAGCATTTGGCAGTTCATCGACAAGTTACGAACATTTAAAACACTTTTACAAAAAATGGAACTCATTCAACACCCTTAAATCTTTTAGTTGGAATGATGAATACATGTATTCTCAAAATTATGATAGAAGAACTAAAAGAGAAATAAATAAAATTAATCAAAAAGCCAGAAAGGAGGCAAAAACAGAATATAATAGAACTGTTATTAGATTTGTTGCTTTTATAAAAAAATTAGATAAAAGGATGAAAGAAGGTGCCAAAGAGGCAGCAAAGAAAAAAGTTGAGATGGATAAATTGAATAAAAAAAAAAAAAGGGAACAATATTTAAAAGAAGTGGAAATAAATAAAAACGAATTTAGTGAACAACTGTGGCAAGAAATTGACGATGATTACTGGAAAGAAATGGAGAAAAATTATGAACAATATGACGAGAGTGATGTGTTCATTAAAAATGAAAAAAATTCCAGTAAAAGTGGAAATGATAACAATGAGGATGAAATTATTGTTTATGAATGTATTCTTTGTCAAAAAATATTTAAATCAGAAAAACAATTAAATAATCATACTCAGACAAATTTGCATAAAAAGAACCTGAAAGAAGTAAGGAACGAAATGAAAATCGACAAACTTGAGCTAGGTCTTGATGAAGTTTCAGATATAGATGAATTTAATTCTGCTAATGAAGATCCAGTTGAGACCGACCTTGACGCGCCCTTGAATTTAGATGATATTAATGAGGAACTTGAAGCTATTCAAAGACAATTGGAAGATTTAGAAGCTATTGACGATAGTTCTGAGGATACAGAATCTTATAGTAATATTGATATTGAAGTCAGTGATGTAGATAATGAGAACGATATATTTAACAATGCGAATGATGATGTAATCAATGTAACTGCCGAAGAAAATGAAGATACTAAATATATTGATGAAGATCGTATTAGAGATGAGAAATTAAACGAATTGTTATCGTCGTTAAACATTAGTAAAGTAAATGATAGTATTGATGATGGGTGGAATAACCATAAACAGAAGAAAAACAACAAGAAAAAGAAAAATAAAAAAAACACATTGAACCAAGAAGGAACTGATCATCAATCTAAATTAAGCATTAACAAAACGCCAGTTTTCACTGATGTTTGTTCAACCTGTGGAGAAGCATTCCACAGCCGTAATCTCTTATTCAAACATGTTAAAATGAGCAACCATGCGATGGCTCCAAGCAAGATGAAAAAAAATAAAAAGTCCAAGTAATAAATTTCTATATATGTGTTTGAACATGTGTATGTATCGTTGACATTATTGATAGTTCATCTTCGCTGTTAAGACACTCTCTCTGCCTTGAGAAATTTAAATATTACCCGGATGTGTAATTTGGAAAATTATTTATCAAATTTGCTTCTCGACTCGCACAACATCTAATTTATAACTATTTTATTTACAAGATGAATGATAAGTCAATGAGACTATCGAAATCATGCCAAACTTTTAGCATGTCTTGAAATATATAAATCAAATAATGAACGGTTTTAATATTTGAAAATAAATATATATAAGTATATATATATATGTGTTTAACTAATTTGAGTTAAATTTAAATCTGCATTTGCTGTTATAGAAGAATTTTTGCAGTCGTTGTAATATTTTGTACTAAGAAAGTGTCCTTAAGACTAATATCAAAGATCTATTATTTCTATAATCTAAAAATTGTGAGAACGTATAAAGCACAGCTTTCTGTTTTGTGATAATTTTTGAACTCTTCTAGCATGCAGAACATAAATAATGGGAATGTTTCACAACTATCTAGTGCTCTTCGCCATGTGAATATAAACAATCATGACGGT
This sequence comes from Tetrapisispora namnaoensis, assembly GCA_003705985.2. NCBI lineage: Eukaryota > Fungi > Ascomycota > Saccharomycetes > Saccharomycetales > Saccharomycetaceae > Tetrapisispora > Tetrapisispora namnaoensis. The sequence goes on along the minus strand of PPKD02000012.1, from coordinate 27,131 downwards.
TCTGGAACTCTTAATTACAATGGTAGTAACGAGCTACTTGTGGGAGGTAACGACATGATAAACAATAACGGCAACAATAACAAAAATAACCTTGTTGAACAACCATTAAGTTCACAGAACAGAGCAAATCAAGAACAAGTGCAACTTGCTCAGGTGGAATCGCAAAATCAGCAACAAGTTCATTTAGAAGATATGTTACATCCATTTACTATACAGCAGCAGCAACAACGGGCTCAACAACAGGCTCAACAACAGGCTGAAAATATTCTTGGCAATGAATATAATCCTGTACAACATTCTCGAATCACACAATATTTCCAAAATTTACCTGTTGAAGGCTACACTTTATTTTCACATAGGTCGGCACCAAACGGGTATAAGGTTGCGTGTGCATTAAGTGAATTGGGCTTACAATACAACACTTTTTTCTTAGATTTTGGGACAGGAGAACACAGAGCTCCTGAATTTGTATCACTTAATCCAAATGCTAGAGTGCCTGCATTAATTGATCATAGCCTAGAAAACCTCGGTATATGGGAATCTGGTTCAATTATGTTGCATTTGGTAAATAAATATTTTAAAGAAACTGGGGATCCGTTATTATGGTCAGACAATTTGGCAGACCAATCGCAGATAAATTCTTGGATTTTCTTTCAAACCTCAGGTCATGCACCAATGATTGGTCAAGCATTACATTTCAAATACTTTCACTCACAAAAAATACCAAGCGCAATCGAAAGATATACTGATGAAGTAAGACGTGTTTACGGTGTTTTAGAAGTCGCATTGGCTGAGAGAAGAGAAGCTTTAGTCATGGAATTAGATACTGAAAACGTTGCCTCATACTCAGCGGGTACTACACCAATATCACAGAGTAAATTTTTTGATTATCCTGTTTGGTTAGTTGGTGATAATATCACCATTGCTGATTTGTCCTTTTTACCTTGGAATAATGTTATCGACAGAATTGGTATAAATATTAGAGTCGAATTTCCAGAAGTATATAAATGGACAAAACATATGATGAGGAGACCTGCTATTATACAGGCCTTAAGAGGTGAATAAAATATCTATCTTCATTTTTAGTCAACGGAAAATAAATAATTGATTTTGAGAATATAATATAAGTTATAGTATATGATTTTATTTGTTTTTGACTTAAACATTTTATTGCAAGAAATTAATGTGATAAGGTTTGATACGTATAAAAACTTTACTAAAAAATCTACATGAAATTGTAAGTCTATTCACATTCTAACTATATAATAAATATTATTGATTAATATATTATTGTATACATGTATATTCGAATTAGAACCATCTGGATAGACACAAACTTAAATTTAAAATTTCAAGTGATGTATATAGTTAAGGAATAAAATGAACTAGCTCAATAATTTTAATAAAAAGTTAAGTTATTGAGCAGAAAATTGTATAGCTCACTTCGCTTGATGAACCTTTTCTTGAGATCATAATCTGTTTCTTTTAACTGTCATTATTAATAGTTTTCATTTTCAGGTATTACAAAAAGCTTAAGTCAGGAACGGCTTCGGTTTAAAAAATGAAGAATTGACATTATATAAGCAAAATTCTTAATTATTCATATCATACTATATTAAAACCTCAACACTGTTACATAAATAGAAGCCAATAATTTTACATATAAAGGTCTCCAATACTTAAAGCTTTATTTGAAAGATTCTAAACACTGAGTGAATATAACCAAACACACTTTATGCTGTAATACCAGTGATATACAAAAATGGTACCTAGTTTACAGGAGTTAGTTGAACTTCATTTGGTCAGAAATTATAAATTAATAGAAGATACCGGTAATTTACCATACCTGCTGCTTGAAAAGATACTTAAACAGATGAAGAGGAATCAGTTGACCAGGATAGAACAGAAAAATGTAATGCTAATTTTTGATGATAATAAACTCTGGTTAAACTTTTTGAAACAAGATTTCCCAACCAGTGTACATGATTCATTTACAAATAAAAAAGAGAACATAGTGAAATATTACCTGGATTATATAAAAAAAAATGACTTGGATTTCTATTTGAACAACAGGTCATATATTCAAAAAATATTGAAAAAAATTATATTGAAAGATACTTTTACCAATAAATATCTTATACCATATAGAATGTTATATTTAAGATACGAACTTGATGAGTTAAAGAAAGCTGAAGAAAGTACAGAGAGATTAAGGACACAGATGAAGGAAATACAAAAAAAAAGGGAGGAGAAACAAACCATACAAGTAGACCACTCCTTCTATATGAATAATAAATCTTTAAGAAAATCCTGTGGCAACCGTTATGGAAATAGCACTAACTTCTCTAATATCAAAACAATATCCAACGAAAGTCTTACTTTAAGTGATAAATTAAAACTCAGTATATCCTCTATAAAACAAAACAAACATCACAGGGTAGCGTTTGGCGGTCAAGTTGGAGGAGGAACAAATAACAATGTAACGACCGAAAAGGTTGTTAAAACTGAGGTAAGGAAGCATCCGACCGTTGTAGCAAGTAAAAGGGACAATTTTAAGAGAAGCAATGATGGGACAATAATACCTGCCAAAAGGAGACAGGGTATTACCAATATCTTCTTAAATAAGCCAAAAACTTCTATTGTAAATAAGTCTCAACCTGGAAAAATAACAAATCATAATAAGCTTCTTCCCACTGGCAATAAAAAAATTATAAATAATATAAAAATATCCGGAAATGGGGATGGTTATAACAAAATAAAAGTGTCCGAACATACAAAACTACATACAAACTCAAATTCAGAGAAATTTTCTAGAGGTTCATCAAAATACACCTCTAACAACCGACCTACAATGGGTACTAAAAAGAAGTCTGGTATTTTTTCATCTAATGAACAGAAGTCAACATTTGAACCAATTACTAATATATCAAATGTTTACATACATATGAAATCATCATCGAAACAGAAATGATAGAAAAACTCCATCAAAGTATTCATTATCTCAGTATTGTTCATAATAGTGTTTATATTTCAGTATGATACGATCCCTTATGTCTCATTGAATTGATATATACATATATATATATTAACTACGTATCTATAAATATATATTATACAATAATGCATCCCTTCTTCTGAGGAGGATTATTATTTAAATTTGATATCCGATTTTGAACAAAATCTTTTTGTAAATTATAATCAGAATCATTTGTTTGAAAATTTTCAGGCATGCTAGTATTGTTACTAATGTCTATATCAATAACACCATTGTAGTCTTTACCAACTACTTTGAGCTCTGATGACCGACCTGATATTACTTTGAGACTACTATCACCGTCCCTATAAAATACTGGAGCCTCCAGAATAAGTTCTTCTTGTTTAATTGATCTAATAATCGGGTCTTTACCAAAAGCAATTATTCTATTAGCCAAATATATATAAACTTTTGACCATGCTATTTGTATTTCTAATGTATGGTATGATCCCAGACATTCATTGATAGTTTTAGAAAACACCTCACCCATTAATTCAAATGATACAGTGTTGATCCCTAATATTCTAGCATGTCGTTTTCCTAATTTTTCCATATACTCACTGATTGTATTTAGATCATCAAAGTTGTCTAATACTTTTTCTAATACAAATGAAAACCCTTTAGCTTGATGCTGCAGAGTGGGGAATTCTACTTCTAGGTGTGGATTTATTTCTATAAGATTATTGTAAAATTGATCGTAAAAATATTCAGACGATTGTTGCTCAAATCCATACTTGTCTGGATGTTCTTCGGATCTAATATTGTTGACATATTTATGAAGTTCTTCGATATCTGAAATATTATTCGGAAGCGTAATTAGATCCACCGAATGACGATTTACTAAATCCCATGTCAACCTTAATAATTTTTTCTCTTTGCTAGTTAAGCATAATTCCATATTTACTCTGCTAAGATTAAATTGTCTTTGATTTAATTCGGAATCTCCATCATTAGTAACATGAAGATGATTTCTCGGTTCCTCATCCTCATTAAAATGTGAGATAAACGATTCAATATATGTACTATTGCCAATATATATATCATTATCATTATATACTTGTTCTAATTCGTCCGAACTACTAGTGTCATCATCAATGGTCAATCCGATAATGTTAGAACTTAAATCTTTATATGTCAAATCCATCTGAAATTAATCTTTGTTTACATTTATCAATAATAAATGTTAATCACAGCAGTGGTTGCTGTTGATATATCTAAATGTGTATTTTAAAGATTATTCTTCTTTGTATGTACGTTTATAAATGCGACTATGTGATAAATATTATTGTTAAAATATAGATGAAGTCATGTAAGCCATTACATAAAAAGAAACAGGGACATAGTGTTACAGATGCCGCAAGGAAACTGAAAATTTTCCGCGAAGGTTTTTCAAGGTCGCATAATATTTGGTATTTGAATTTAATCATATCACCATAAAAACAATATCGACAGAAAAGAAAATACATGTTAAAACACCAACTTTACTTTTAAACAAAAAGTTCTACAAAAAAATTTGTTATTGCAACATTGTATATAGTTTAAAAAAATATATTAATATATATGTTATATAGTAATGTCATTTTTCTTCTGAGACTTAAAATTGTTTTAATCTTCATATTGATACAATACCTAAATTTATATATCAGGTTAAATATTTATAAAAGTGAAAACGAAAATGCAATGTGAATTATAAAAATAGAAGATAATTAGAGACTATTCTTTTTGATGAATTGTAGTCGATGTATGAACTGTCTTGACCGTTTCTGATCTCAGAGGCTGCTGGTCAATATCGAATTCTATTTTTCCTGCTCTAACTTTGTCAAGTGTAAGTTGATTTATAGAATCATAATCATTGAGGTTCAGTTGTTTAACTTCTTCTAATAAACTCATTAGAAATCTTGGTACCATTGCCAATTCTATATTATTTGTTATTATGTAATCAACAACTTCGATCGCTAAGAAATAATTTTCACCTTCATTTTGTGCAAATGCATCTTTGTATGTGTCATGTTTTCTGTCCATATTAATCGAGTCTGTGGTTAAAGGAATATTATTATCGCTAGTATTATTGTATAAAATGTTCGGGGCAATAACTGTTGATAAGTTGTGTATATCCATTTTTGAACCCATTTGATTTTCAATATGTGAAAAAGAGGATGTCCAAAATAAGAAAGATAGCAAAACTTCTAAAACATTTCTATTGCAAACTGGAAGCATGGTGTATAACAATGACATAATTTTCCTCTTCTCAGTTTCAGACTCAATTTTTGCAGCATTCACCCACATATCATATAGTTCTCTAGACATCAGTGGCTCAGGAAGAGTTCGAATAAATTTTTTTAATAATGCTGATAATTGAATTGCTGTTTCTTTGGAAAAATCTGGCATTTTTCCAGGGTTATTGTCAATTTCGAGGGTTAAATCTTTTAATTTCCGGATATTTCCATTAATTCTAAATATACCCTCTACTGATAAATCCATCTGACGAAGTGAGAAAATTAATTCATCAACAATTATTGGTATCTGTAATTTGGATGGGCCTACACCTAAATCTGATTGTATGCCCCACGATTCACATAAATAGTTCAATGGAATACCAAATGTTTTTTTTGTTTTTTTTCTTTTGGTGTCTTTGTTACGCTTTATCTTGAGTAAATTCCAAAATTTATTAGAAGAATTTGATTTATCATTTTTGGGTATCGATGGTATTAAATAGGAAGGTTCCACAAGTTTTTCCATAGATTTATCATTCTGCAATAAGGACAAAGCAATAGCTTGTATAATTAAGTAATCTGTATTACTTAATTCTGAATAAAATGATCCGCTTTCTTTAGCAATTATACGAACTGATTCTTCGTCACTTTCTTTTAGTTTTTTAAAATGAGTGAAGGCATTCGGTCTTAATTCTCTTGCTTGTTCTACAGCTACTATTCTAGATATATCATCAAGTGTAAGTGATCTACCATTGCTAAAGACATTTTCAGGAAGAAAACTGGCCATTTTATTATAATTGTCACTTCCAGAGCTTATTAATTTATCTTCCAGTGTCATAATAGGTTCATCTGTATTCTCGTTTGTGTTTGTAAGTACCATTGATAATCTTGCATTTTGTTTATGGGATACAGATACACTTTCTCGTTTTGATTTCAATTTACTGATATCATTCAATGTTCTAATATATGTCTGCTGCATCATCACAGCTTCATTTACAGCTGATTTGTTGTTATTACCAATGTTTTTTAGCTGTATTTCTGTAACGGCTTTTGATTTAACGAGTGCAATCTTTAGTAAAAATATCAACTGCACTAACCTGGGAACATATTGGAAACCTGAAGTAGATATTGGGTCCTCAATAGAACAATTTCCACACAATATCGTATTTTGTTGTTGGTTGAATGTGGCATCCAATATCTCATTTGGTTCTATATGCTTATTACAAATTGAACAAACAAAGCACTTTGTATGCCATCTTTTGTCTTGATATTTTATACATTCCTCTTGGATATATTTATTACAGTAATAACAATTGTCAGTAGCCCTAATCGATAAATTAATGTAATTGAATGGCTCGTTATTGTATTCTTCGTGCTTACCCAGTTCCTTTAAATATTTCATTAATGGAGCATTCGACTTTCTTACTTTATTCTTCTCAAGTACGACAAATAAACCATATCTCATTATCAGTTTTAAAAAGTGAGCCAATCCTGTAATTATTGACATAAATGTCGGCATCTGTGATTTAATACTACCGGGATCTTGGTTAATTTTTCTCAATATCTGTAAATATATCATTATCTTAGTCGTTAAATTTCTTGAAATTTTTTTCATATTAAAATTCTTATTTTGGGATTCTTCATCCCTATCATAATTTAAATCATGATCACTTTGAATTTCGTCGTTTAATGTACTAAATGCTTTAAATAAACATTCAATTTTCAGCACTAATAATGCACACGATTCTAAACCTTTTATTTGGTCAATACTTGCGAGATGTTGAAACATATCTGAAATACATGATGCAGTTTGTTCTTCGAATTTATATAAAATAGACCATATATTAGACAATAGGACATTAAATGTATTTATTTTGGTGTCTAAATTTTGCTTTAGGGTATCAATGTTAGCACTATTATTGTTAACTTCGGTTACTGGTAATCTCTCGATTTTAGGCAGAGCAACTTTTTCAGATGAAAGAGTAACATGCCAATATTTATGGATACCATAGCATTCTGGATGCCAGCAATTAATTTCATTTCCTTTCAAAAATTCAATATATTGATCAGAGATGGGATACCCGCAACCATTACAAAGTTTGGAATAAAATTTTAGAAAATGATATTTACAATATAACATTTCATTATCAATAAAACATTTTTTAATACCACATGGTTCCCTGCATACCACACATGAAAAATGTTCTTCATCGTATTTTTTTCCAAACGCTGTGTAATATAGACCTCTAAGTGGTTGATCGCAAACGCCACATAGTAAGTCATTTCTTTTGAAATAGTCGTATTGACATAATAAAACTGCTCTGTTCTCACTTTCGATGGTAAATGGAAAATATTTCCTCTTTAATGGGGTTTTACAATCTTCACAATTAAAGCATTCATCATGATAGTACTTTCCTAGGGCCTTTAATGTACTTTTTCCTTTTTTATAACCTTGAGTTATTGGTTTTTTGCATTTTTCACATATCTTTCTGTTATCCATCGAATTATTATTCGGAAGATAGTTATTGGGAAGGGAATTTGTCTCTTTATCTAATAGGACATTGTTTTGTTGATTGTCTTTGTAATTGACTGATTCAGATTGTGTTGAGAATTCGTTCATCAATCTAGATTTAAGTAGAGTATAATATTGTACTATTTATCTTATAATTTTGATATTATAGTTGAAATCAAACCAAAATAACCAATCACCTGAATTCAATTTAAATAGCCTGTTAAATTTGTTAAATTTGTTAACTTTCGTTAACCAATACTTGGACTCACTTTAGAAAAAATATTTAGATCTATATTTCAGATACCTTTTCTTTTCTGATTATCGTTTCAAAGTAAAACACGCCAAAACACTGCTACCGTTACAGTTAATTAGTGCTAATACTAGTATTGTTATTATAACTTCAGGAACTACTAATGTAACTATTACTATTGCTATCAGTACTTATAAATTGTGTGCGCACTCTGGACTACAGATTTTCTGTGTACCTGTACAATTATAAGCAAAGTTCAAAAAAACAATTACCATTATCAAATAGTTTCATATCTTATACAAGAAAAATAATATCTTAAAATACTGTTAATAGAAACAATTATTACCGATAATTCTTATGATTTAAAAGCAACCTAGGTCAATGTTGATCTGATCGTAACATTTTACTGCTCTAACTTTTGTTATTAGAAGTCTTTTACAGAAAAACGTAATTACGAAAATTCGAAAATGAAATTTTAGAGTTCCTTCACAGAACGAAAAAATCGAATAACAAGAAAGTAGTAAACCTTGGTAGGACTTGACGCTTCCTATTACCAATTTAGGAAATATTTTATTAAATATGTTACTCTACTTTATATTGTCATACAAAGATGAGACCCTTCGATGATCATAATAAATGAAACATATTATAGTTGTATGTATTCATTTTGATAGCATTGATTAAAATTCTATTTTTATCTTCCATATAATATAATAGCAATATGGTTATGTTCTCTCATGGGTACCTGCGAAGGCCTTGAAATTATTGAAGTGAATATATGGATCAGGGACAAAAATGGGAATGAATATATTTCATCAGTTAAAACCATATGAGAAATGAGAATAAGTTTATGCGCACACACACTTTCTCTCTCTCTATCTCACCCAGGTATATATATATATATATATATATATATAGATAAATAGTTAAATTATGAATGACTGAAATATCAAATAATTGTATTTAGTGTGCATTATATGTATGATTATTAAAACTTGAGTTTACTTATATAGTTTACTTACTGATACAATTGATATAAATGACATTTTTGCACTAAAATATCTGTATACGTATATATGTAAGTAAGCGTTGATATGCAAAAATTTAGTTTGGAATTTCAGTTACCATTCTTGTGACGCTTTTGGGTTGTATCATTTCTTGAGATTTGGCTTATATTTATCTTCATAATCTAAATGTTGCTGTTCATCCAGATGATTGGAAATCCCCATTAATGTTTTTGATATAGCTTCCGTTGCACCAATCAATGGCCTGATTACAGCTATTGGTGCCGCTTTTGCAGCTGATAATGCAGTTATTTTTGGGCCATTATTATTAGTTATAGTAAAGTCATTCTCACTAGTTCTGTTTCTAGTCTTGTCTTTAATAGTATCGTATGCAATGTATAAATTTTTTTCTAGGGCATGGTATGCTTCTTCTAAACCTTGATGTACATTTAAAGGCTGATCAGCATATAAACTTATTATCCTTGGATATCCATCTTCACAATTAGAGGGGTCAATAACAAACGCACTTGGATTATGATTTTTAATTTTAGGATTTTCTCCCCCTATGACTTGATCCTCTTCCAAAATAGAATCAAAATTAACTATTGTTTCAGGTATATTATACACTCTACCAGCAGAACCTTTGCCACCAAAAAATTCTTCAGTATTTTCTAGTATCGTCTGGGTTCCCGATGCCATTTTAGCACCAATTCTAATAAAATCACCTCCAGTGGTTTTCAAAAATATATTAACACCCTTTTTAATGCTTCTAGTGATATTACCTTCTTGACGATATTCTTTTACTGGAACGGATACTGCGGACTTAAAATTAGATCCTAAAGTAACAGCAGGTTTTAAAGAACTAACCCCACTTATTATACCTGATAGCTGATTTGATAAAATTTCTGGAACCCAATTATCCTTTAAAGCATTGCCCAACTGTTCAAATCCATTAAGACCGTATAAATTAATAGCTTTTAAGATAACTGTAGATCCCTCCAATATAAAGAAATTAATAAATTCTTCAGAATGACCTGATCTCAATCCTGAATAACTGATTTTTTTTGGTTTATAATCAATAACAACTTTTATTGAATTCAACGAAAATTTTTGAATAAAAGATAACTCTGGGTATTCATCGATTAATTCAAATCTAGGGTCTTTAAATTCTAAAAAACGAAATAGGAAGTCAAGAGTTTCTTGATCAATATGTAATCTTAAGGGCGCCACATCAGCACATATCACAGATTCCACGGCTTCAAGAGTTCTGATGGGTTTAATTAAAGAATATTTTAGGCTTAACATTGGTTTTGATGATGGCCATTTCTCGTGTCTTAATATGCTTAAAAATTTGTTCCAAGTTGACGTCGAAATATTGTCAACAATTACAAACTTATCAATAGAAATATCAAAATCTAATAAACTTAAGTAATCATCATCATATAATCCTTGTTTATTATTTGATGATATCGTAGCAGAAAACGACAATGAATCAAATTCAATTGAAATTTTATGAACTTTTGATGGTCGTAAGTTAACCTTACTAACTTGATAATTAGGTTTCTGTTCAGATTGGATATCATTATTGACAGCAGTCTTAAAGTTTTTTATATCTGATTTGGTGGTCGCTAATAGAATTGAGTCAAAAACGGTAGTCTCTAATTGTATGGGTTCCTCATTTGTTTGTTCTGATTGCATTACTTTATGGCCAACCATATCAATAGTTTTGCTAATCTGTTTCCTTGTATATTTCCAATCATATCCATCGAAGAGCTTAATCGAAACATTATTGATATTAAAGCTAATTTGTAAATGTTCAGAAGGTACCTGTGTGTTAGAAGTAATACTTGAAATATTATCCATATAATTTTCTTCCCATGCAATAGAATTATTTAACTTCATCAATGATGACGAATTACTTTCTACTTCTAGCGGAGCACTCATTTCATTTTCAGTTGTCTCTGAGCTATTATAATCTTGATCAAGAAACTCATTAATTATTACACTATCATTATCAATATTAATGTCATTAACATTTGCTTGTAGTTTAATTTTCAATGAATCAAAAAATAATGGATCAATATTACTCATTACATTTATATCCTGTTCAAACTCTGACTTAAACTTCAATTCATCAGGGAATGTTAAAGGGATTTTGAAATCGATTAGTAAAAGCAATAAAGTATGGAATGAATCTGAGCAAAGTGATAATTGTAGGTTTTCGGTTGATATTGTTATAATTGATCCATCATCCTCTAATCTCAATTTCAAACCAAATAAATTAAATTTACCAATCGCAATAAACCCCTCGTTATAATAATGCTGAAATATAGAATCGTTACCATTACGATTTACATCCTTTAGTTTAGTCACATCATCGATCAAAAAAATATTAACTTCAGTAGCATTAGATTTCAGACAATTATTAGAGGTATTGAAATTAAAAGTAATATCTTCAAAAAGCAGTAATAAAGATGGATTTATTCTATAAGGTTTTAGCATCAAGGAGCAATTGTTCAATTTTGCTTCGATTATTATCTTTTTACTAACTAATATTTCAGTCTTTTCTTTCTCCCCTAGTTTCACTTCTTTTTCAAATAATTCTAAGAAACTGGCACAAAATGTGAATTCTAAATTTCTGATCATTATATGAATCTTATTTTTTGTTAACATATTCACTGTCAATATAGGCAAAGTTTTAGACTCCAGAGGTTTTGTCTTAATCAAAAAATGGGTATTATTATTTGAGCATCTGGATGCAAATACTTTCATAGTGCATAAATTCAATTCACCAGTGTCGTTGACTATTATCTCATTTTGTCTTAATTCAGTGGATAGTGTTCCAAATTTCACATTTAAAAAACTGTGCAATTTTACTTCAATATTCTCAACTTTTATGACTATATTAGCGTTCTTAGTTTCTCTAAACTTACTGTTTGAAGAATTTAATATTTTTATGCTATTTTTGTTTTGATGTTTATGAAGGCTGAAGTTTTTAGATTGTGGGACAATATTTTCTATTAATGAAAGTAAAGAAAAAATCTCTTTAAAAGTTAAATTCATGTCATAATATTGATCATTTACGTGAATATCGCTAATTGTAAGTAGAGTATTTGTGAATATACTTGATTTTTTCGATAAATTATTTTGTGATAATATTTGAATTGGTGAAAATCTCCTCTTTCCTTTGATGTTGTTTATTGCGATGATTAAAGACATATCATTGTTGGATATATATCTAAATATATTAATATATTCCAGTTGCGCTTTTAAACTTGGACTTGTTAAACACAATGGTGAAATATTAAATCTCAGTTTTTGATATTCTAACAACAAAATTATGTTGATTTCTCTAGTTTTAACTTCCAATTTAGTCAAGACTTCAGGAGAATTTAGCAGGTAAGGTTTAGCTTTCTTATAGTCGGTGAACAGTATTTGTGTTTTAGAATAGGATTTAACAAGATCTAGTAGAGCAATTTTATCCAAATTATAGTTCAAATCTTCTATCACATCTACAATGATTTTATTAGATGAATATTTCATAAGTAAAAAATATGAATTATTATTCTTGATCAATTCATCATCTTGAATGTCAACAATAGTAGGTTTAAATGATCCTATTTTGATATCGTATTCATTGGATTGTAAAGAAGACATAGTTACATTATTGAATGATAATGTGATATGATCACTTATGATGATTGAAAAATGTCGTAGACTTAAATTAAATTTATTAACTGAGACCGGGATATTTTGTTCTTGTTGAAATCTTCTGTAATTTAAAAATTTTTCTGGACATTGGGCTCTGTTATCGAGATCTTTATTCATATATGTAGATATACTTCGTACCAACAGTGAAGATAAACTGGTATTCATTTCCAACAAATTAAAATAATGGAATTGAACTTTCTGTAATGTCAATGATGAACTTTGAACTTTAAAATCATCAATTGAATTCAATCCAACTAATTTTAGTTTCAATCCATTAATAGATAAAAGTTCAAAGGAATTAAGACTCCCCTTGGCATCTTCAATAGAAGTCTGTGAAGGGTGAGATCTTTGTTTAGTAGATATTGAACTTTCAAAATCTTCCACTGCGCTCATATACATTGACATAGAATCCGCTAGAGAACTTTGCTCCATTGGTTGTAGAGAATTTTGGGAAGTAGCTCTATTTGACGAAGAAACTACTAATGTTCCCAATCCCAACTCTCTAGTTCCGATTTCATCATTAGTAAGAAAGATGTCATCAATTTTTAATTCTAGACAGTTCTCATTTGTATGATCTAATTGTAGGATAATCTTCACATTTATGAGACTTAGTTTAAATTTGGATAAAAAGTTACTTAACATTTTCTTCTTCATTAGTTGAAAAGTACTATTTGAACTTTTCGAATTTTCCTTTTTTGTATTAATAAATGATTTATCACTAATATTTTCATTTCCAATAGGATCAAGAGATTTTTTTAAAGTTTGTTCAAGTTTCGTATCTTTACTATGCTTTTCCACCTCTAAATTTTTTGCAACTTGGTCTGTATCATTATCTTTTTCAAACTCATCAATCTCATCTAATTCGTCCATATCAAGTGCCGTTGGTAATTGTAACATCATGGATGTTGTTAAATCATTCAAACTATTCGATAAAGAAAATAAAAACGTCTCTTCTTCTTTCTCTGTCTTGTCCATATTCAAAAAATCTTTTTCAGATTTAATTATTAAAGTCATATTACGAGCAATAACATTTAGGACAGCTGACATTGTCAATTGGATGTCCAGTTCATCTAAAGAACCTTCTTGAATTAAAAAATCAGTAATTTTAATGTCATCCGTATTAAGTTTCACATTATGGAAAGTAAACTTTGAATTTGATCCTAATGACACATCAACATCAGATAAATCCACATTTGAAAGAATAGATATTTTATTTAATATATACGTCAGTATTTTCTTTTGTATGTTTCCTGTGAACCCAAATGGCATAGTAGGAAAAACAGTAAAAAAATAATAATAAAGGAGGTCAATGTTTATATAATAATGGTATCAATATTATCGTTTGACTATCTATTTATTTTTTTACCCTTTTATTTCTGTAGCTTGTAACGATTATTCATTGAGTATATATGTATTAATTACAATCCAGTTAACGAGTTCAAAAGAAATAATCCTTTTAAACTACGAATAAAAACTAGAGTTGAGAACCAATACTACGATATAATATGAGCTTACAAAACAATATGAATTCGAATTTGACTTGCCTATATACATATTATTAGCTCCAACATATATATATATATATTTATATCGAACGTTAATGGGTTTAAATAAAGTTGCGATCCCTTTAAAAAAACAAAATAAAAAAAATAGAGAAGATCAGTTGATCGGTTGAACGTTTTTGTAATAGTGGGAATTTTTTATTGTGAATCATTGTAAAGTATATGGGAAAAAAAGCACAAAAATTGGTTTAATAGTAGTATCAAAATAAAAAGATGATAAGATGGAACCGATTCCATACAAGTTTTTTATATTTTCCATAATTATAGTGACTTATTTGAATTCGCTAAGAGGATATGAGATTCTAATATCTTAATTTGTTAAAGGTAGCGTCCATAATATTTATCTGCAGCTGAAGATTCTTAAGAATGAACGACAGGAGTAGATATATTTATATGTATATACAAGAATTCTTAAGATAGAGAAATTCTGCCCAATAGAATGAAATAATACGTTTGGGTTATTTCACGTGTGTTATCCGGTTGAAATGAAATACGATAGTAGCAATGAAGAAAATCATAACTACCAATCGGTTCATCAATTATTTTCATTAATGGGAACTCGACTAAATTACAGAAGAGTGAAAAATATTATGAGATTTTATATATTATCAATAGCTTGTGAAGATAGATCATATAATACCAGGCATCGAGACATCTCTAAACCCCTCTATACCCTTGAATGGTGTTTTTTGAAGCAAAGTCAAAGTTTATCAATCTACTTGATAATACATCTTTTATAAAAAGTATCTAAATGCTGTTAATGACTCTAAAGTTTTTTTATTATTCTACAATGAGAGAACTATACTTAACCTATAGACATCATTGTTACAAGCCGACATAGTATCAATACTTATTTACTTTAAGCATGTGTATTTTTTTAAAATCTTAGAAAGTTAAAGGAGAGATGTTCTCATCTTTTTACCTTTATAGTTGTGTTTTCGATTTTCACAAAAAAGCGCATTAAGTCTATACGGCGTGGATTTCTGAAATGACTCATCTGAATTTCTTGAAGTGAATATACATCATATATTATATATAACAAAGATAAAAGAAAATAGTTTCTATTATACAGAAATACCCTTTAATGATGTTTCCTTGTGTTTATTAGAGCAATGATTATCATTTAACATTGATGATATCATAGATAAGCTAATAATAATATTAACACTGTTAAATTATGTTAATATAACAAACCCGTGCCCAAATTTTATGCGCTAACTTAATAAGAAGATCTATTATATTTATCAAGTCGCTGATAGATACGATGACTAAACTGATAATACTAGTAGTAGTAATAAAATCAATTAGTTGTCTGAATAATGTAATAAATTAACTGTATACATGTACTTGATAAATAACTTCTTTTTCAATTAATTTACAAGAGTCAGTGCCACAATCGAACTTAAAAGTAATGTACTCAATTTCATATCTAAACTTCAATTCTCTTTTGATAAAGGGGATAAATTGTTTGATGATATTTCAACTTTATTATAGCAGTAAGTGTTTGCCTAGTCATATAGTATTATATAAATGGCAATAATTCTTGGATCATTCTCTGGGTTTTTATAATCTATATATTTATTCTAGCAATTAAAAAGGGAGAGAAAAATAAATTGTATTTAAGAAAAGGCTTTTATTTTTAATTTTAATTATTACTGGAATTAAATTGACACTATTTTAATTACTAGTATTATTACTATTGAAAATTATTGATATTATTGTTATATCTATTACTATTAATTTTTTTTATTATTAAAGTTATTTCATTACTAACATTTAAGTAAATATTAATTATAAATATAAAATGGAGTTATAGTATGTTCGTAACAACTTATGAGCATATAGCGAATGAATTGTATTATACAGATAAATATTTTATGGTAAAATATTTTTACATCATTACTATTGGTTTTAATATTAATCTACAATAAATATGATTAACCAAAGTATTAAAATGGAATTTAATTTCTCGTGAAAAATGCTGATCATTTACTATTACTTTGAATTATTAATAGAATATAACTAATCCAAAGTCAAGAGTATTTCAAAATAAAATAGGTTTACAAGTTTTATAAGGACTTTGCTGATCTCATACTGATAATTGGTTCGACTGCTGAGAAACCACTGCTAGCAGCCTTTTCGATATCACCATGGTTTGCAATCATGTCATCTTCAGCAAAGTCAATGGCTTTCATTTCAGCATCAATATCATTGTAATGGTGGAAACATATCCAGAATAAGCAACCGGCCACAAAACATGACACAGCCAGACCAGTAAAAACCCATGTATATTTAGGATCAACAGAAGTTGGAGAAATAGCAATACCTAAGGCAGCACCAATGGCATTGGTAAATAAGAAAATGGACATAATAAATGCTTTCATAGATTCTGGAGCATTAGAGTAAGCAAATTCTAAACCAGTAACTGATGCAAAAATTTCTGACCAGGCAATAATAACATAGGCAGGAATTTGCCATGCAACATGAACTCTATTTGGAGTGTTGGTGTATTCAGGACCACAAGCCATAGGGTGGTCATAACATGGACCAGCCTTGTAAATAAAACTTTGAAGAACAGCAGCCCACACCATAGCACCCGAACCACACATGAAACCTAAGAAAATTTTAGTAATAGGTTTTAATGGTGTAAATTTTCTAATGAATGGATATACAAATCTTTCAAAGATTGGAATAAAAACAATAATACCAATAGAGTCGAAAACTTGTAAGAAATCATTTGGAATGTTATGCAATTCCATAGTACCAGCTTGAGTAATGAAGTTGTTGATCATTTGACCATATACACACCAATAAATTGGATAGAAAACAAAAACCTTACAAGCTTTTATGGCTCTATAAATTTCATCAACAAATTTATCAGACCATGGATATTGTTTTTCAGGGTTTAATGATGGTTTAGCAGCATCGAAATTAAATTTATTTTTGAATACAATGAATGTGACTTTGAAACACTTGGAGATAACCTTGTCACCAACTGGTTTAATAATATAACTATTTCTACCCCAAACTAAAATGACAACAGAGATCCAAAAAAAACAAAATGGTAATAGATAAGCAGCCCAAAAACCTTTATGAGACTCTAGTTCAGTGGTAGCAAGAACCGATAAAGCACCGATGTTAATCATTAGATAGAAGAACATGAAAACGTTTTGCATAGTAATGTCGGGATCTTCAATAACTCTTTCACCTTTTTTGGTTGTAATAATTCTGTGCTTTCTTTTTGGAATCTGCTCAGCAACCAAAACGGATAAGTTGGATTTAATAAAACCAGTACCAATACCGATTAAAATAATGGCAGTTACGAAACCACCAGTAGCAGTCTCTTTGCTACTAATACCTGGGATGGCGGTAATGAATAAAATAAAAATACCGATTATATAGATGACAGTACCGACTGCAATAGTATTGTATTTGTTCCAGTAAGTATCAGCTAAGAAACCACCTAAGACGGGAGTAATATAACACCAAAATTGAAAAAAATATGAAAGACCGGTGGCACCAGATGTATCTAATTGTAAGATACCTTTTGGTGTGTCATCTGGACCGTTGGCCATATAATTTTGAAAAGGAGCAGACAAACCATAGTAAGAGAATCTTTCAGACAATTCGACGATTGCAATTAACCAACATCTCAATGGGATATGACCAGAAACATGTTTTAAGGTTGCCATTTCTTCTTCGGTAGGTTCAACATAACCCCATTCATCATCATATGGGTCAATTTCATTATCGACATCAAATTCGTCTAATTCTTCTTCATTAGTTTCATTTTCGGCAATTTTATCATCCATATCAAAATCGCCAACATTATTGCTATCTAATTCCTTTTCACCAGCAAAAATAACGTCATCTTTTAAATCAGTTGGGTGTGATGTATGCATAGTCACGTCAGTATATTCTTTTTCTGACGACATGTTTTTCTATAATATTTTGTTCTATCTATAAACTAGATAAAGCTCTAGTGGATTAACAACGAAAAGAAAGACTGGAAGAAATTTATAATGAGTCAATGACAAAAAATATAATTCTGCAAATAGTAAACAGAACATATAACAAATGTTAAAAGCCAAGCTATATTTATATTTCCAGGAGATAAATGAATAAAATCGATTAGAAAACTACTTTCGAAAGAATTTCTGCCGTTAATGACAAAATTTGTGTTTTTTTATTTAGTCATAGATATGTAGATAAATGAATGACGATAAGATAGAAAGATGGGAAGCAGAAGGCCTACAGGGAAAGTGAAGCGGAGTGAATGTTATTTGCTAATAATTGATAAAAAAGAAAATTAGCTAAAGAAAGCACTTAATACTGTGAAGTATAACTCGAAGAACTGAGATAACATTAACTTACTAATGAATGTTGCCAATGAAGTGTGGTACTAGTATTTGAAATTTTTCCAATACTGAGATCAAAATTTAATGAAAAAATTTAAAAAAAATTAATAAAATTTCCGTGGTAAGATATTTAAAGCAGAACGAAAACTATGGATCCAATTCGAGATAAGAATTTGGTTTCTAATAAAGTGCACATAATTGACAAATATAATTTGAGAAAAAATACAATGAAAATTACTTTCATGGCCTCCTAGGAAAAAATTATTCAGTGACGATGTCGAGGACATACTTGTACGTTGATTTGCTTCAACAAAACAAGACTCTTACGCTATCGCTCAACTAAATTATTTCTCTACTATAATCTAGCACAAAAGAAATAATTGAAATGTGCTCCAAACCTGTGGAGTTTTCTCGGTTATTATGGAGAAAAGAGAAAACAGGTCAAGCAAAACAAAAAATTGAAAACAATAAAAGACTAAATTGTTTATTTTCTCTCGGCGAATGATATGGAAAGATCACGTTACTTTTTATTTTCTCAAAATTTTGATTTCTGGATATCTTAACGTTTGTGAGGTGTTTTGTCAGTGTTATAAAAGAAAAAAGAAAAGATAACAGTCATGCGTTCACGCGTCAGTTATGTTACTCTACGGGATATTCTCGTAGCAATTTGCTTGATTTTCATAAAAAATGGGTACATTCGTAACTAGCAAGGGTTTCCCTACAGCTGACGTCATGCATAGGATTATTAGTGGCCAATACCGTCTACGAATGGTGCCGTGACTAAAACAATATCTAAGAAATCGTCTTTCCTTTTTTTTATTTTCTTCACTCTTCTAATATATTCTACGAGATCCGGAACCGGAATTTTCAAATTTGCAAATTCTTGATCCTTGGGTAACCTCCCGTAAATAGTAATTCAACGCGGGTATTCTCAGGCCTTAATTAAAATGAATTAACAAAATATTTTACGAAGTGAGCAAAAAAATCTGTTTTTTCTTTTCCTTATTGTAACATGAGTGTTATGTTGCAAGGGAGCGCTTTAATAATGTTTATGGGCTACTCAAATTTGTTTGGCGATGGCTCATTTTTGGTTAACGGTCTCTACGTGCCTTTCTATCAGGTATAAAAGCATTACCTATTAAGGAAATAATATTCAAGTTTGGTAATATCTTATTATATAGATAGCGTATTACTGTATTTCCAAGCCTGGATTTTTGGTCTTTTTTTGTCCTAAATATGTTTCCATGATTTATTAGTCTTACGAATTTATTTACCTTTGAATCCTATTTCATTTTGATCTTGATTTTTTTCTATTTCTTCTCTTCCGACTGTGGCATTGTTGTAATTGTGGTAATGTCATTCTTTGTGATGAGGATTAAATCAAATTTTTACTTGTGACACAGTTGAGAAAATTGTGCATGTAAATTACACTACTTATAGCTATGCCGTTGTGTCTCTCTGCCAAGGGAATTACGATTAAATCTTGACCAACTTATAGAGTTACTCATCTAATTATGTCTATTATGATTCAATATCTTTCCTCTACCTGTTTACTCTGTGGAATGGTTGAGCCTAATCTCTCTGAAAATAAAAAGAATGCTATTATGTATTAATATATTATAAAATGCAGCAAATGTAGAGATGTCAGTTCTGTGTTTAGTGAAACACATTAATTATCTTGTTATCTTATAAAAAAATACCGTTATTGGTAATTTAATGAAATTAAGTGCCAAGTATGTATGCGTCTGTTAGAAGAGTTTAAAGTGGCGTATTTTAGATTAATCTCATCTTATTGATGCTTTTACATTAAAAATAATAATAATTACAGAGAAGCTGATTCATGCAAATGTCAAGCTGATTTAAATGTTCCGAATTATATATTTTGAAGTATATTTTAAGTATTTTTAGACTAATACCTTACGAATAGAAAGTTGTTGGTTTTTAGTAATTACAAGATATATTGAGTCCAAAATATAACTGGAAAAAATTACTTTCATATGAAATTAGTCTTCTAACCTATGTTGCTCAAAAAACGAATTTACGTATATGTATGTGTCTCGAAAAATCTTGGATTTCGAAAAACTTTGTTTTGCAGTTTGTTGCCTGCATCTCAGTGGTAATTAAATGAAATATCTTTTTAACAAGAGATTTAACTTTGATATTGGGTTAATAAATGTAATAGCTTTTAGAAGAATCAAGACTTGTTTATGCCTTCATAAAGTAAAGTTTCTCAAAAAAGTAAAATTACTTTTTTCAAAAGATGATACAATATATATTTCATAAAATATTTAGTGCTCAAATCTAATATATCGAGTTAACATGAAAATTTCGTCTTATCAAATCTAATTAGCAATATGACTTCCAAATACCTTTCTCATAGTATGCACAATCTATAAAGATAGAATACGTACATTGAAAATAATTGTTGGAATTAATAATAAAAAAAGAACCGCGAGCTAATAATTGTATAATATATATATTGGTGATAAAATGGTTCGGAAAATTAGATATTTATGTTAAGACTGTTGATCTATCTCCTCTGGTAATATATAAACTAATTGTTATATAGTATACTGTCACTTTATAAGATGGGATTATTGATTTTAAAAATTCGAATTAAATGAAACGTAGTTATTTGATTCTGTAGCAACCAAAGAACAAAAAAGATAATTAAAAATAAAAATAAGGACTTAAAGTTTAATAGTATTTTTAAAAGCCAATTCTTTTGTTCATTTAAAATAATCAAGAAAGTGAGTAATATATTTTAACATATCTTCATAATTTTAACTATGATAATGAAATGCATTCTATTAATGTGAAGGATACTTTTATAAGTAATCAGTTAATAGAATAGTGAAAAAAATTTTACAGAATAAAAAGTCATTTAGATTTGAATGGTTATTAAAGAGATTTCAAAAAGACATTAGTTCTATATAAAAACTATACTCATGTAAATACCAAGTTTATAGATATCTCAAAAGTTCTAATAACTTCCTCTAAGGATGTTTTTATTGTATTTCTTTATATTTTCACACTAATTCAGAAATTATTTCGATTTATATTATTTATATTATTTATATTATTTATATTATTTATATTATTTATCAAAAATATAAAACGGATAGTTTGGAACAATATAGGATAAACTTAAAGGCTTCCTTAAGTCAAAAGAATGATTTACATTTTATTGAACTACAGTTAAAAATACGAAGCTTCAATATAATAAAAACTATTAAACACTGTAATTGAAAACTATCATCAATATTGAGCTCCTACTTTATTATTAGCAAAATCTTTTTCATAAATTCCATTTTTTTTATATATACATACATGTTCATTTGTAACTTCTATTTCACCAAAGAATTATATCTATGATTACCATAGTTTAAAAAAGAAATGTTCCAATTCCAGGCAGAACCTAAATATTCGGTATAAAAAGCATTAGCTATATTAATATTATAATCGTCTAGATACAAAGCAGTGGCCAATATTATTTCATCTAGGTTCGTTTTACATATTAAAAGAGACAATCAATATCATATTTAGTTGAGGCACTTACTGTAATTATAATTTTAATTGCAGTCACAATATTTGTAAGATTCTATCGGTTTCTTGTAATAAAAATAACAGTCGTAACTTGTTGATGTAAAGATTTCATTTCTTTAAATATATCATTGCCAATCTATGGTGTGAATACTGATTTCTGTCTATTCACTTTCTTCTATATACATACATATAAACGAATTTCTTAACAGTACTACTACACTTGTACATCTTTTTTATACATATATATTATGGTTGTTAACTATCTTTTCTATTACTATCTTTACACACAATAGTCATACTAGTATTATATAGCATATACTACATTATTTATCTCACAGAATAATATATTAGAGGCTAACCTAGACAGTCACTTATCTAATATTAACTGAGTTACAGTACTTGTACTAGTTTTATAATTTAAAAACATAAAAATTGAAAGGATAATGATATAAAAAATATATTATTTATTTATTTTTGCACTTATCAAACCTAAAATATTCTGATCTTGAACGTCTATGTTTTGATAACTCATTACTTTTTGAAACCTTTTTGGTCATTTAAGAAAGCTCGAGCAACAAGATTGGAAATCGTGAAATCGTAAATGATCAACAACATGGTTAACATAAAGGCTCGCTCTGTTCAAATACATCACTAACCATACATTACATTCAAATAATAGTCCACTTCTACTATGTTATTTCTTACTTGCATCTATATAACACAGTAATAACTGATATTGTTGCACTTGTATTTTACACATCTTAATATAAATATTACGTCAATAGCATTATTAATATCATATCAAGGCTACGATATTCTGCTTACAACATGATGTATCGGAATACAATCCAGGCGCCAATAATTTTTAATTTTCAAGATTTCAAATAAATCGTTAAATTTCATAACCTCGTTAGCACGCGTGACTAATTCTATTTCTTTTTTATTTAAACTTCAGTTTTTGAATTTAAAAATATAATATAGTATAATATTCTGAATTAAAAACAAACTCTTAAAGTAACGAATATATCGTAGAAACAATTTTATATTTCTTTAATGACGCCAATCTATTATAAAACTCCATTGCTTCAACACAATTTCTCGGGTGAAAAGCCAAGACTTTTTATAAAATATGAATCTTTTCAACCAAGTGGCAGTTTCAAGTTTAGAGGTGTTTCTAATTTAATTCAATTCAATGCAAATGAAATCAGAACAAATTCAAAGAAATCTCCATTAGTTTTTTCAAGTTCAGGTGGCAATGCAGGTCTAGCTGCAGCTGTGGCTTCAAAAGCTTTATCTTTATCTTGTACTGTTGTGGTCCCAACAACAACCAAAAAAAGAATGGTTAAAAAAATCAGAAATGCTGGTGCTAATGTCATCATAAAGGGTAATCATTGGAAAGAAGCAGATACATATTTAAAAAATGACATTATAAAGAATTTAGATAAAGAATCTTTTGAGCCAATTTATGTGCATCCCTTTGAAAATGAAAAACTTTGGGAAGGACATTCAACTATGGTAGATGAAATGTTAGAAACTTTAGATGAACAAAATATACAATACAATAATGTTAAAGCAATAGTATGCAGTGTCGGAGGGGGCGGTCTGTATAATGGTATAATACAAGGTTTAGAAAGACATAATTTAGCTAATAAAATACCAATTGTGGCTGTTGAAACCATAGGTTCTCATGTTCTTCACACTTCCCTAAAAGAAGGTAAACCTATTGAATTTGATAGTATTGATACCGTTGCAACATCATTAGGGTCAATTTATATTGCTAATAAAACTTTTGAGAATGCTAAAAAATATAATACAAAGTCGGTTACAATAGACGACATTAGCGTACTAGAAACATGTTTGAAATTCATTGATGATAAGAACATGATAACAGAGCCTGCATGTGCTGCTTCATTACATTTAGGTTATAATGTTGATATATTGGAAAAGGCTATAGGAAGCGAGCTACTTTCTGATGATGTGATATTAATTATTGCTTGTGGTGGATCTGCAAATACACTTTCCGAACTCGAGGAATCATTGTCTGTTTTAAAGAATTTAATCAAATAATGAATTTAGCTTCTATTATGTTTTTTGATTGACTAAATATTCAAGTAATACCGAGTACTTTTATTTTATACACATCTACAGTTAATAACATTAACCATCAATGATGAGTCTAAAACTTCTTTTACTATATCTTAATATATAACAAATATATTATATGAAATAAACAATAGTTTAATAAAATGAATAAGGTATGAGAATGTCAAAGTGAGTTAACGTTTGTGTGAACTAAATCCATTAAAAATATTGGCATGAAGACTACTTATCTTTTTTAAAGTAACGGACTAAATAAAAAATAAGAAAAAATAAGTTTTTTGGTAACTAATGGTTCATTTATCTAACGAACTGTCGAAATAATTTATGTAAATGTGTTAAAGCAGATGATGAATATAACACGTATGTATACCTATGTATATATTATGTATTGAATTGTGACATCCAAGCATATGGTTGCGAAATAATATATGATGCTGTAATGCACCTTTTCATTTCAACTCCAAAATTGTTATTACAGAACATGAGATCGTTCTTTTAAAACTTTATGTCTTTTTTCAACAGCTTCACATTTAAAGCATTGAATTTAAGGCTCTAAAATGAGGATAAATCTTCAAAATTCATTAAACAAATAATAGTGATATAAGTTTTGTCAAATTCGATAATTATGAGTTCTTAAATAATGCTGGCAATAGATATTTTATTGATAAATACCTAATGAAAAATCATTGAAAGCTTAAAGCTATTTTATAAATTCGAAAAGTAGAAGTTTTTTTAAAAAATCTTCATTTCGTATATCAACAAAGATTACAATCAACGGTTCTTGCATCAAGTTCCTAAAAGATAAAGATGAGACGACAAATTTTCTGAAAAACACGAAGAAATTAAATAATATAGGCACAAGGTTATAAATTATTTAAAGAACAACTCTCCTGACAAGCAATGTGCTTTAAATATTGTTATGAAGCGTATGGTTAGTATTAATGAAACCTCTGTTAACAATGACGAAAATTTTAGGTTCCTGAAAAGAATATTTAATGACAAGAGGCATACTCATAATGATTATGAAGCTAGGACTGAGTTTTAGTAAGCACTACAGATAAATTAACAAAAATTATATTAGCGGCAAGCTTAGATAGCATAATGGATAACGGTTTCAAAAAGCTCTTAACATTTCAAAAATCACTTGGGGGCTAAAAGAATTAACTGCTTTATTAGTTTTGAAGAAGTTTATATATTGTAAAATTAATAATATAAATTATTCAACTTAACTTAATACTTTGTGACGGAAGATTCTAATTGACACATACCCTTTTTTGAAATTTGCCATCCAATGATATATTATTTAGATTTCTGTGGCGGCTCAAATTTCTTATATTCGTAATGGGTGATAGGTTAAATAATGTAACAGATTTCAGTAATAAAAGGCCTTCGCGAATTAATAATTATAGTATTGAAAGTTGTTCTATTACAAAAGTTCCAACATTTAATACAATTAATATATCATGCAGAAAGCTTAGTGTCGAATTAATTTTTTTTTTTAATTTTAAATAAATAATAAAGATGCACAAAAACTAATACATATTCCAATTAGTAACATGTACAGATTTGTATGTGATGAAACCAACTCTAGTCTCTAGTACAGTAATAACATGCGGAGAACGAGACCGATACTTTTAAGTTCAGGGGCATTGAAAAATTGGATTAGTAATGAAAAATCAATTTAAAAATAGCTGTACTATAAAAAATTCAAACATGAACTGAAAAAACCCAAGAAACCAGGCAACTATGCTTCAATATTGCCACTGAACCATGGGGGCAAAGATCCAGTAGAAAAGAGTGATAATAACTAGAGCAATACAAAAAAAGGCAATGTTAAAAAACATAATAATAACAACATATGGTAACCGATTGAAGTTCATGTTACATTAATAATTTATTTTTTTAGAGAAAGTTCTTTTGAGAAATAAGATGTCCTCGCATAAAAAGATTCTCTCCCAGAACTATTCTTTCTACTTTTAAAATTTTTCAATTGAGATCTCCCCTCTGTATCACATGTAATTCATGTAGCGTGATATTACTGTAAGAAAAAAAAAACAAGTGTGTTACTGTGTATTTTCGGAGACGCACTTTAAAAATTAAGAATTTTATGAGAAGAGTAAATATATCGCAGCAATAAATTTAACGAGTAAACTTCCTTGTTTAACTATTTGTTTTTTTAAATTTGAATGCCACGATATTTTATTGAATGCAAAAGATCTCAACTCATAGCTATGAAGTGATAAAGTGTAACAAAATATGATTATTTATTTTCATTAATAATCATTTTATTTAAAGATATTCAACTTTTGTAGTACTGTGATACAATATCTTAGAATGGATTTTTTTTATCTTCTCTTACCGAACAGTACTTTTAAGTAACAATTGAGGTTCTAGAAGTTTGGAGTGGCAAAGCAGATTATTAATTTAATTGAAGCTAACTAACAATTGAAAGTTTTTCAAAATGTATATTAATCAAGTAAAATCAATCATGGTTGCCAAATTGTAAAAATATTTTTTTTAAATTATAATCAATTCTTACCAAATGTCAAGCTTAAGTAGACTACAAAAAAACAATACACAATCGATATCATCCAATATATTTAGAAATCGAAAATGTATGTGAAATCATTTAAAAATACGTTTGCTGTCGATGTCTTGGAGTACTTCAATTTGGTAAAGATTGAAGAAGAGGTTCCAGATATTAACAGATACGAAAAAAAAATTGTATCTTCCGATGTATCTGCGGAGGATGAGAAGAAAAACGATGTCCAAGAATCCTTTCAAGTAAGCTCAGATTTTGAGTCTATTTCTAACAAAGATAAAACAATCGTAGATGTTGAA